>CM060915.1:200084318-200569318 GCA_030737875.1 Allium sativum | reverse complement strand
CCATGCAACCTGCAATCTAAATTATATGTTCTAGTCTTGTCGGTGACTTGACGACCTCTGCATATATCACTGAACATGATGGTTACTTGGAATTAACAAAAACGCTCAACTCATCTTTGAAGTTTAGGATGGAAGAGGTGCACTTTTACTGGACAAAATGATTTAATTCTAAAGCTATCAGATCATTTTATCTGTGTGGCTATCAAACTCTAGTGATACTTTTGGTTTCTCAGAGGATTAAATTGCATTCTAATGTTTTCTGGTTATTTCTCTCACTCAATGGTATGATTATCCAAATTATATTTGCATATTCAAAAGTACTTTTCAAATATATCTGTCATGAACAATGTATCAAGCTTAATATCAATTGAGAATACATAATGGTTCTCTTGTATACTATAATGACTGTCATATGCAACTTCACATCCATAGGAAGACTAACAATAAAGATTATTGTGGGAAATTTAAAACAAACTTTTGACAATGAGACATCTAAAAATATAACCAAATAACCTCGCCAAATCAGCATTCAGTTTCACCCCTGTTACGGCACTTTGAGCATACTGAAGTAATTCTTCCCGCTTCACCTGAAAGTAATCAACTAAAGGTACATTACTTATACTGTTTATATATTCAAATGGTCATTACTAAGCAGACACTACCAAATTCAAGATCTTTCTTCAAAACGAACAAAAAAGAAAAAAAACTTGCTGCAGGAATATAAAAGAAATGAAGTCTAGCATTGTTTTTGTTGTTGTTGTTGTTATAACGGTGGTAAGCCTTTCATAGCATTTATTAATTTTGGGTAAATCCTCATTATTGTAGTATCTGATCAGCATGGAGAATGATGAGGTTGTCTGAAAACATAATATGCTAATTATTAGGCATACCAGAACTTCATCCTGGTAATCTGAGAATACTTTAGCAAGTTTCTGTACATTGTTCGAAATCGTATCATGTGCTTCTTTGTCTCCTGTCAAACAGAGTCTGCATATAATTAACCAAGAATGCTTAGAATAAATTATGTATGTTCAACAAAGAAAATGCGGTGAAAAAGAAAATTCATAAGCCTTCTTTTGGCCCCCATTTATGAATATTATAGGCTAATCATCAATTGATTCACGTCTAAAATGCAAAATATATCTTATTAGATTTGAGCCTCTGAGGTTGTTGAACCATGTACTATTATGTTCATCTTGTCTTCTCCAAAATGCTTCATTTTTTTCCAAAATTTGAAGTTCTAATAAACAATGAACAAATAATAAGGTTAAAAAAATAATAAAATATTGTAAATCTAGTCTCGTATTTCAATCACTAAAGGGGCTTGTAAGTTGAGAAGATTAACAGTTGATAAATTGTTACACTATGAATTGAAAAATGGAAAACAGTAGTGAGTGTCGTGAGAAGGATAAAAGTGTATTTACACTCACTTTTAGACAAGCATGAATATTGATAAATTGTTACACTATGAATTGAAAAATGGAAAACAGTAGTGAGTGTCGTGAGAAGGATAAAAGTGTATTTACACTCACTTTTAGACAAGCATGAATATTTAACAATAATAGTCGAATAGTTTGGGGTGTGCCGGTTTTATACATTGATGTGTTTTTCTTCAGTCACAGTTGCAGCTCGCTGCAATCAAGCAAATACTTCGATCTGAATTTATGATTTGATCAGTGAACATGTGTAAGTGTTGATCAAAGTAGCAAGACTTGGAATACAGTTTATATTGTTGCCATTCGATGTGGGTTCAGAGATGTAAAGGAGAAAAAAAATAGTTGTTAAAAGGAATCATAATTTCAAACTGAATCTCAGGCAAACTTACTCAAATATCTCCAATAATAGCGAGATTTCCTCCATATTTGGCGGATCAAGAATCTGAGTCACACAAAAAGTTAACCTGCGTTATATAACGTCTATCATCAGAAGAACACATCCCAAAATGAATGGTGCAATCAGAAATTGTAAGCATGATGAAATAACATGTTGTCAATTATGAACAGATGTCTTAATAGAGGCAATAATCATCTCAATCATGATAAAATATTCATCAGATGCTGACCTATATTACCGAAGAGACATTTAACATCAAATCAGTGTTCATTCCTTTGGGCTTTAATTCTACTACTATTTGTAGTAAAATTTTCGGTATGGAAATTAAATAGATACATTACGTTAAAAGATTAGGAATAAAAGTATAATAGCCTATATTGTAAGCATGATGAAATAACATGTTGTCAATTATGAACAGATGTTTTAATAGAGGCAATAATCATCTCAATCATGATAATATATTCATCAGATGCTGACCTATATTACCGAAGAGACATTTAAAATCAAATCAGTGCTCATTCCTTTGGGCTCTAATTCTACAACTAGTTGTAGTAAAATTTTCGGTATGGAAATTAAATAGATACACTACGTTAAAAGATTAGGAATAAAAGTATAATAGCCTAAAAAGTAGACAGATGTTTTAGAAATTAATTGGTAATACAATTTTTTGGGTGTGTTTTCCAGTTGTCAAGTCAATGGATACAGATTCACAAACTGTAAATCAGTTCACTGATGGAAAAGCCTAATGTTAAATTTTGGATACCCCTGTTTAAAACATGTAAACTGATGCAAAAGCTTAATGTTAATTATTTTACCAGAGAAGTCATCTAGAGTGGAATACATTCTGTTAAATGATATAATGTACTGAAGAAGAAAAATATGAAGTGGTAGTTTCTAAACTCAGTCATAATATACAAGGCATTAGCCAAAAAAAAAAAAAAAAAAAAAAAAATCTTGCATCTACATGAAAAACTGTCAGTAAAGTGTTTAATTTAGTTCATTGTATCAGCTATAAAGCAGCAAAATCAAAATAAGAAAGTAATGCTACCCAAATAGTAAGTACAGGTATAAAGCTGACTCACCATGGACAAAATAAGGCCTTCTAGTGCTTGGCTATGAAGAAAGACATAACGGAATTTCATACAATCACCTTCAAAATCAGAGTCAGAAAATAAAGCCTGTTCAAAAATAATCAAAACTATAGATGACTTACCACGTGAGGTCTTATAATATTACAAAAGATATTATAAACTCACCAACGGAGAACATATGGGTTGTAACGGAGCTTCGTTTTCTTCTTCAGTTTTGTTGTCTGTGTTACCATGTATTCTTTCCACTCCTTTCAGGGAAACTAACAATTTCCTTAATAGCTCAATCCTCTCTTCTCCCCTACAGGACACAACGATTTCTTCCAATTTTTCTGCTGTATTTTTAAAGCTTTTATAGTTCTGGGCACCCTGTACATTGACATGATAATGTATCAGCACAGATATTCTCATAGGTTGATTGCATTTTATTTATTTATTCGCGGCGATTATAAACAGAAAAGAAGAAACGCTTAATGCATTTTCATCATACTGCCATTAGTGGTTGACCACTTCAAGTAGCCTTGTTATCCATCCCATCATGGTCATTTTTATCATTACTTTAAATATATGGTTTTATCAACAGTCAGTGGCATCCAGAAATGTAGTCTGAGCTTTGAGGTGGTCCAATCAACATGATAAGCTGAGTAATTGTAAGGAATGCAACTTCAGACAGAATAATCAGTCAAAGTGTTGGTAAAACAACTCAATCAAACAACCAAGCAAGCACTTTGAAACAAAACGATGAATAAACACACAATATTTTTTATGGTTCCTACTTTTTCAACAAAGGATGCATCGCTCATTCAATCTTCTTAAGTTGTTGGATTTTCATATCATATTTCTGGTTTACTCTAATTTTGATTAACAATCTCCCACTTGAGGTGAAGTAGTTAGGCACCTCGATCAATACAGTAATATTGCAGGTCCATTACTCCAGCAGCCCAATTGATGTAGAACACAATTTCGGTTTGTCAACGATGGCTGCCTTTGTCAACATATATATATATGTTGGATTCTTACTTGGATCTTCTTCAATATTAGCACTGTCCTCCACAGAGACCTCATGAAGTGATAGCGATTAACAGAGACCAATGTGTTTTGTTTTAGAATGAACTGATTAATTTTTTACCAGATGTATCCACTGTTTTAAATCTCGAAAATATCGCCCGAGATCTCCTCCGAGATCTCGTTTTGGACTCCTTCCGAAATGAAACAGCAAATATCATTGTAAATCTCCTTTCGACTATATCGCCTGAGATATTGCAATATCGAACGATATATCAACCGATACAAAATACTCGAATATCGTCCAAGATGTTGGTTTTTTTGTTTAAGAATTAAATCTGTGCCTGGACCGGAACAATAATTAAAAAACCCAAATCTAGACATGATAATCTCCTGCTATTTTACATTTTGTATGCTAAATAACCATATTGTAGGTTCATATATGTTCTACAATGCTTATGATTTTCAAATTCGTCTTTTTTACATACATGTTACCTAAGAAATTATGCATTTTATGGTCTACTTAAGCTGTCTTTTTTAATGTTTTGAATCTTTTTAATGTTTTATGTCTAACAATAATTTATTTAATGGATTATATATTTCAAGCACTAATCTATTTGCATTGCGTTATATTTCTGTTTTAAGCATATTACGATTTAGAGTATGAATGATCTTTCGTAAATTAAGAATAATAAAGTGATTTTGCAATTCAAGTTTAAGTTATTATGTTTTTAATAGCATTCATAAAAATCATTTTGTAATAATATTAATTTTTGATATATCATATACCCCGAGATTGTTCCGATATGAACTTTCAGACCCGAGATAGAAATCCGAGACATACCCCGAGTTAGACTCATCTCGTCTGAGATCTCCCCCGATACGAGATCAAGTCTCTAAAATCCCCAAGACGAAATGCGACCGATATCCGAGATGTAAAACCTTGGATGTATCTCACTGTAACTATCAGTATGCAAAACATTCTCCACCTGAATGAATCATAGCTTTGTTAACAATCCATGAAGCCATGTTTGTCAATTCTTAACTACCTTATGCCACTGTTACATCACCTATGTAGATTACACAATAATCTCGTGTCTTCGACATCCAATTAACAGCTATTTAAAAATAACGCATATATAACCTGAAGTGCATCTTCAGTGATCAACTTTACCTCCAAAGTTTGCATCTATATCTGTCTCGTACTTGGTTCTCATTTACCGAAATGTAAACGCTTCTCCACAGTGTGTCGTAGATACCTCAAAATTCATTTAATTACCTCACAGTGAGTTTTCCTCTGATTTGACATGAACCTGCAAATAACTCTCAGCACATGGCCATTGCCCTAGAAACCATAGCGTACATTAAGCTTGCAATTGATGAAGCATATGAAACTTTAATCAGAATTCTCTTTCTTCCTCCATCAAGGAGATTGCAAAGTAGTTAAGGCGCAAGGCTAGCGCCTTAGGCTTTTTTAGCCCTGACCCTCTTGTGCGTGTTTTATACAGCTTTTTTTTTGTGGGGGAGGGGGGGGGGGGGACTGCACTATGATTACTACAAAAATAATAAATGTAGTGTTGATAACCATTTTCTGCAAATAATAAAAGCATGGATTAATAGGCATAAAAACAGAAACGGGGATTTGAAACCAAAACAGTATCAAATTCAAATTTCAACACCGAAAATATAAACGTGTGCGTTTGGATCTATGTCAAACGACAACCTAAAAAGAAAAAAAAAAGATTTTTTTTATTAAACTATTTTATTAGCTAAAAATTATGTTTAGCTATTTTATTAACCAAAATTTTGAATTTTTAAACCATATTTTATAAATTAAAATTAAAATTTAGATATTTATAAACTAAAATTTGAATTAACTATTTTATCAACTACAATTCAAAATTTTAAATTTTATGAACTACCACTCGATTTTAGACATATTTTATAATTCATTCAACTATTTAAAAGTTTTATTTAACTATTTTATTAACTAAAATTACATTCAACTATTTATAAACAATTAAATATCTTATTAACTATAATTCTAAAACTACTTATAGTTCATTCAACAATTTGAATGTTTCATTTAATTATTTTACTAGCTAAAATTATAATTCATCCAACTATTCATAAATATTTAAATATTTCATTAGCTAAAATTGTATTTTAACTATTTACAGATCATTCGATTATTTGAATACTTTTTTAAATACAAATAAATTTTAGATCATGTTTTATAAGTTATTTAGCTATTTAAATATTTTATTTAACTTCGTATTAATAGAATATAAATTTAACTATTTCATCAACTAAAAAGTCTAAAATTAAAAATTCAACCATTTAATTAACTAAAATTAAAATTTAAACCATATTTATTATTTATTTAACAAAACTACTTAAATTTTGGACTATAATCAAATTAATTGCTAAGTATAAACTAGTTTAAATAACTTTCAAACTTTAAACTAATTGAAATCAACTTTAAAGTTTAAATTGATTACCACCGACTTTAAAGTTTAAACTGATTAATATCGACTTTAAAGTTTAAACTAATTAAAATGACTATTTATTAAGTAACAATCACAGGCTCGAACATGTTCGGCGACAGGAGGGAACGAATGTCAGCAGCCTAGTGATAGTGGCTAGGTGGCGGCACTAAGATGACAACAGCGACGGCAACAGTGACATCAACAATGACCGTCAACGGTTATTTTTTTTGTCTGAACTTTGAAAAAACTTAAAATAGAATGTCAACCGCAGTCAACCTGAAATTTGATAAAATTAGAAGGTTTTGAGTCTATAGTTTGGTTGGTTGCAAAATATTCGACTATCTGAGACATGTCTTATTGCACTTTGAAGCCTTGAAAAAGGCATGCCATATTGTTCTTTTTGTGGGCCTCTAGCGGCAGAGGTGACTCAGCGGCACAAAAGGCGTAGCAGCTGCGTTTGCTCAATGCCTTTTTTACGTGTACGCTCCTTGACAACTTCGAGGAATTGGTCCTTGAATAGTGAAAATGATTAGTAAGGCGTGTGCTAATAGGCTAGGTGTCACTCGTGTTAAATCTTTACAATACACGATTGATGTACTCCGCTTGAGATAACCACGTTAGTTTCTCTTGTGATTTTCATCTCAAGGATCTTCTTTGGACTCAAGTCCATACTCTTCTTAGACCTGTTTTAGTCGATACAAGTTTTCCTTTAGTCCGCATATCATATTTTTCCTTCCATTTTTCAAGAATCCAATTAATGTATGTATGTTTTCTCATGTAAATTCCCATGAAGAAATGTAGTTTTCACATTCAATTGCTCAAAATGTAGAACTCTCCGCTAGCAGCAATACTCAACAAGAATTGACAGGATTAGCTTCACAACATGTGCAGGATATTATTGTAGTAAATTCCTTCATTCTGCTTGAGCCCTTGAATTGAACTGGGTTTCACAACATGTGCAAAACGTCTTTTGGAACCATTAATTTTCACATCACGTGCACCCAGTTGTTATGAAGTGCTTTCTTTTCCATGGGTAACTTAACTGGTTCCCATGTTTGATTAGAGATTACAGATTTCATCTCATCTTTCATGACAAGCTTCCACTTGCTGTCCTCGATGGTTTGATATTCTTCCTCATAACACTCAAAGCTCCCCTCCATCAGTTGACACGTATCTCCAGTTAGACACATGAGGTCCGGAAGTCCTCAATGCAAATGTTTGAGAATGATATTGCGGTGTGTCGAATTATTGTTATCTACTTTGTTCGGTTGATTCCTCTAATTGAGGCTCTCAGCTATCTACTTCATCATACTCTCTAGAACATCATCCACTTTGTATATATTTGCCAGCTCTCATTCCAAGTTGTTAATGTCTGCACTATATACATTATTGTGCGTCACTCTTTCATTGACGATAACATCTTTATAACAATACTTTTGTTTTCATCGTCGTAAAGGCGATGGCCAAACTCATCCCATAATAATCAACAAAAGTGTACTTCTTTGAATTAGGATCAAGCTTATTTCAGCCTTGATTAGTTATATGCACGCATGCCATAGAACTGAAAACTCTAAGATGTGAGTTCGCATCTTTTCCACTACATACAACTTCTAAATTCTATGCTCTGATGGTACCGTTTCACTTGGTTGATCAAGCAAGTTGCTATGTTGGTTGCTTCTACCTAGAACTGATTTGGTCAGCTTGAGTGCACACACAAGCTTTCAACTCTTTATGTCAATGTTCAATTCACACGTTTAGCTGTACCATTGTGTTGTAGTGTATGTAAAGAGAGCATTTTCAAAAACATACTGCGTTCCGGCTAAAGTGTGTGTTCCAGTTAAACGTTCCAATTAAGCTTACCTCTAATTTATTACGTTCCGTGGTATGCAGCATTTTCCGTTCTCGTCTTCGTTCCATGTATCAGATTGTACCACATACCAGACAACATACTTCCATCCTAAGAAATCTTAATAGAGACTTCTTTGATTTGATCTGCATTTTTCGAAAGCCAAAGTCAGCACCATCAAACTTTTCAATTTTCACCTTTCATCTACCACCATCGCTCCCTCTCGAATCTGACTTCCTCGGATTGTTTTTGACAATTCCTAAATCATGTTCTTGTCGAAATAACATCAAGACTTTGATTCCAGTTGTTGAGAAAAATTGCACAAACTTCTTACAATTGGATTTATGAGAAAGCGAAGCAAACGCTTGTAGTTACGAACACTTGCCAACTGAGTTTGACCATTTAGGCCTGCCTCTCTGATGTTGCAGCAGAACTTCCACTAAGGGAAAGTATAGACCGTGACTGTGAAACACTTACAGCCCACTACTCAATTACGCTTAGAAATTTGCTCTAACTGAAGTTTTTCTCTGTAAGTTTTTTTATTTCTCTTGATGAGCACCTAATGAGGGTGCTCTATTTTTATATGCAGAAGTCCCATTCTGCATGTTTTTGTTAACCAACTCTCAGTTGGATTTTTTTATTTTTTTATTTTTCCAACAAACAATGCACCGTCCAATCTTATCGCATTGTTCGGTTTTTGTTTCACATTCTTGATTTACTGTAAGTTTAATTAACAATCAAATTATGAATAACTTTATCCTGGTCGTTGAAATAAGACCTAAACTGGACTCAAAATCGACAACATAACCAAGCACCGTTCATAGCTAGGCGTTAGTTGTCAATAGCAAGAACCTACAGCAATAATTCAACATGCTGCTATGCGGACAGCACCTATAGAGCTGTCTGCACAACAGCTTTCTTGTAACTTCAGAACTTTTTTATGTTTTCCTCGTGAAGCTTCCAACCTGCAAGCTAATCTTCTTTTGCTCATTTCAGGCTCTCTTATGTTAGTTTTGTATGGCAAATTCAGCTGCAATTTCAACTGTACTTGATATAATGTCCAGAAACAAATTGCAGTTTACCCACAGAAATGTCGTGGATTAAGAAACTCAATACAGGAAAAAAAAGTAGAGTAGCAGACCCATAGATACTCTAAATTAATGATCAATCCTGATACTGATTGTTATTTTATTTCCAATGCTACCAAAAGTATTTGCTAGAAATCATGTCATTGGCATGAAATCAACCTTAAGTGTCATAAAATCAAATGAAATCAACCATAAGTATCATGAAACCAATATACGCAGCATTATTAAACAAGCATTGTAACACATCAAGTTTTGTACATTCCTACGTTGCAGTAAGAAATCTTAACATCAATCCAAAAACACTGTATAAATATTTAAAAAATAAAGATAAAAAAGTTACGACTCGATCATAGAGAATTTTGGAGCCATGTTGAACCACGGAGCCGGCATAATTTTTTACGGTGCGTCCAATGGTGTTCCGCCCGCTAGCTGCAACTGCTTTATTAACGGCGATTTTGAGCCAAGACATATTCCAGAAGCCTCTGTTTGATAATCGGTTCCAAGTATCGGGAAGGCAACAATGATGAAGAAGGGAACGGATGAATAGGGAGAAGAAGGAAGAAGAAAGGGAAAAGGGGTTGATTTGAAAATGTCAGCATGATCACAGCGTGTGTTTCGGGTACGCATCGTTCGCCGCAGGTTCATGGTGACACGGGCAAGTAAAAATAGTGCTTGCTAATTGGTTAATCATATATTTTATTTTATTTTTGAAATTAGACAAGAAGTAAGGGTCCAGCCCATTACATATCGAATGCAAAACATCTTTACCCGAACTCAACACATAAAACATGAAATAAACCACGTCTCTCCACATAAGTAAAAAGCCCTAAGAAAACTTCAAGAGCTTTTTTTGGACTTGTAGGAGGGATTTGAAGAAAGAAAAAAAAAAAAAAAAAAAAAAAAAACATCCACTGACCTTTTCTTTTGTTAACTCCACTCGATTTGCCTCTTTCCAAATATAATAGATTGTGATTAAGCGTACTCGTCATAGCTTGATTGTTTTGTGTGTTTAAGTTTAGATCTGAACATATATGATATATTTCAATCTAAACTTAAATTATCTCTACAAGTAGTCGAATTTCCGACATTGATGGCGTTGCCAGGAATTGAACCTGTAACTTTTACTAGGAGGCCAAATACTCTTTCCATTCAATCACCTTCAATTTCAAAACTCAAGCAAGAGCAAACTATATATAAATACAAAATTAACTATCTTGAGGGCCCCTCACAGCCCGAGGCCCTAGACGTTCGCCTAGCCCACCTAGGCTAGGGTCGGACTTGGCGACGAGGCTCTTCCAAAGTAGCTACGTCTTCGAAAAGCTTAGACAAACTTGAAAGTTGGAATTAAGGTTGTTAAAAAAAACAGAATAAAAAATACAGCCGAAAAACTACAAACTTTTATTTTAAACCAAATTCAACATTACATTTCTCAAAATAAATCATCATTGTCATAACCATAAACATCTGTCTCATAAACCATCATAATACAAAACCATAAAATAATATCCTCACATGCCATATCAATAAACATAAAAGAAACTGAAATAATACGTGGAAAGAGAAGTAATCCAAGTCCAAGATGAATAGAATCGCGATCACTGCTATTGTCCACCACCACTCTGAGAACATGAGGGGGGGAAAGGAAGAGAGAGAAGGAAAACAAAACAGGTCAGACATAATGTCTGACGAGTTCAAATGATTTTAAGCATAAGCATAAGATAAGAAGTATCAATACAGTTAAATGGTACTGAATATGAAAATACATTAAAATATACAAGTACGAAGTAAATGAGATAACAAGGCAAGGTAAAGATCATGTACGCTTCTCATTCATATCCCAATAACATGTTTCTGCACCAACTACTATAATATAATGATTATGTGTTAACCTAATTACTACCCACGTGTTTGGCTCCCTACAAACGCAAATAGCCTGTGCCATCCACGACAATAGGGGATATCACTCCCTAGCCCGCCAACTTATAAGACACATCCATATTCGCTGGTATTACAGCGTCTTAGTTTCTCTCATTGGACCCATGCATGCTCATGACTCCGTCGGAACGTGCTCGTACCCACCTTCCAACCTTTGAACCTCTTATAATCCATATCAGTAAAGCATGCCCTGACCCCCTACCTAGTGCGAGGTCCGTCTATGATACCAACAGGGATACTGACTGATACGGGTTATACACAGCAAGATTGACACAAGCCACTCCATGCTTGTTCCCCAAATAACTAGGATTTTAAGAGTCTCAAAACCGGATATAAACAGCAAGATGTGAGACCTTTTAGCTTATTAATTGAAAAGGTTTAACTTAGCAGGTATACGTTTATTAATAAGCATGGTTGTAAATGGCATTTCCTATAAATGTTATTTTGTGTACAACCCTC
Organism: Allium sativum; assembly: GCA_030737875.1. Classification (NCBI taxonomy): domain Eukaryota; kingdom Viridiplantae; phylum Streptophyta; class Magnoliopsida; order Asparagales; family Amaryllidaceae; genus Allium; species Allium sativum. The sequence continues at coordinate 200,557,575 of CM060915.1, read as the reverse complement.
CCCAAAACAGACAAACACATGCTCAGATGTACATAGATTATAGTATCTCGTTTTACTTAATTACAACCGATCCACATATTTTTCATAACATGTTGTACTTAATCTTAAATTAAGTCCAACCTATTCATATTAACATGTTTGCATATTCTTCCCTTCTGTAATTACCCTAAATTTATAATCAAAGGGCCCCAAGTCATAATATGCCTAAATCCCCTTTTATTGTCATTACAAGTTATTCTAATTTATCGCAATTATACACAATTCTAACGGAAATGACCTAGGATCTCCATGGCCCAGGCTCAGGGTAAAATAAAAAGGAAAAGGAGAAAATAGATCCAACTCAAACCGAATAAATAGGCATAGAAAAGACTGTAAATAAATAAAAGATAGAAAAGGGATAAGAAAGAAAGATGTATATGTGAACATATAATAACTGTAAACAGAATAGATAACTGACAGTAGAACAATAACATATACATATATAAACATTGTTACTTTTCAGATCCACATCATTTACTAGTCAAAATACTGTTTAAATAGCAGATCTAAAAATAACTAGAATTCACAGTAATTTAATTTAGATCCAGAAAATATCTCTTTAAAAATGTTGTTGTAAAAATATTAGAATAATCTCTTTAATTTACGTTTAAGCAACACCTTGGCATCTTCTTGTTTTTATTCAGAAATAGCTTGGAAGAAGAAGAATGTTTGTTTGTAAGAAAATGGTGAGGTTGCTGGCCTATTTATAGATTAGCTATGATAATTCTAAACCATTAGATATTAGGTTTATAAATCAAATCGTACACTTTAAGCTGAGTCATTCTATGCATGAAGCAAACAAAACTGTCCAGATTCAGGCGTAGGAACTTGGCATGCATGCAAGTGGGTTGACCCACCTGCTACCTTGGTCGACACATGGGTCGACCTGCCTTAGACCTAGGTCGACCCCTGTGTCGACCCAGTTATGGGCTGGATCGCCCACTTACCATTGCTTTTCTGAGTTGATTATTTATTTAAATTATGTTCAAACTTCTTCAGCTCATAACTTCTTCATACTTTATCCGATTTACGAAAATCAAGAGTCTATCCGAACTAGAATTTTGTAACGATCGCAAGGTAAAGTCTGTTTTACTCAGTACTGAATATTTTATTAATTAATACTTATTTTATTATCTTCATTGTATAATTATGGTGTGTTAAATTATGGAGTGTTACACAATAGATACTCGAAAATCTGAAATCTGTCTACATCTGTATCCAAAAAGCGGATATATATCTAATATTCAAAAAACAGACGTGGATACGGATACATAAATACCCGTATCTGAAAATTATTCGTCTGATTTTTTTAACATTATGCTCAAAATTATATGTATTTTAGTAACAATGAATGAGATTTATTTATTATTTTCTAAGTCGAAAGTTTGTATTATATGCACTAAATGCATATTAGTTACTCAAATCTATTTAATTTCATCATATATGTTTATTTTTTACACTTTTGTGATCAATGAAATTGAAAAACATTTATGTTTAACTAAAAGTTTTCATATATATATATATACATATATATATATATATATATATATATATATATATTTCTTGATTTATCGATCGTTAGGGGGATAGAATAATTATCTGATATCCATCTGTATCCACGGATACAGATATCCGATATCCGAAAATGATTTCGAATATGTATATAACACTATCTGTATCTGAAAGTATTCGTTGACAGACCTAGTTGGAATACCTGCAGACTGGTTGAATCTTATGGTAGATCTGGTATGAGTCGAGCAAGATTCAATAATATAATTGTGTTAAAGGAGCTTTGGGTGCTTCAAATATTCTTAACAGTACAAAATTTTCTGCCTTGACTACCTAAAGATAAGTAATTTCTACTACCTTCCTTTGATTCATATAAAATGATATAAACATCTTTACTGATAAGAAGCCACCTTTAATCTTCGCGAAGCTCTTTACTGTTATGAGTTTTATTGTTACGCTATTTCCGTATATGTTAAACAATAATCATAATAAACATAAGAGCTGGATCTTTCTCTTTAGATTTGTAGATAAACTTTTGTTTGACATACTGGATCATAGTACGTAAGCCCATGGAGCTGCTCGTTGTGATTTCCATTTTTTTGGCATTTGTTCACAAGTAGCTAGAATAATTACAATGAAAAAACAAGTGTTTGTCGGTTTCTGGTTCTTCTTTACAAAAGGTGCAGGTTGTATCTTCTACATTTCCTCATCTATTGATCTTTGCCTTTGTAGGAAATCGATCAGTAACTGCAAAAAAAGAACAAAAATATATTTTAGGTTAGTTAATTTTATTCCAAATAATGTCATAGCAATCCACTTCATGTTGTATTCCCTTAGTAAATTTTCAAGTTGTTTTGAATGAGAGTTTATCATGTTTACAAAGGGTCTAGTCCTATTTATTCTTATCTGCATTAGAGTCCATTTATCAATGTCATACCAATTCACATACTTCGAAAATCAATGTCTTCATCTTCTCATTTCTCCTCTTTAACTGTCTAGAAACCTATGCATATAATATTCAATCTCCTCCAAACATTCATAAAGGTCTTGGATCATCTTTGGAACATGATTTAACGTCCAAGAAGCCGAACAATGATGGGGAAAGGGAGCATGTAACAATCCAAATTTCAGCTGGTCTAAATTTTTCGCAAAATGCTAGAATCTAAGTCCATTGGAATCCGAGTTGGTTTGTTTGGTATCCTGCAGAAAGGCAAAGATAAATATATCAGAGCTCAAAATAAAATATCTCACAGCGGAACTAATAAAATGTAATAGTAAGTAAATACCATAATAATAACACTGTCTAACAAGTGTCTCTAAATGGAAAAATCACTGTCACCTGTCTAACTTGCGAGTTTGTTATGAGGAGGGGGTCAGAACAAAAGTTCTGTTGAATGGGAAAAATATATTTTCTATAAATAACACTACATATACTGTTCTATCATTGGTTTACCTTTATTACGTTACTTGGGTTTATATCACATTACACCTTCAGATTTTTAGCATAAACCGAACCTATCTACTCCTAAGTAGACTAAACTAATAAATCATATATATGTAGCTATATATCCCTCATCTCAAGGTATTCCCCATGGTACTCTTCTCTAGTGGTTTCCATCATCGCACTACGAACACGTGCTAGATCTTCATCCCCATGCTACGAAAGCCTAATAGACCATGCTACAAAGGTGCACTAAGTCTCCATCACTATGCTACAAAAGCATATTAGGCCACGCTGCAAAAGCGTACTAAGCCTCCATGACCATGCTGCGAAAGAGTATCATCAACTATCCGAGTTCAACTATAGAACTCAGTCGAGGATTTCTACATATGTAAAGGGCAGCTTCGATAGGCCTACAATACATATAACCATAATTTGGCCTGTCTCTTTTGTCAGCGGCTATGGCCCCTCCCTAAATAATGAAAGACCATTTCAAGAGCTAAGTGAAATTGACCCTAACAAACAATCTAAACATCCAAATTGGCATTGTCCCTTATCCAATGTCTTAATAGTGAAAGATCATTTGCATGTTGGTTTAGCTCCAGCCTTTCCCGTACTCGCTCTTATTGATGATAACAAGTATCCGATGAGTTATTATCCTTATTGGGTTCTGACCACGAGCCTCCTCTTGGAGCCGAGGCAACCGTCAAATCCTAAAATCATCCAATCAGTCTTCTGCCTTCCCTCAACATAAACATAACCAAGGCATATATACTCAATGGATGAAACCTTACAGACCTGCCTCTGGAGTAGAGCTTTGTTAGGCCTTCCCAAGAGGGTCATCTCATAGTATCCTCATGTACTCTAAAAGTCTTACACTTCCTTCAAATCCCGTCGAATAATAAGTTGGACGTGGTCCCACTGTGTCTCTGAACACCTACGATGATTTACCCTGTTGGACTCTTCATCCCTTCAGACTAGACCAAACACATATTGCTATTTTATTAGATCCTATGTCTAATTAACCATTATGTATTTTACTTACTTTTGATATCGTTGGTTAACAATATCCGTTAATCCATTTAATCTGGATATTCATCGTTTGTTAATCAACTTTATTAGTTACCATAGAACCATTTAATAACCATAGAATTGCCAAGTCGCAAAGCCACCATATTATATTAGATAATCGCAAGGCTACCATAGAATATCGCTTAAGTCGCAATGCCACCATAGAATTTTGCTTATAAAACTTAATTCACACTTTTAAGTTTATTCATAATAGGCCCTTCTTTTCATTTCACTTTTAGTTACAACTTTCAGGTTATTGTCTTACCTTTACCATAGAACCATAACCATAGAATTATGCTTTTTAAACTTAATTTACATTTTTAAGTTTATTCGTAATAGGTCTTTATTTCACTTTTAATTATAACCTACATATTGTAATCTCGCTTACACATGTATCAAACCTATCTATTATGATTCATTCTTCTTGTCTAATATTCTTGTCAATACATTCAACTTGTCTTATTATGATCTATTTATGTGTGTCCATACAATTAGCATAATGTATTACATTCCCTTCGAGTTATCAAGTATTTAACTTGATTTCTCATTTCTTTTTTTTATAGCATCTTTTATTATGTTATCCTTTTTATTTCTGTCTTTGTGAATTTATTCTTTAGAAAGTTAGGCATGTTCCTATTTGACCGGCTATTGAAATTGCATAATAATCCATTTTCATAGTTTAAGTTAATTGCAACAATAGAAACTTGTAATTGTAAGATATAATTTTATTAGAAATTCCATAATATGGCTAAATCCCTATTTCGCACTAATTCATGAATTTATTTCTTTTTATGCTTCAATTATGTTTTCCAATTTTTTTCTTACAATCCAAACTATGAAAATATATTCACTTTTTCCTAACCAATCAATCTAGCCTATTCACACCTTCTCATTTTTGTAGGTATTTGCAAATTGCTGATTCTTCCTTTTACTCCCCAGATATAACATATTTCCTATAAGTTTGAATACAGTTAGGCTTATGCCCTTTTCCTCCATTATTTACCAAATTCAAAATTTAAACCATAGCCTTGACAAACAAAAATGGGAATTCTAAAATTTACCATTCAAATTACAAGTTTATTGCACATGAATTTTCTTATGTCATTCCAACAGGGATTTAGAGTAAGAACTGAATTGGAATAGAAATTACTCAGATCACTTAAGGAATAAATTGCCATAATTAAACCAATCTGAATTACCAAGATTTAACAAGAATCAAACGATATCTTTACCATTATATAAAAATATAATTTAAATCCACACACCTGTAGTGCGCTCTAAAACCTAAATTTGACTTTATTTTATGTTTTTTTAGTTTAGATTTGCAAATCTATTTGGACAAGGGATCTAGGCATGTACATCTTGAATCCACTATATTCGCCTCCAATACTTAAATTAGAAACCCTAAATCTAAAATATTTTATTTCTGAAGAGCTTGGAGGAGAAAAGAAATGGCTAGGCTTTAGCACCCTCTTAGAAAATATGATTTTGACGGCTAGGCCCTGTAGGTTTATTTATAGATGTCTAGATAAACCACATCCATCAGATTTGTATTAATATAAATCCCTTCATTCAAATCAAACCTGTCTTGAAATCGCGTATACGAAAAAGCATTTTAGGCCGACATGGGTCGACCCAGGCCAATGCCATAGGTCGACACAACTCCCATATGGGTCAACCCAGCCGAAATTTGGGTCGACCCATGCGATTTAAATTAAATCGTTGGGTCATCGTTTTGTGTGTGATTTATTTGTTGCTCGTTTTGTTCCACTGGATATTTATTTTTGGACCCTTTTTTGTTTCTATATTTTATTATATTCTTTTTTAATTTTAACATACATTCAAATTTCGAATTCAAACGCGTAATTAATATGTGTGTATACTTTGAAATATATTTATGTATATTTACGTAAGACTTCAAATATTATTTTTAATGTTATATTTATTTCCCGTTTTATTACGTGTGCATTAATTCCCTTCGTTTTCAACACTTGTTTCATTTTAGTTTCAAATTTGTATCATTTCTATACTTAATACATGTATACTTATTTTAAATTAGAATGTTACTTAACTAACGCCATCAAAATTTTCTTTATTACGTGATTATATTCCATTTGTGTTTATTTTCAAATACAAACGCGCGTTACTTTTGAAATTCATGTCTATATATTTTATTTGAAAAGCATATTAAAACTTTATTCACTATAACAATGTACAATTACAAGAGCAACACTCGGCTATAAAAGGTAATAGCATTGAGAAAAAAAACAATGAACTATACAAGATAACACAGAAAAAACTCAATGCTATTAACCAAAACAAATCTAAAACAAAAATAACATTGTATCAATAAACTCTCTATTGAAGTGCACAGACCAGCAGCTTCAAACAGAAAATATTGCATTATCACAGAATCAAGAACAACCACACAGCAGGAAACCTGAAGAAATACCACATTTGAAGTACACCAGCAGCTTCAAATGAGGATCAATCGAATCAACAAAATATTCATCCAATTTTCCTAAATATTTCATTATGAATCACAGAAAAAAGGTCATCAGCATTCAAATCCACTGAAGAGAACACTCTTCTATTTCTCTCCGCCCAAATTTCTGACACAAAAATCTTTAAAAAAATTAAAAGCAGCAAACTCCTACTCGATACCCATCTTGTTGCCTTAAAAAAATTAAACCATTCATCCCTACTGCTACTAACAGGATGATGAAACTTCCCAAATGTAAGCACTCGCCACCATAATTGAAATACAAAAGGGCATTCAAAGTAAATATGAGTGTTACATTCTGAATCTGCCCTACATAGCACACAAATGCCATCAGGAATGATCCCCAGTTTGAACAACTTGTCTTTCGTATTTAAAGCATTAGACATCACTTTCCAAAGAAAAAAAATTTTGTTTTGCATTGCTCATCAAGCTCCAAATTCTTTTGTACCAAGGAAAGATTGGCTTATCTCCACATAAAAGATCATAAACCAAACTGATGGAGTGCTTCTTTCCCATCCAAGTTATATTTTTATTTGCTGATTTGAAGTTAGACGAAATCTCAGACCATAATCTTCTTAAAACTGCTGAACTACTATGAGGCAATAGAAGTTCACCATCATGAATCATATCATCCACTGTAGTTGAATCTGGAATACCACTATTTCTCCTCAAACTATAGTCTACCACATCACTTAAAACCAACCCGTTACCTGCCCAAGGAGAGTGCCAAAAAGATAAACCAGGCAATCGATTAGCAAAACATTGAACAAAAGGTAGAAAAAGGCTTTTAAGCTTCAAGATTTGCCTCCAGCTCCAACTGCAGAAACTTGGAATTTGCATAGTCCAGAAATTTTTCTTACCAATCAAGTTGTTCTTCACATACTTAGACCATAAGCATTTATCATCAGAAAAAATCTTATCAATATACACTGAAACATCAGCTTTATTCCATTGAAAAAGGTTAGTAATTCCTAAACCTCCATTCCTTTTATCTTCACATAATTTCGAAAAGGCTATAGGAATAATCTTCTTTACAAAAGGATCACCATGCCATAAAAACTTATTTATAGCACTTACCACCATATTAATGAGCTTTAATGGAAGAATGTAATGCCTAGAGTAATAAGTGGTCATAAATGTAATAATAGATTGAATAATAGTAAGTCTTCCAGCTTGGGATAGTTGACAAGAAGGCCATTGCTTCATTCTTTCAATGATTTTTTCAAATAAGGGCATACATTTCTCTTTAGAGATCCTACCAGTAAAAAGAGGCAATCCTAAATATTTGGAATTATCTTGCAGAACATTCAATCCAGATAAAAGTACAATTTCATCCTTTGTAGATTGACTTAACCCAACAATTTTAATATGAGATTTATTTAAATTCATTTCCAATCTCGTAATTTCATAAAAGGACTGCAGAACAAAGAGTATGCATTGAATATTGGTTAAAGATGGCTTGGTGAATATAATAAGATCATCAGCAAAACACAAATGGGTAATCAAAGGATTTTTACATCTAGGATGTAGCTGAAAATTAGTTAGCTTCACTTGATTGATGAACAAAGAATTATGTAGCTCCATAACACAAATGAATAAATAGGAGGAAATGGGATCTCCTTGCCTAACTCTACGTTTTCCTTTAAAATAACCATGCATCGAACCATGCCTCGAAATTGAAAACTTTGGTGTGGAGATGCAGGTATAAATCTAGGCTAAAAAGGGTTTTGGAAAGTTCATTCTCGACAAAATTGCAATTATGGAAGACCAAGAAACACTGTCAAACACTTTCTTTATATCAAGTTTTAACATACAACGAGGAGATATATTCCTTCTGTCATATCCATGGAGTAATTCTTGAGCAATCAACACATTATCACTGATGGATCTACCAGGAACAAATGCAGACTGATTGTATGAAATTAAGGTAGGTAGAATAGCTTGAATTCTGTTTGCCAAAACTTTAGAAATAATCTTGTAAAATACACTACAGCATGAAATAGGTCTAAAATCTAAGACATAAGAAGGATTCTCTACTTTAGGTACCAAGGCAATAAATGTTGCAGTTAATGTAGGAGGTAAAAAGTTCAAAAGGAAAAAGTATTGGATTGCTTCAGTAATATCTTTGCCAATGGTACTCCAACATTTTTGAAGAAAACACACATTAAATCCATCTGGTCCACCAGAACTGGAAGGATCTAAACCAAAAACTGTTGACTTAATCTCATTATTGGTAACAGGTTTAATAAGCTCCATAGATTGACAATGTGATAAAAAAAGGTAGGTCAATATGAAATAGAGGATCAACTTTAGAAGAAGTTAAGGAAATGGGGGCTAATATAGAACTGAAGTAGTTAACAAAAGCTTTGTCTATGCTAGCTTGAGAAGATAAGAGATTACCTTCTGCATCATAAATCATATGAATAGCCTCCCTTACTTTATTCATTTTCATCATAAATCATATGTCTATATATTTTTGTGTGAAGTAAATATATATAAATTATATATATATATATATATATATATATATATATATATATGTGTGTGTGTGTGTGTGTGTGTGTGTGTGTGTGTGTTCACGTACGTGTTACTTTCTAGAATTAGTTCTCTACTTTCAACCTTGATGTTATTTTCATTCATCTTTCTTTTAATGTCATTAATTATGCATATTATCAATTAAAGGAATGTTGCAGTTTAGTGTTAATTACTTTCCCTTTCTTGATTTAAATCTTTTTATCACATGCATTTGTTTTTGAATTTCAAACACACATTACTCCTGTAATTATTTTGATAATTTTATTATTTAAAATGCAGGGTGTTACGTTCTTCCATTTTTTAAGAATTTTCGTCCTCGAAATTTAGCAAGGGTAAAATTATGTAATTCCTCGCATAATTTACAACCATCATGTGTACATACAATTTTGCAAACATCTGTGTACTAGTGCAAAGTGCAATACATCATGAAATTTCACGAATGAAATGAATGACTAAGCGGTACTTCCTATGTGAATGCACTTTTCTTTCAAAAATCTTTTGAAAACATGATGTTAACAACCTAAATATACTATCAATTTTTACTGAATGTCATAATTTAAAAATAAAAATATCTTTTCATCCAATTTTTTCCACACCTTTACTGAATAAAGGCGTAGTTCATCCAATTTTTCCCACACCTTTACTGAATAAAGGCGTAGTTTATCCAATTTTCGAATTCAAACCGTACCAGCCGAATTTAAATTTGCAAATTTTAGAAAAATATAATTTTTTGAATTCAATTTCTTATGTTGAAAAAAGGTAGAAAATGTAAAATTCTATATTTTTCACTTCACTTTTATGCACCTTTTTCCATACTTGAAACCTTTCATTACTTTTTTATAGAAATTCCTATTTCTTTTCCAAGCATAGTTTACATAAGAATAATTTCTTTTTCAATTCCCCAAACTTATTTTGGAAGAATTTATTTTCTCTTGCTATTCTCATTTATTGCAACTATCGTCTTTGTTGCTTTATGTAAATTTCATTTGTTTTTCTTTTAGTTATTCATCTTTTGCTTTCATTTTCATTTTATTTATAATGTCCTATATCTTTATTCTATCCTAATGATCATCACAAATACCTAAAAAAGAATATCACGCTAAACTATTTTTTCTTCTTCTTATTTTGCAATAAAACAGAATAATGCATAGGACTGCAAATCTGTACTAAAAGAAAACATGCTCTACTGCAATCACTGCTAGGTAAAAGATACAACGACTAAATGTTGTTATCCATAGGGACTAGGAGGCTTAGGATCATGTCCCTCTAACATTAAAAAGGTCCTCATCACCAAATCTAAACAACCATAGCGCTCCTCCTTTCCATCTACTACTCCCTACAAACTCATGCCTCCAGTTTTCATTCCATCATAGATTGAGACAACATGTTAAATCTTTATATTTCCTAAAGAAGTTCTGAAAAAGGATTTCCATTAATTACAAACCATGTCATAATTTCACTTATAAAAAAATTCCAACTTGCTCTTTCCACTTCATCTCCTCTTTATCCTTTTCGTATAAACCATGCAAGTTTAAAAATTACCTTAGACTTTTCTCTATTAAACAATAACCATATGAGAGATGTCTTTTCAAACTTTCATTTTTCTGAATTCTCTTTCATTACTTCATAGCCTTTGACTGTTTACCATTTCTCGTTCTTACATCTTAATTTCTCCTTAAGACTTTTTATGGTTACCACTCAAGTTTTAAGGTTTACTCATATACTAGAATAATTCCTCATATCTTTATCAACTATTTGTGCACATTAATGAAAGCATTCTTACTAAATCATCTTTAATTCAATAAAATTTTATATTCTCAGGACCTTTCTTAAAAGATAAAAAGTAGGGAAGATAGGATTATGCACTTAACTCAGTTGGAGCTCTCATTTATTTTAACACACATTTCTTTTCCAAGAGGAATTAATAAGGACAAGTTTCTATAAATCTTTTCTAAAGAGGATTTTTGTGTTATGTATAAAGTAACGAGGAAACTTCGTTATTTCACTATTTTTCATTTCTTTGTTGAAATAGGTAGCACAAAATAGGGTGTTTCACCTATATTTTGTACACTTCTTTTGCTACACCTTTCCTTGTTACTTTAACCAAACACATTTACTTACAAACTTATTAATTCATGAAAACTTATCTTATAATTCTTCTTGTTCCAATAAGTTAAAGTGTGTCACAATTCGTTCTTTACGAAAAACTTTTATATTTTCTTTCACTCAAGAGCACGTATGCACCACATATGTCTAATTCATTTATATTTGTGCTTTCTCTTAACCACTTATATCGTTTAACCCCACAGCTTGCTTGCACACTTTATTCTTTTGATAACAAATTTGCATAATTTCCTCAAAAATTATTTTAATGCAACTCTTAATATTATAAACCAGTCAATTTCTAAAACTGTGAACTTTTAAACTTGAAAACTTTTCTAGAATTTTTTTCTATATTTATATTTTTTCAAGTCCTTTTTAAATGTTTAACTATGGGGCTAAGTACAAAGTGATTTCTTAGTTGTCGTTCCTAAATATTTTGCGTGAAATTATATTTTTTAATCCAAAATTTCTCTTTCACACTAATTCCCCCAAATCTATGTCTGAACTGAAATCTAAGTCCAGCGCCACTTTTACGCCAAATATATATTGTAACACCCCGTATTTTCTATGAACGTCAAAGTAACAAATTAAAGAATAATTAATTTGTAAAATAAGAATTAGGTGAAACGGTTGCGCCATTGCGTTCTTCTTGGAATTCTGCTTGATATAGAGTCCGAGTTTGCGTAAATCAGACTCCGTATGAAGAAGTTATGGCCTTCAGAAGTTTCAGTAATTTAAATAAACAGCTCAGATTAAAGTTTAGAAAATTCAAATTTCAAAATCAGAAGCAGAAGCGGGCTGGGCGGGAATTTTCCCGCCGAAGGCCAGGTCGACCAGGGGGTCGACCTCCCCTCCATATAGGTCGACCAGGGGGTCGACCTACCCCCTCGAGCAGATCTGAAAAACTGACGATTCTGACTCTTTGCTGAGTCATTAGGGCTTATGTGGCTATTCTATCTTGTCTGGATGGTCTTGATTGCTTCTAGGATTGATCTAACGGCTCTTAATTAATTAAACCTCTATAAAAGCAACTCCAACCCTCAACTAAATCACACAAATTCATACCAAGAGCCATCATGCTGTCAATGGTCGACCTAGAGTAGCCGTCATTCTCCTTCAACTCAAAAGCAAGATAGAAGCAAGAATCAAAATCAAATCTAATCTAATTTAGAACAACAATTAGTCTACATCAAAGGAGAGCAATTCAGTTTTAGAATACAGATCCCAGAAATCAAAATTTTCCTTTTGTTTGTAAGTCTAGTTATCTTTTAGATGTGAACAAATTAAAGACATGATTTGTAATGAAATGTAAAATAGAATTGTATCAAGTTGTATGATAATAGTGATGTTGATTCATGTCTACTCATGTGATAATTCTACCATATATGCCTGTGATGCTATTGCGGTTTATTGAACCTATCATGTTGTGTAGAATTTGGTGAATGAACCTATATTATTGTATAGGAATTTGGGAATGAAAATTATCATGTTATGTGATTCTATCATGTTAGGCTACATGCAAGTTTTAGGCTAAATAATGTTCATATATGCCTAAATGTTTAGATCCATATGCCTACATGTTTAGATCTACAACCTTATATATGTTTAGATCCATGTTAATTAGATCCAATTCAATGCAAGTTCACCCTTACATGCCCAATTGGGATTGTAGTTCTATGTAAATTCATATGCTTAGGATTCATGTAAATTGGATCTAAAATGCAAGTTCACATCTACATGCCAAATCAAGTTTGCGTAGTTCTTTGTAAATTATCATTTATATGCTTATGGTTCATGTCGATTAGGTTCAAAATTTCATGTTCATGTATATTGATTCTATGCCAAATTTATGTGACATATGTTGGATCCATATTATGCTTGCTTGAATACTACATGTTTCTTCCTTTTCCCTGTTGATTTGTGTTAGGCCAAATTACGAAGCCTCGCATTCTATGTAATTTTATGCGAACGTTTAACGGGGGTAACGTTGGGAAAAACATGAAATTATATGTTATTGGCATATTTTAAAATGATAAGTGGCATGAAAATGGTATAATTTATATACCAATAATTATGAACATGATTTAGAGGGAAAGTGGGCCATGACAATAATTGATTGATAATTTACATATAAATATGAAGGACAAATATGTAAATTTAGTGAAAGACGAATATGGCTAACCCGAGGTTAGAATGAGTTACAGTATAAGATTGCCCGGAACCGCCTGGCAAATCCAGTAACCGTAACAATATAGATCTAATGTGAGAGGTTAGCGCATTGAGCCCAAGAGAACCCGAGGTTAGACTGAGTTGCGGTGTAAAGCTGCCCGGAACCGATTGGCACATCCAGTGATCGCAACAGTTGCTGTCTAATGTGAGTGGTTGGTGCTTTAATGAATGAATTGAAGCTAAGACAGGAACAGTAGGGTTAAGTTAATTAAGGTAACACTTGACCAATACAACATGTTAGCTAAACTGATGGGTGGGGTTAGGTTAATTTGGACACTTAACCATTATAACATGTTAATTAAACTGATGGTGGGGTTAAGTAAATTTAGAACACTTAACCGTTATAACATGTTAATTAGATAAGAGGGTGAGGTTAAGTAAAAATAGGAAACACTTAACCGGTATAGTATGATGAATGGATAGGGTCAAGTAGTAAGAAACACTTAACCAATATAACTTGATTTGCGGAAAGGTTAAGTTAAAACAAGAGGGCAACACTTAACCAATATAACTTGATTTGTGGTAGGGTTAAGTTAACACAAGAAGGCAACACCTAACCAAAGTAACATGACAAGTAGGTGGGTTAAGTTAACTTGAATTGATTGATGACACTCAACCAATACAAACACGTGGGGTTAAGTTAACAAGAGACACTTGACAGATATAACTTGATGAACGGACGGGGTTAAGTTAATAGGAAACACTTAACTAATCCAACGTGATAAGTGAGAAGGGTTAAGTTAATAAGAAACACTTAACCAACATGACATGGTGAATGGGTGGGTTAAGTTAACATGAATGGACAACACTTAACCAATATGACATAACATGCAAAAGGGTTAAGTACACATCGAGTTGGGTGGGTAATATTAGTAAATATAGGCCCACAAACTTAGCCATTAAATAAACATGCTTGAATCAGTGGAAGGGTTAAGTACACATCGAGTTGGGTGGGTAATATTAGTAAATATAGGCCCACAAACTTAACCATTAAATAAACATGCTTGAATCGATGGGAGGGTTAAGTACATATTGGGTTGGTGGGTAATATTGGTAAATATAGGCCCACAAACTTAACCAATAAGAAACCCTAGTAACGGGGACCCATTACAGCAGTAACCCACATAGATGTATCATGGTACCCTAAACTAGGCAGGGTGGGGCACGATTACTGGGATGATTATAAGCGGTCAAAACAGCGGCATGGGGTACGTCAGTGTAGGTTCCGACGGTTTACGGGCATGCACGTACTTCGAAGTGGGAAAAAGCAGGCACTGGGTACCAGTAGTTATACATTGTGCATCTTGAATCGTGTCGGGTTGCTATCATAAGGATTGATACACCTTATGATGGGACTAGCACAGGGTATCTACACGCAAGAGAGGGCTGATTGACACAGACAGAAGAGAAATTAATACAAGTAGGGAGCCGATCGATAGGGTAGTAAGGGTACATCTAACATCTTCATGGCAATTAGGCTGATTAGGTAAGATCCTCATACTAGATGTACACCTGAAGGCTACCACAATTGCGGGGATTGGGATCACGTTGTAATATTATCACTTTATACAGATCACTAGTTGGGTCACTTGTTAGGCGGTGCAGAGACGTAGAAATCAGAATAACAAGGTAGTAGCGAAGCAGAGAAAGAGTAGAAGCGCATTCAGTTTACCTTGCACTTATCTTGTCTTTAGTTATCTTGTTTCTATGGTATTGTCCTATTTTCGGGTTATTCTTGTCATGATCCTTTATCTTGTTTACATGCTGA
The DNA here is from genome assembly GCA_030737875.1 of Allium sativum. NCBI lineage: Eukaryota > Viridiplantae > Streptophyta > Magnoliopsida > Asparagales > Amaryllidaceae > Allium > Allium sativum. The sequence continues at coordinate 200,542,377 of CM060915.1, read as the reverse complement.
AAAATCACTGGACTTTCCAGACTTATGTCTGACCTGTTTCCTTTCGCCTTCTTCTTTTTTGTTTCCCCTAGGTAGTCAGGGAGGGAATAACTCAACTTAGTTTGGACCGTTACTCTTTCCAAGCTTGAAGATTCTTTGACGTATTGCTTTGGGACTCTCTTTTCCATTGCTATGGCTGGCTCATGTTTTATTGGGGAATATCATTATAATTTAATGCTTCTTATATACTTGGAAGTTTTTGAACCAAGACAGAAGTTTTATGTAATACTTTTAAGTATGATTGAGTCAATTGTTGTAAAAGCTTGACTGAATTAAGTTGTTTATAAAATGAATTTATTTTCCACTGCTTTAATTGTCTATCTTGTAATTTATTTGCATCTTTTACCTAAAGTGCTCCACCGAAGTTAAGGCATTCCCTTTGTGAGTGACCTTAATGGAGGTGGGGTGTTTCATATATATATATATATATATATATATATATATGTTGTCCTAATCCATTTTCTCTTTCTTAATTTACAAGGCTCTACTCTCCAATCCGCTAATCTGAAATACCAAAATTTCGGATACTAACACATGAAATCTTCTTGTTAAAAGACATTTTGGCTCAGTTCCCAAGAATAGTAAAAGACCACCCGACTTGGCCTATCGCTTGGAAAAACATACCAAAAGCGTCATCGAGGCATCTAGAGCCTAAGTCTGAATAGAATCGTGTAAAGATATTCGATCTGACTCGACCAAACTACTCGATAGTGAACCAGTGTTTTTGGGATCAGCCTCTGGCCTCGTCATCAACTCACCACCAACTTCACAACTCCTCGAACCTCGCACCAACTTGAGTGTCGTATCCCCTATGGGATATGAATTCATATCCCTTGATGGGATACAAATTCGGATCCCATGATGTGTCAAGGGATGCAAATTCGCATCCCCTCATGGGATATGAATTCGCATCCGACACAGGCCAAGGGATACAAATTCGTATTCCCCCGCGGGATACAAATTTGTATCCTGCCTCTGCCGCCGGGATACGAATTCATATCCCTTCATAGGATACGAATTTGTGCCCCCTTCGTATCACCCAGATGCGATCTCGAATCCCAATGTGGGATGTGAATCCGTACCTCATCTACCTAATACGAATTTGTATCCGACCTTGGGATGTGAAATTCACACCTAATGTTCAGGATATTAAATTTGGCTGTTGCGCACTCCATCTTACCTACTCCACTTCCAGCCCACTCCTATAAATACCTCCTTATTTCCAACGTGAAGAAGTTTGGTTCTTGCTCACCTCCAAGATTTAATGGCTGCCTAAGAAGGAAATTGCTTTTCCAAAGCCTCCCTAGCACCTTCCATCATCCTAGGAAGAAGAAGAAACATATTCTTGGACACATGAACTCATTCTTGGACATTTTACCATACTTTTGGACATTATACTATTTTGGGCTGTTTTGGCATCAGGGAAGAATATAAAGAAACCATGTTTGGACCTCCTTGCCACCATGGTCGTGATAGCTTCATGAATGCTCCATGACCTCTCCATTCTCACTCAACTAAGCTTGGGATTTGTGAACGTTCGAAGACTCATCCTTCCGCATCCAAAAACTCGGATCACGAGGAAGAGACTTCCTCCTCCATCAAGCATAGCACTTGGAAATTACTCGATTATTTATTGGAAGTCATCAAAATTCATGTATACTCTGAAACATTCAAATCCAATATTGTAACTTGTACCAAGAGCATAATAAAAGAGTAAAATCATTCAAAGTGGACGTAGGCTCAGACGAGTCGAACAATTATAAATTTTATGTAATCGTTTACTTGCGCTTTTCCCCTGTACATCACATCTCTATTTACCTATTTTCCATTGTTGGACATCTATTTTCACTCACGTGGAAATCATGAGGGTTGACGGCCATTTTTCGGCATCAACACTTTGGCGCGCTAGGTAGGGGATCAGCGCACACCTACGGTCGACTTTTTGTCACTCCCACTGAGGAATCGAAACCTCGTCTTTCATTACATTCAAGCACCAGGACTTGGAACACCACTTAAGTTTTCTCAGACTTACTGACCAAGCCTATCGTCAATAGTGTACAAAAGAAAGAGCCTTGTGGCCAGAACTTCCACTGTCGATCCTGATTCGAAATTTCCTTCTTGGCCTTGAGTCACTGATGTTCCGACCAACCTGGACATCATTAATGCTTCCACCCTTGACGCACATGTCGAGCTCAACACGACGAAACCTCAAGAAAATTGGGCAAAACTCAAAGAAGACTTATCGACCACATCCAACAAAACATCCGATTAACGCAACGACTTCAACAATACGCTCAATAAGACATCCTTCGCCTTCAAACAGACTTGGGTGTTTAGGCCCCATTGTACTATGTCTCATCGAGTTCCGCCCTACTCTTTTTCATGATAGTTATCACCTCAATCGTCCACAACTAGGGTCTAAACCTGGCCAACAGGTTAACGCTCAACCCATTGCCATATGAGCTCGACTCGTTTCAGCTCAGAATTGCTACCTACACTACGTGCAACAAGCCAGGCCCAGATCCCGCTCACCGGCCTTAGCAAAGTCAAACAACCAAGGCCGAAGGTTCTTTATATCAAGACGATGTTCATCCTAAAAGATGTCCATAGTTGTGCACTCCTAAGTCGGATCACGACCACCACAATTCGGTGGAGATTAAAAATCCTGCACCATCCTGAAAGAATCTCAGGGTCACCACGTCACCGACGATTAGGAAGCCAGTACGAGGGGTAACCATTTCACTGAAGACATGCTTAGTGCCGGATGGCCCACATATTTCTATATACTGCAAATAGAAGCCTATTCAAGGGACTCCGACCCTTAGGAATTCGTACATTGCTACGACTCTCATATGAATTCCGCTCACGCCATAGAGGCCGTGAAGTGCAAATGCTTCATTGTCTTCCTAGAAGGCGTGCCTTTTTTGTAGTTCACTCGACTTCCACCGAAAACTATTTCAACCTTTTCCTAGCTAGCCAGGGAGTTAATCAATCACTTCGGCACACACATCCGTTAGGATTACAACGAAAATCTGATAACTTTGAGAGGTTCGACAACACCTTAGAGGGTGCCGAAGATTTGAGCCCTCGGGCTATACTGGACCAACTCATCGAAGGCATATTCCCCGATTCTGAATTTAGATCATGGGTTAACCGAGCACAACCTAAAATCCTGGAGATCTTTTACGAGAAGGCCAACTATTTCCTATGCCACGAGCTTGCGCAAAGGAATCGAGCTTCTCACTTCAACAACTTACTCTGAAACAAAGCCTACAGCTCCAATGACACTAACCCTAATGCTCTCCACGATCTTACTCAAACTGGAAACGTTAGAAGTGGTCGCAACAACAAGAGGAAGTGTCTTCGACTTCCATTTTTCGTAACTACACTCCACTTAATGAGACCCTCGATCACATTTATCTCAAAACCTGCAATGTCCTGCCATACAAAGAAACAAAGCTAAAAGTCCCAATGAACGCAGCAAGGACTTTATAGTATATTGTTGGTTCCACAACGTCCATGGGCATGACACAAAAATCTATCATAACTTTTAAGACAACATCGAAAAACTCATCCGCAAGGGAAAGCTCGAGCAAAACCGATAGGGTCCACTGCATAGAATTTCCGAACCATCAAACGCTCATTAAGAATTCCAACCAACCGGGACCTCGTCCGACAACTAAGTCCCTCAAGATTGTCTCTCCGACTCAACAAGGCTGCAGTAACAATGGGCGGCTTGAACATCGACACCATGCTCTACTACTCATTTTGCTTGAGTCACATTTCGTACCAGTTTAATTGTCTCTATTTCCAAGTTATTTTGCCTCCCGTGTTGTAACTCTGCCAAATGGCTTATGATTGACCTGTAATCAACTCAACTGTAATCCTTATGTGAATTTTATTAGCATTGGCCTCAAGTTTTGAGATTCATCTATGAATTATCGTAGCATCGTTATCGCGATTACACCAAGTCCAACAGACTAAGCCCGGCCTACCTATGCTTAGGCGTACTCTGGCAACAGTTTTTTGGCACCACAGCCCTAAATCCAATAATTTAGACTACCAACTTATGCTTAAGCATACTCTGGAGTCGGTCTATTGGTACCAACTAACTCGAACTCCGCACAACTTGAGTTCCTCAAGAGTGGATCTTCGACCAACGCTGAACTAAGCACAACGCCGAGTTACCTTACGTAAGTACTATTCCTAGAAAGTACAAGACATACTCGAGCACTTGGACCAACAACTACGATGGCGCAGTGGTCTTAGGGTTCGCCATTGGAGATACCAATTTATGAAAGTAAGCTCCTTCCCTGAAGGGTACCTCCTCTTCGTTGTGTCATGGGCTCTCGCCTCCGCCTATGCTCCAGCCACCTCTTAGTTAGTTAGGGGCACGTCGGGAAGCACTATCGGAGGTCCATTTGGAAGTGCTCCTAGGAGCATCTGTCCTCCACCAGTCCCACAACTGTCTTCTACGATGCAGTGGTCTCTGAGGTCATCTTCGAAGATACCGGTTCAAGATTCATTTTAACCTTCTCCTCTCTTGTTGGGGGCGAAACGGGAATGCAAAGCATCCCATCTTCTCCAAAAGGCACCTCCTCTTCGCTGTGTCATAGCCATGCTCCTCTACTCGAGCTCCGACTACCCTCTAGTTAGCTGGGGGCATGTCGAGAAGCACAACCAGAGGCACTTCACTGAAGACATACCCGGGGGCACTAGTCCTCCGCCAGTTCCTGCACTCTCACTGCTGCCCTCTTCTCCACCATCGCTGAGCAACCTATAGGAAGCAAACCCACCGCGCAGAGAAGATGGTCCAAAATCGAAATTCTGGCACCACGGAAGTCGTTTATGGCATCCCCAAATGTTAAACTTCCCACATATAAGCGCCCTGGGATATGGTGACGACCTTCAATTTTATAGCTAAAACCCTAGTCATCGATGACCACCAGCGCGGTACCCAAATCAAACCACAATTACGACGTGACTGGATTAAGAACCGAATCCCAGGATTGGCAACTCACTCATGTATCCATGGCTTATATGCATATACGAGCGGTCAATCTGAACGGTTTCGCTTCTCGAGCGTTACGCCAATCAACTATGTTGCGTTCGGATTTAATCCTAATCCAATCATGCTACGCCATGCGATGATCCAAACTTGCTAAATCGGACTCAAGACAAAGGAGTATTTGGAAGGTACGCCGGCTCGGGGCAGTCCTCTACCGATTCCTGCACCGACATAGCCTTCGCAGGACCCGGGGCAGATCCCCACCAGTTCCCGCACTATCATCATCTTCTCGGCAACTAGTGGAGCAACCGTCTTAGAAACAAATCCACCTCACGGAGATACATATCTAGAACCAAAGGTTTAGGTTCCGGAAATTATTAACCTCCCACTAGTGCTTGAACAACCCAAACTTAGAGACTAAAACTCAGGATCAAAGAAAACAATACAACCATCAGCTCCTAGAGATATAGGAGAAATTGGCTAAGTCCGCGGGATAGCCAAGAATTCATATCCCTACACACTTACCTTAAGTTCTCGTGTTCCTTTGGCATGTCTATGAGTTTTCAAAGTCTCCATGCTCCTCTAACAAACTCAAGTCTAAGTGTAACACCAAGTTAATTTACATGAGTACAGTACTAGAGATTGTTAAGAGTGCTTGAACACGTAGAACAAATTATTATGAAAGAAAGTAAATTTTTATTCACAAGCCAAAAATTACAGTCTTTATCAATGATACAATGTAGATCACAACCACATCGTACCTCCAAAAAGCGAGGGTCGCACTCTTTACGCCAATCAACTGTGGTGCGTTCGGCTTTAATCCTAATCCAATCACGCTACGCTATGCGATGATCCAAACTTGCTAAATTGGACTCGGGACAAAGGAGTATTTGGCAGGTACGCATGCCCGAGGCTGTCCTCTACCGATTCCTGCCCCGACATGGCCTTCGCAGGACCCGGGGCAGATCCCCACCAGTTCCCGCACTATTATCATCTTCCCGACAACCAGGGGAGCAATCGTCTTAGAAACAAATCCACCTCATAGAGATAGATATCCAGAACCAAAGGTTTAGGTCCTGGAAATTATTAACCTCCCACTAGTGCCTGAACAACCCAAACTTAGAGACTCGAACTCAGGATCAAAGAAAACAATACAACCATCAGCTCCTAGAGAAATAGGAGAAATTGGCTAAGTCCGCGGGATACAGAGCCAAGAATTCATATCCGTACACACTTTCCTTAAGTTCTCGTATTCCTCTGGCCCGTCTATGAGTTTTCAAAGTCTTCATGCTCCTCTGACAAACTCAAGTCTAAGTGTAACGCCAAGTTAATTTACATGAGTACAGTACTAGAAAATGTAAAGAGTGCTTGAATACGTAGAACAAATTGTTACGAAAGAAAATAAAATTTTATTCATAAGCCAAAAAATACAGTCTTTATCAATGATACAATGTAGATCACAACCACACCGTACCTCCAAAAAGCGAGGGCCGCACTCGCACATTTCACCGGCCTAACAAAAACAAGACCTATTGTAGCGACCTGAACTTCCCGACCGGCCTAAACTGAACAAGAAGGCGGACTGCTTTGAGAACACGACTCATCGGAACAAAAATAATAAAACATTTCAATGCTATTACAACAATTTACATTAGAGTACAAGAATATATCAGAGTTCAGTAAATAATATACAGTGGAAAATAAATATCAGAGATTTACAAATTACAAAACAACGGAAATATACATACATAAATATAATGCACAATGGAAAACATCAACTACCACAACTGAAAGAAATACACGGATACAAAGCATTCCGAATATAGCTCCAGTCGTAATCCAGGATCCTGTGAAAAGAAATATCTGCGAAAACCAAAACTACTAGTTACCCGTGTGGAAAATATGGGCACTTAGAGTTTAGGTGGAAACAATAACCTCTGAGTCAGTCATGAGACTGGTGTGAGAACCCAAAACAGTTATTAAACTTCACTTAAAATTAGGTAAATCACGAGACCACGCCGCATGTCACGTAACGGGTTTACTCCCATTAATACTTTGAAATAAAACAATTTGTAAACAACGCAATGCTTTTGGAAAAATGAAGCTATTATAAGACTCATGTCCCATCACACAATGCAACACAAACCAAAGGATAGAGTTTTCCCTTATAATAGCCAAACATGCTTGATACGCTTTAAAACAAATCATTTTGATATTACTATAAGTGCATAGTGTCGAAACAACTTCAAATATAAATGCATTAATCATAGGCGGCATATGTACCATATATTATGTCGCCATACATAGGTTTACAACTAAAACCGAAAAGTCGCGTATTGGAAATTGGATTTCATCTATGAGTCGAGGCAAGGGATCTTTCTCACCGGTTTTGAGACACTCTAGCAAATGCCTCAGGACTTGGACGCTGGTGAGCCCTGGTTAGCGTCAGGGCCGGTCCACACTTACTTTACTGGATTGGTTATTCCTGAACACACATTTCCGCTCCTATAGGACCTATCACTTGGCCATTGGCGACCAATATATCTGAGGCGCCTCGCTATCCATCATCCACATAAGTAAAAGTTTCTGGCTCCATACCATGACACCACTCCTAGCTAGAAAGAAACGTCATGTCCTCCCTGAGGTCCTCATCTCGTTTTTGACTCATACCGAGGTGTGAGGCTCGCGAATTAACGCTATACACAAAGCTATGCTAATTAAAGTCGTGCCTTGATCATCATCCACAAGATTCTGCTTTTGAACAATAAGCCTTGATCATTTGCGTCTTAACATGCCACATTGTCAATCCATACCATACCACTGATTTCTACCAATATTTAACCTCTAAGCTCGTATGTATCAGAGAAGGGTGTTAAGCAAGAGAATAAATTCTCCGCCACCAAACATATATATATATATTTAGCAGAGATCAACGAATATAGCATAAAGGAATACAATGTCAGACACACCATCCACTTGCAAGTCCGTTCTGGGTCTGAACGAAACCGAAGGCACCTTATTCCTCGTCCCAAATGTCCAATACAGAAGAAAGGTCCTGTAACAACCCGGAATTTCAGAAACAATTTAATTTTTTTTATTTTTGGCAATTTTAACGGATTTTTGATATTTAAAATGATTTATTTTAAATAATAACGACTAAAAACTTATTTAAAACGAAGTTAGAACGAACAAATTTATTTTAATTATAAAACGGGCCTGAAATGGCGCGATAGTTTGAAAATCGATTTTAAACTTTAACTGAATGTACAAGATTCAAAAAAATCGGATTTTAGTAAAACAAGAAATATTTGAATCTGTTTAATAGAATCTTTCTATCGAATCTGAAAAATTGAGATTTCATAATGGGAATTGAAAGTTATGTCCAGTTTAATATTCAGAATAGTCGCTATGGAATTTATATATATTTTAAATAATATATAGCCCTTAAAAATAGCCATTTTGCAAACGACCTCCATTTTTGATGAAATCAGTTTTGTTGGATCCGTAATGTAAAGTTATTGTTAGATTCCAATTTTCATAATTTTTGGAATTAATATGTGAGCGTGGTGAATTTAAACGTGTTTGGCAATTTAAGTTTGAATTTAATCGACTGGAAAATGACCGGTTTTCAAAAGGTCTCCAAATTCGACGAAATTAGTTTTGTTAGGACCGTATCGTCAAAACATGGCTAGATTTATTTTTCTGGAATTTTTGGGGTCAGTATGTGGCCCCGGTAAATTAAAATGTGCGTTGAAATCAATTTTTAACGTTATATAAACTTATATTTTAATTTTAATGAAAACTGATGAAAATAGTCGAATTGGCTTACCATACATATCCCATTGTGTTTGGAATGGATGTATTTAGCTAGGGGCGACAGTCGTTGGGTTCGATTTGAAGTCCGAACGAAAAAGTAACTTTTGGAAATTAAAAGAAAATAATTATATATTCTCCCTCCCCCTTTGTTTCTCTCTCCCCGTCAGTTGAACGAAATAAAGAAATGAAAAGAAAAACGATTGATTCCGTGACTCTGTCGTCCCCCTTTCAGCCTCCGCCGGACCCACCCCCACCCCCGCAACTCAGGCCGCCGCGCCCCAGCCAACGTCGCCACCCTCTCCTCCTCCTCCTCCGCCCCAATCTTCGTTCCCCAAACCCAAAACACCCCCAAACCGAAAACCTAGCCGCCTCCAACCCCTTTGCAGCCACCACTGCACCATCTCTGCCTCCCCCAATCGACTACCGCCGCCCCTCAACACCCTCCTCCGGTGATGGCCCCTCCTCCATAAAAAAATTGGATTTTTACATGAAAAAGTAAATTTTTTATTTTGATTTTAATTTAATGTAATTAGTTTTAGAAATATATAAAAAAAATCAGTTTTTTTTAAAGCACGGTTGCAAGAAATCAGTTTTTTTCTTTATAGTAAATAAAAATATGATTTTTATATATGTAGTAGCGGTATAAAAATATGATTTTTATATATATAATAGCGATATAAAAATATGATTTTTATACATGTAGTAGCTTTATAAAATGTGATTTTTCTATGTATACCATTAGAATAAAAATGTGATTTTTCTATGTATGACATTAGAATAAAAATGTGATTTTTCTATGTATAACATTAGAATAAAAATGTGATTTTTCTATGTATAACATTAGAATAAAAATGTGATTTTTCTTTGTATTACATTAGAATAAAAATGTGATTTTTCTATGTATTACATTAGAATAAAAATGTGATTTTTCTATGTATAACATTAGAACAAAAATGTGATTTTTCTATGTATAACATTAGAACAAAAATGTGATTTTTCTATGTATTACATTAGAACAAAAAAATGATTTTTCTATGTGTAACATTAGAATAAAAATGTGATTTTTATATGTATTACATTAGAATAAAACTGTGATTTTTCTATGTATAATATTAGAATAAAAATGTGATTTTTCTATGTATTACATTAGAATAAAAATGTGATTTTTCTATGTATAACATTAGAATAAAAATGTGACTTTTCTATGTATAACATTAGAATAAAAATGTGATTTTTCTATGTATAACATTAGAATAAAAATGTGTTTTATTATATATATAGTATTAACAAAAATATGATTTTTATTTATATAACCATGTATAAAAAAGTATGATTTTTATATATATAGTAGCAATATAAAAATATGATTTTTATGTATATAGTAGTGATATAAAAAATTGTGATTTTTAATATAAACCACGTGAAACAGATTGCGCTGGAACCACGGTGAAGTACACTACGCACTAGAAAGAAATCAAAATCCAAACCATTCAATTAAAGAATGACGGAGTGGAAACCAAAGGTGAGAACTCCTTCTCATTTAATTTATTTTATAGTTAAAAAATATTTTAGGTTGCAGACGGGGCTTAGAAGCCCCCGACACTATTTATTGTACAAACCATATTATGTGATTTGAATTATATAGAGTTAAACACTCGAATTGCACAATCACATAATTGAAAGCGATGTATGAATATTACCGACACAAGGATTTCATAATCCGCGAATAGCCACTTATGGTGTCGTAAATGGCAATTGGGGTAGTTGAGTATTTATTTATTTAGATGTTCTACGTGATTTGATTATGGTTGTGAAAATTGATTTATTTGGATTTGATTTGGATGTGAATTGGTTGATGTAAGTATTAGGCGAGGGATAAGGCTAAACCTTATTCCGGTTCTAGTATCGCGTCGTTATGCTGCCGAAATTTTCTAAAAAGTGTTAGAAAATTTAGTTAGTTGAAAATATTATTTTTAACTTATAACTGCGATAAATAAAATAATTATTTGGTAGTTAAAAATAAGTTTACACATCCATTTACAAGTCGGACGACTTGTTTATGCTCGACGATTTTTATGATATCAATTGGGACGATAATTTTTACACAATGCCCAACTGCACAAATAATATTCAGTATTTGTTGGTTGGAACCCCACACGGGTATTGGAATGATATTTGACATACATAGTCCCAATAATTAGTTGTATGTCAATAGATAGGTTGACAGACTATTGTAAGTGTTAATTATTTATATTTAACGCTTATGTAGTTGTGTAATGCACTCTGGATGATGGTTGACTGTGTATGATTATTGTTGTGTACATGTGTGTATGAAATCCATATAAATAAAATTATATGGTAATTGACTGTGTCTGATTCCAATTCAGAAATAACGAATATTTTAAATTAACGAATATTTTAAAATAATATTTTGTAAAGGATAAAAATATGATTTTTATGTCCAATTTGGGATGGACACGAAAATATTGAAATATATGAAGCCGTATTGATTAGATATGCGCCATTTTAACGCAAACGATAGTTATATTGATTTTATTCATTTTTATAATGAATATCGAAAAAGAAATTATTTCAAAATCTGATTTTTGAAAATATTATCATTTATATATATTATAATGAGGAGTATTCAATTTTGGTTTGAAATTGGAATGAAAGTGGGAATCGTTTTAAAACAAATTTGTAAACGATTTATAAAATACGTTTTAAATGGAAACCGATGAATTATATAATATATATATATATGTATATGTATATATATTTTATATTTGGTGGCCTGAATAGAACACGCCGCACCGCTACCGTTCATGAATTTCGACTTTTGACTTCGAATTGACATTACGGGAGATCCGACCGTCGGATTCTCCTAAAACCAGAACCATTGGGTTCATATCGAAAAGAGCTTTCCAATGAATATAAGAGATTTGAAATCTAACGGTTGGATTTGGAATTATGTTCAAATAAAATTTGGAAAAGTTCGCTGTAAGTGCAGTTCGATGATCGTTTATGGAAATCGACTGAAAGGGCCTTAATAAAATTATTAAAAATATTTATAACTTGTGTAAAATCATAATAAATGATTTGAAAAGAATTTGGATGGAAAATTCCACGTTTGTAAAGATAAAAACATATTTTTATCAAAATGAACTAGTTATTAGCTTGATTTAAAATCCAATAATTTTTAAATAAAATAAATTGGATTTGTTAATGATTTTAATATAACCAGAAATTTCCAATGAAAAAATTGGAATGGATTTGAATAGAAATCATCCGCAGAATATTTCGATATTAGATTCCATGACTGTACGGATATTGTGGAGGAATTTGGAAGATAGATATATATTGTTATTCCCCATACGATATGTGTTGGTTCCAAAATTTGATATTGAATATAAGCCGATATAATTTTTATTCAGTGCCTTATATTTAATATCAAATTGGATGTTGGGTTTGTCGTGAATGGTGTCTTCAGTAACACTGTTCTTAAACCCCGTGTGAAAGAATAAATCTTTTAATTAAGATTATTAGAGTTTCCAATTATATTTAGTAATTGGAATAAAATGGAATGTGAATTGGGTTTACCGTGAACTGTGTTTTAAACGACATTCGTTCTTTAACCCAATTAACAGTGAAATCTGATTTGGAATTTATAAATCTTTTTATTAAGATTAATGGAATTTTTCCAAAGTAAAGTTTTCCAATTTAATAAAATAAATTGGAATATAATGGAATTCAGTTTGGTAATAATCAAAGTAAGCTTCTGTGGAGGAAGACTATAAATATATATGGAATTTAAAAGGCTTTGTCGTTATTCCATTTATATTATTAGTCGGATACGGAAACCGATATCGATTATATATTGATCTATTTTTCCGTGAAGATTCCATAATTAATGGAATGTGATTTTGGGTTTATCGTGAACTGTATTTTAAATGACATTGGTTCTCTAACCCAATTAAAGATAGAATTTCATGTCTAACATTGTTTTTCGAACTGTATTGTTGATCTCTTCTAAATATATATCTGTTTGGTGGCGGAGAATTTATTCTCTTGCTTAACACCCTTCTCTGAGACTACGAGCTTAGAGGTTATATATTGGCAGAAATCAGTGGTACGGTGTAGATTGTCGATGTGGCATGTTTGTGTTTCCAAAGTTAAATAATCATTAAATAAATTTATTGGAAGATTAAAACTAAGTGGATTTTTAATGAATCTTTAATTAGATTGAAATGAGAATGTGATAATTTAAATTATCAAATTTGGGAAATGATTGAGAAAGGAGTACCACCAGTTTTACTCCAAGCGATAGTTAAATCTTTAATTAGATTTGAAGGTGAAATGGTAATTAATTTTACCAATAACACCGTGGTGTTAGAGATGAAGTATTACTAGTTTTGCTCCATGGGATGAATAGGTTGGGATTGTGAAATAAAATAAATGATTTCTTCGGTAAGGTTTGCTAATCCCGACTAGTTTGGAAAACCTTAATTTGGTTTAAATTGTGAAAAGAATATTTGAATAAAAGAATATTTTGGATTGGAATGAGGCGTATGCTGTGTTTTATAGCACTTGATTATAAGATACGTGAATTATTCAGAAAGGCCGGGTTTATACCCATTTTGAATAATTGATTCGACGATAAGTCGGCGATGAAGATGGTGGTTGAAGACTGGAGGTCTTCATATCATTTGGATGATTACTGATGTCTTGATTGGGTTGTACACCCAAGACAAGTTAATAAGTGATGATCGTCCAGATGTACTTGGAGATCGACCAGATATGTGAGGACCTCTCTCCTATATTGGACATATGGGATGAGGAATAAGGTGCCTCCGGTTTCGTTCAGACTCAGAATGAACTAGTAAATGGATGTGTGTCTGACATTGGATTTTATTCTATGTTGATTGATCTCTGTTAAATATATATCTGTTTGGTGGTGGAGAATTTATTCTCTTGCTTAACACCCTTCTCTGAGACGTACGAGCTTGGAGGTTATATATCGATAGACATCAGTTGCATGGCATGAATTGTCAGTGTGGCATGCTGAGATGCAAATGATCAAGGCTTCTGTTGAAAATCAGAGTCTTGTGGTTGATGATCAAAGCACGACTTTAAATAGCATAGCTTTGTGTATAGCATTAATTCACGAGCCTCACACCTCGGTATGAGTCAAAAATGGGATAAGGGACCCAAGGAGTGCATGACGTTTCCTTCTAGCTATGGGCGGTGTCTTGGTATGGAGCCTAGATATTTATTATATTTTTACCTATGTGGATGATGGATTGTGAGGCACCTCAGATATATCAGTTACTACGGAGCCGATGGATAGGTCCTACGGGACCGGGAAACGTGTGTTCAGTAATACTAATCCACAAACGTAAGTATGGACCGGCCTTGGAGGATCCAAGGGTCTACCTTGGGAGATCCCGAGGGATTTGCTAGAGTATCTCGAAGCCGACGAGGAGTACATCCCTTGCCTCGACTCATGATGGAAATCCAATTTCCAATACATGACATTTCGGTTTTAAATTGTAGAGCCTAGCATGGTGACATAGTAGGATGGGGTACTATGCCGTCTATGATTGATACATATATCTTTGCAGTGATTTTGACACAATATACTTATAGTAATATCAAAATGATTTGTTTTAAACGTACCAAACATGTTTGGCTATTATAAGGTAAAACTCTATCCTCCGGCTTGCGTTGCATTGTGTGATGGGATCTGAGTCTTATAATAACTTCATTTTTCCAAAAACATTGTGTTGTTTGTTTATTGCACTGGTATTCTTGGGAGAAAACCCGTTCCATATTATATGGCGTGGTTCCTTGATTTACAATATTTTAAAGTAAAGTTTAATAATTGTTTTGAGTTCCCACACCAGTCCCATGACTGACCTGGAGTTTATTGTTTTAACCTAAACTCTGGGTGCCCCTATTTTCCACACGGGCAGCTAGTAGTTTCCATTTTGCAGATTTATTTTCACAGGATCCTGGTTTACAGTTGGAGCGATATTCGAAAAGCTCTGTATCAGTTAGGGATGGCAATGGGGCGGGGCGGGCGCGGGTAGTGCCCCCCCATCACCCGCCCCGTTGAGTGATTTTTTGCCCCGTGCCCGCCCCATACCCACACGGGTACCCATTAAACGGGTTTTAAACAGGTTGCGGGTATTGGTGGGTATTCATGGGTATCCATTATATTTATTCGATTTATTTTTTAGCCATTTATTGAAATTGTTTAAAAGTCCATTTGGTAAAAAAACAAAGTAGATCAATACACAAATGCTAACCTCAAAATACCAATACATACTTTGACCAACATCCAGAAAAGAAGAAACAATAATAGAAGTATCCATCAAAAAAATACACAAAATGACAACTAAAAATCACATTCAATACGGGCACGGGTACCCACGGACACGGATATCCTACTATCCGTACCCGCCCCATTTATTAACGGATATTAGAAAAACCCGTTTATCTTACCCATGGATATCCATTTAACTATCTGTTTCATATCCATGACGGATTTTACCCGCGGATAACCACGGGTACGGATTTTTTTGCCATCCCTAGTATCAGTGTATTTTTTCCATTCGTGTTATGTATTATTTTCCGTTGCGTTGCAATTTTAAATCTCTGATATTTATCAAATGTATATTATTTATTCATACTCTATTATATTCTTGTACTCTGATGTAATTGTTGTAATAAGCAATGAAATGTTCTTCTGTTTTCGTTCTAATTTGTCTTGTTCTCAAAGCAGTCCGCCTTCTTGTTCGGTTTAGGTCGGCTGGGAAGTTTGGGTCACTAAAGTTTGGTATCGGAGCTTTGGTTTACAGAGCTCGAGAACAAGACACATTAGAACCAAACAAAAGGATTCATCAGAGATTGGATTAGTAATATCCAATAAGAATGACTCGTTAGAGATGGGATCAGTAGTATCCTACAACGAGTGTGAAGAGTGTTATTTTTAAAATAAAAACAAATTTTTTTTTTGAAAATTTGAACCCTATTATACGTATTTGAATATTTTATTTTAAATTGATTTTGGAAAATCGAGTATATGGAGATTTTAATATACATCTGATCTACGTGTATTGGAAGCCTCAAATATACTAGAGAGATATAGAATCACACTCTAGTCGCCCGGGGATGATTCTACTTTTGACTGTACAACATCAGTAGTTTATTTTTGAGTTTCGAAAGTGGGATATCAATATATTTCCAATTGACTGGTGTGAGAACCAAAATTTATATAGGGTTATTTATGTGATTTGGCACCAAAAAGATGATTTTTGAATATATATTAAAGTTATGCATTTGAAAATTTAATTAACTAATTGATTTCTGATTGTGTTGTGTGATTATTAGTTAATTAATAAAAATATTGGAATGATAATTAATTTAACTAATATGAGAATGAACGGTAAATTTAGCCAAACCAAATCAAATATTGAACTGAATTGAAAATTGATTGGAATCGCATATATGTACATGTATATACATTGAACAGGTCATAGCAGGGAAGCTAAGAGAGGAATAAAATTGTATGCCCAACAAATAGGTACATGTTTACTATTTTCTTGGGTTTTGATGATTTTATGAGCCGATTGGCTAGTCGCTTGGCTTTTTCTTTTTCTTTTGGATTGGTGAGGGCCCTGTGAGGCAAGTTGCGGTTTTAAAGGTCTCCCCATACAAAAGAGGTTATGGCGAAATTGTAACAGCCCGAATTTTTGAAGAGTAATAGTAACGGCTAAGAAACTCCAACACTTAAAATATAAAGATAAATTAAGTTTTAAACGTTAAAATGAATGGTTTTATTTATTTTTGAATTTAATTATTTTTGAACATGAATTTAATTATTTTTGACTCATACCGTGTGTGTTGCGTTCACATTAATTTAATTATTTTTGAACTTGAATTTGAAATTAAAACGTTAACACTTATTTAATTTATTGTTTGGTAAAGTTTGTTGAAATTTAAATTCTTTACGTTGAGGTTTAATCAAGCAACGTTGTTGCTTGCTCGTGTCCTTGCTTAACATTTCGTTCAACTTATTCCAACATTCAAATTCAAATAATATCTGAATATTTCGCTATTGTAATTCATTTGCCACTTGTGTTTGTTTTGCTGACAATTTAAAACACTCGTTTTTGGCCATATAGAATTGTCTAGACGTGTTGTTTTCTACAATGCCTGGATTCTTCGTTGGTTTATAAAATAGGAGCGTACCGTTGACGAGAGATAGTTCCTCTTCTTTATATCCAACAGGGAATCGTTCTCCAAAGAAGGTTCCATCCTCAAATTCATTTATTTCCAAAAACCCAAAATTTGCTCCATCGATTTCATCTTCGATGATGACCTTTATTTTATCTGGACCATTCTTTTTTATTTTGGGAGAGAGAGCGGCTTATTGCTTGGAGAGGGACTGACTTCATTTCTTTTTCCTCTTAACAAATTTCTTTTTACCCCAAAAATCAATTGCTCTCCTAAAATCGCTAAATCCATGGCCTCCGCCATTGTTCCCAACATCCTAACCGCACCGCACCTCCTTGTTGTTGCCTCCACCACTTTTTCCGTTGCCATACCACTGTCGGCATCTCTTCGTCCTCCACCTCGACTGCATGCAGCATCACCGCCTGTAGCCAGCACTTCGCTACCTCATAGCCAGCAACTTCCCACCGCCGTCTTCTCATCGTATCGAAGCCATCTCGGTGATTATGTATAATATCGCGTTTTAGTTATTTCAGTTGGTTGATTTGTGGTTCAGTTATACTGTGAATGCCTGCTTTTCCTTAAGTGTTGTTTTGACAAATAATTGGCACCAACTACCATATTTAGTACTGTCTCTTTCTCTTATTGTCCAATTGAATAATGGTGTTTTTCTATGTTTGAATGAAACTTGCTCTTCAATACCTTTCTTCATTTATTTAGTACTGCATGTCGCTTTCCCTAAATCTTATGGTAGAGGCTGCTGTTAAATTTGTCTATGAAGAAATTGGCTTGAGTATATAAACCTAAATCTATTTTATCCAAATATATAAGCCTAATAACTAAGAGTTAAAGCTAACGCGTTGGATTTATAAAATCTAGAAGTACAGGGGCATAAATGTTCCGATGTATAAAACCTGACCTTTAAGACTTAAAAAGTTAGTTGAAATTTAACTTAGCAATTGACGTTATGGTTTCAAATGGGACTTGGACTTAGGCCACTCCACTGTCTTGCAAGAAAAGGCTGACTTGGTAATATAAATGTATGCAAGTTTTAATTTTCCGATATCGCTTTGATATCGCTTTGTTTGTTGCATGTCATGGAATTTACATATTTTGTTTTGCTGTTTTATCATTGTCAAATTGTGAAAACTTGCATGGATGGCCTTTAAGGAGTTGGCATGAGCTGATGTTGTAGTGTAGTTTGAAGACTCTTTCAAAAGAAATCTTGGGTTGAAAATAACGATCGGGAGCTTGAGGTCCTTTTTTTTTAGTTCTGTTTGATCTGAGCTTACGTTTTAAAACAAAGGTTCTTATATTGATTTTATTTTGTGCATGTATGAAAAGATATCACTGCACCACCAGTTTTCATTTTATTTTATTTTTATTTTTGGTTATAATTTGATCACAATATTTAGAGAGAAAAAGCATAAATTTGATAATTGATTCATTTAGCCTTAGTACATTATCCAATGTTTGCGGCATCATTCAAGTAAAGCAGGCATATTTCATTTAGTTGCTTCATGCACATAGGAAATTGAAAATTGATTTATTTACACTAGTAAGCTTGTAGTTGGATAAAAACAACATTGTGGCTGATGCTCAAAAGATTGCTTTGGATAGAACTGTCATATTTACTACATGATGGCAAGTTTTTTATGGAACAATACACACTAAATTTGTAATTAGGATTAAGTTGTCAGTTTATTCGAATTAGAATGTCGTTATTTGTAAACTAATGTTCTTTTAACTTTACTATTTTCCACAAAGGAAGATAATGCCAAGACTAAAGACTTGTACCCAAAGTTCTAATCTGGTATGTTCTAATGGTCCTTTTGTTGTTTTCCCTCTATTTTTATTAAACCTACCATTCCTACAAAATTTAAGAACTGAGTTTTCTTACATTACTTGAAGCATTATAGAAGTTGAAAAAAAAATAGTTTAAGTCCAAGCATTTTTCTTATTGGAAAAAAAAAACAAAAAGGTTTACAATCATAGATGTAGAGTGTTTTATATGCGCTTGCGGTCGGACGTCTGCCTTTCCTGTGTATAAATTTTATACAATTTGGGTGTGTTTTTGCTTTTGAAACCATTGTGATCACATGTATTTTCATTTAGAATTCATGGCACCTGTGTTTTTTATTTATTTATTATTATCCTGTGGTATGTCATGTTAAATTTGTAATGTTGAGTAGCTAAATGGGTTATGATGCCTACTGACAGTAAAGAACCATGGATCTTTTGTTAAAAGATGATGTTATATACTATTTAATTTCTACAATATTGGCATGTCTGTTTAGTTGCTACGAATGGGAATTAAAAGTAACATTTGGTAATCACACGTTTTGTTGTTTTACCTCGGCTCTAGGATTACAGATGCAAAGATTTTAGCTCTTAAAGAGGAGAGGCATGAGAAGACGCAAGTGTGCGCAAGGCTCGGCGAAATTTGTAATTTATTGAAAGAAATTTATGTATAAAATCTATTTTTTTCCGCTATACTAATATTGTAAACTCTGATATTTATATAAAATTTCATTTTTGCTACTATTGTTGAGTACCGCGATTCTGTGTGAGATTCCATTTTAAACCCTGTAAGCCAATAATAATCCATTGTTTGAACTTTTCGAGTTGGTTCAACTACCCACTTGGGGCAGTCAAAATGGCGGGTTGTTACATTTTTTTTTTGGAAATTTAGGGTGTTAGAAAATTTATTGAAATTAGAAAATTCTTAAAAACTGAAAAGTGGAAGAATAAAAGTCAGAATGAAAGTTGAGTTGGTTAATTAAACAACTTTCAGCTCCGTTCCTTTTCAAGAACGAAAAGATTTTAAGTGGGGTAGATTGTAACAACCCGGAATTTCAGAACCAATTTAAAAATTTTATTTTGGCAATTTTAATAGATTTTGGATATTTAAAATGATTTATTTTAAATAATAACGGCTAAAAACTTATTTAAAACGAAGTTAGAACGAATATATTTATTTTCATTATAAAACGAGCCTGAAATGGCACGGTAGTTTGAAAATTCGATTTTAAACTTTAACTGAATGTATAGGATTCAAAATAAATCGGATTTTAGTAAAACAAGAAATATTTGAATCCATTTAATTATATCTTTCTAACAAATCTGAAAATTTGAGATTTCATAACGGGAATTGAAAGTTATGTCCAGATTAAAATTCAGAATAGTCGCTATGGAATTTATATATATTTTACATAATATATAGCCCTTAAAAATAGTCATTTTGCAAATGACCTCCGTTTTCGACGAAATCACTTTTGTTAGATCTGGAATGTGTGACGAAATGAACTTCCTCTATAACAACCCGGAATTTTGGAACCAATTTAAAAATTTTATTTCAGAAAATTTTATTAGAAAATACGTCAGAATGTAAAATTCCATTATTAAATTAAAATGTTTAATAAAATAATAATAATAATAATAAGTTTTTAAATAAAACATTGTTAATGAGATTTATAAATATATGTTGATTGGATGATTTATTAATAATATGTTGATAGGTCCGCTTTAATACTTTCCTTGCCTATTCAAAGTGTAACGTTCATCAATTAATAAATTCTTTATGAATAGTTGCATTCGTTTTCAATGCCTTCCCCTCATCGTTATTTTCTTAATGCAACATTAAAATTAAACACATTTTGAAATAAAATGTATTGACATTGGAATTTACACTTTTAATGTAAATGAAACATTGAGAATGTTTTGTCATTAAAATTTACACTTTCAATGTAAATGATACATTAGAAAAAAAAAGATTCATTGTATAATAAATTGCGTTCACATTTGAAACTATATTTTTAATGTAAAAGATGAATCGTTAAAAAGGGATTCATAGTTTGATAAAAAGTTTTAACATAATAAAAATGTTTTAACAGTAGAAAATGTCCGTTTGTTTAATATTAACATTTACATATTGGAAGTAGAAAATGTACATTTATTAAACATTAACATTTGCATGCAAACATTCATTTCTAACAATTAGCATTAACCATGCATCCGTCTCTCTCCTTCATGCAATTAATTTATTATCCTTTATTCTTTTAATTCTTTCCTTTATTTTTCTCATCATGTTTCATTTGCATGATTTATGTTTCATTCCTTATGTTACTTAACCATGCATTCATTTATCTTTCCTCCTTTTGTTTTCCCTTGTTATTATTTTTCCTTTACAAATAAACCACCTACATATATATATATATATATATATATATATATAAATGAATATATATATATATATATATATTTCTCTTCTATTTATTCTTTCCAACCTTTTGAATATGTTACTTAAATTATGATATTTAATGTTATGTGTTTCGAAATTTAAAAGGGCACACAACTTTCTAACAATCAGCATCAAACAATAAATCATACATTCGTTCCTTTCCATTTATTCCCTCTCTCTCTTTGTAATTTACTTTCGAAATTTGAATAAAAAATATATATAATAATAAATAGTGTGGTCCCATCACGCCTAATCAGCAAATTAAATCCTTGGTAACATACTATATTGTAATAGACACATTAGGGGAATGAAACTAAAGAAATTAAAAAGAGTATTAATATATATATATATATATATATATATATATATATGTGAACAGCCAATAGAAAATTCCAAAAACTTTATTTTCCCTAAACATAAAACAGCCGCCGCCCCCTTTATCTTCAACGGCTGAAACGCAGCCATCTTCTTCCCCTTATCTCCTCAATTTCTTAATGATTTTCAAAAAAAAAAAAAAAAATCCAAACACAAGATCTAAGAACTCGACGAAGGCTGCAACATCAACGGTTACAATCATCTCTGGTTTCAAAATGAGTGGGAGTTTCTGCCGTGTATACCTGGGAAGAAGAAGACGGGTTTAAGAGAACGGTTAAGGAATTTTATTTTAATTAATTATTTAATTTTTTTAAATGAAGTCATTAGTATTTAAAATACCATATCTTGTACAAATGAAATCAGAATCTAACGAAACGAATTGCGTTGCGATCGTGTTGGAAAATTCTATAACATGGAACTGACTAGAGCTTAAACGGAGACTGTTGGAAATTCAGGTAAAACCAAGATGAGATCTCTATTTTTAAATAAATTTAATTATTAATCATGATGTGAGATTTTTGATTTTTAAATAATTAATCAACTTAATTATTTTATTCGCTATGTAATGATTGTATGTATATGATTTAGATCTGCTATGTTCTGAAATTTTGGATGATTGATCTATTGATTGGTGATGATTAATTATAGATCTATATGTGTTGGTTAAATAAAAATAAATCATTTTTCTTTGTCAATATTTGGTGAATCATGTATATTTAACAAAAATAAAATATTATTTGTCATATTTATGGAATTTAATTAGTTCGTCAATTCAATTTTTTTTTTTTCATATTGTTGAATTGAATTATTTATGTTGGAATAAAATAGATGAAACCAGTTTTACACACTTGGTTGAAATAAAATTATCATTTTTATTTGCTAAGTTAGATTAGAAAATTGTAAACAAATAAATATTCTTTTATTTGTCATTAGAATACATAGAAAAAGGTACATAAATCAAAATTTTCATCTAGTTATGAATGTTTATGTCAAAAAAAATTTGAACAACAATAAAATATTCATTTTATTGTCTACATTAAAATATGGTTTTGTTTGAAAATTAGAATAACAATAATATATTCAATTTTATTGTTTACAAGAAACATATTTATTGTCATTTTCTTTTTAGGATAAAAAGAAGCAGATTTGTGTCATTTTCTTTTTAGGATAAAAAGAAACATATTTGTGTCATTCTCTTTTTAGGATAAATAGAAACATATTTGTGTCATTTTCTTTTTAGGATAAAAAGAAACATATTTGTGTCATTTTCTTTTTAGGATAAAAAGAAACATACTTTGTGTCATTCTCTCTTTAGGATAAAAAGAAACATATTTATTATCATTTTCTTTTTAGGATAAAAAGAAAGATATTTATTGTCATTTTCTTTTTAGGATAAAAAGAAACATATTTTGTGTCATTTTCTGTTTAGGATAAAAAGAAACATATTTTGTGTCATTTTCTTTTTAGGATAAAAGAAACATATTTATTGTCATTTTATTTTTAGGATAAAAAGAAACATATTTATTGTCATTTTCTTTTTTAGGATAAATTCTTTTTAGGATAAAAAGAAACATATTTATTGTCATTTTCTTTTATAGGATAAAAAGAAACATATTTTGTGTCATTTTCTTTTAAGGATAAAAAGAAACATATTTATTTTCATTTTCTTTCTAGGATAAAAAGAAACATATTTATTGTCATTTTCTTTTTTAGGATAAAAAGAAACATATTTTGTGTCATTTTCTTTTTAGGATAAAAAGAAACATATTTATTGTCATTTTCTTTCTAGGATAAAAAGAAACATATTTTGTGTCATTCTCTTTTTAGGATAAAAAGAAACATATTTATTGTCATTTTCTTTTTAGGATAAAAAGAAACATATTTTGTGTCATTCTCTTTTTAGGATAAAGAGAAACATATTTGTGTCATTTTCTTTTTAGGATAAAAAGAAACACATTTTGTGTCATTCTCTTTTTAGGATAAAAAGAAACATATTTTGTGTCCTTCTCTTTTTAGATAAAAAGAAACTTATTTATTGTCATTTTCTTTTTAGGATAAAAAGAATTTAATTAAAAGTTACGTTTTTGTTACATTTTTGTTAAAGAAGGGTACATTACATTAAAAGTTACATCTTTACTTATATTTTAGTTGTAATAAAAATGATAGAATTAAAGATTGTATTTTTATTGTCAGATTAGAGACAATAAAAAAATAGGATTTAAAAGTTACATCTTTACTTACATTTTAGTTGTAATAAAAGAATTGAATTAAAAGTTACATTTTTGTTAAAGAATGATACGTTAGATTAAAAGTTACATCTTTGTTAAAGAAATGTACACTAGACTAAAATAACATAGTTGTTAGGAAATGTACACTAGATTAAAGATGACATTGTTATTAAGAAGTGTCATATTAGATTTAAATGTCATGGTAAATAGAAGTGTCATTTTAGATTTAAATGTCATGATAAAATAAAAGTGTCATTTTAGATTTAAAAGTCATGATAAAATAAAAGTTATCATTTTATAAATATGACATGTTACATTAAAATACATGTTTGTGATGTTGAAATGTTTGGCGTATTAAAGATAATGTTAGTGTATTGATGATAATTTAAATTGAAATGTTACACTTCCATTTACAAGTTATCCGACTTGTTTATGTGATTGGGACGATAATTTTTCACACCTCGCCCAAGTGCACAAATAATCTATTATTTGTTTGTTGGTTGAAACCCCACACGGCTGTTGGGACGACATTTAACATACACTAGCCCCAATATTTAATTAATTGCCAATCGATGGATTGACAGTCTGTGTTGAACATTACTTATTTATTTATTTTAATGCTCACACAGTTATAAAATCTCACTTTGGATGTGAATGTATTGTTTGATGATTGTTTATCATTATTGTTGAATATATGTGAGACGACCCGAGCTTCCCCGTGAAGGAAAGCACGGATAGAATTGAGGACAAGACAAAATAGAACGCATACAGAAGAACATTTCATTGTTATTACAACAATTCCATCAGATACAAGAATATAAAAAGTATAAATGAATAAATTACATTCGATAAATATCAGAGATTACAATAAATTACATAGCAGCGGAAAAATATACAAAACACAACTGAAAGTGATACATGGATACAGAGCTTTCCGAGCATCGTTCCAGCTGTAAATCAGGACCCTGTGAATATAAATCTGCAAAACCCAAAACTACTAGCTGCCCGTGTGGAAAATAGGGGCACCCAGAGTTTAGGTTAAAACAATAAACTCCAGGTCAGTCATGTGACTGGTGTGAGAACTAAAACAGTTATTAATATTGGTTTTAAAGTTTGGTAAATCAAGGGACCACACCGTATAACACGGAACGGGTTTCCTCCCAAGAATACTAGTGCATATAACAAAACAACGCAATGCTCTTAAAAAAATGAAGCTATTATAAGACCCAGGTCCCATCACACAATGCAACGCAAGCCGGAGGATAGGGTTTTCCCTTATAATAGCCAAATAATGCTTGATACGTTTAAAACAAATCATTTGATACTATCATAGATGTATAGTGTCAAATCAATTTCAATCATAAATATCAATCATAGGCGGCATGGGTACCATATATCATGCCGCCATACTAGTTCTACAATTAAAACCGCAATATCACGTATTGGAAATTGGATTTCCGTCATGAGCCGAGGCAAGGGGAAAGCTCCTCTCCGCGTTCGAGACCCTCTAGCAAATGTCCCAGGACCCCACTATGATCCTTGGATCTTCAGGGCCGATCCTCTCTTACTTTTGAGGATTGGCAATTCCTGAACACACGTTTCCTGGTCCTTACAGACCTATATCCGAGGCGCCTCGTATACAACAACCACACAGGTGAAAAGTATATAAATGTCAGGGCTGGTAGGTCACTAACACCACCTTAGCTAGAAAGAAACGTCGTGCTCTCCCTGCAGTCACTATCCCGTTTTTGACTCATACCGAGGTGTGAGGCTCGCGAATTCACGTATACACAAAGCTACGCCACACAGGCCGTGCTTTGATCATCAACCACAAGACTTTGCTTTTCAACAGAAGCCCTGACCAATTGCCACTTACGCGTGCCACACTGGCAATTCACTCCATGCGACTGATGTCCATCGATATACAACTTCTGAGCTCGTACGTCTCAGAGAAGGGCGTTAAGCAAGAGAATAAATTCTCCGCCGCCAAATAGATGCATATTTAGTAGAGATCAATCAACACAGAATAAAATCCAATGTCAGACACATAATCCATTTACAAGTTCGTTCTGGGTCTGAACGAAACCGGAGGCACTTTCCTCGCATATCCATCCATCTCCAAGTACGTCTGGACGATCACCAACTGTTTCCCTCATCTTGGGTGTACAGCCCAATCGAGATCATCAGTAATCACCCAAACGATGTGAAGACTTCCGGTCTTCAACCACCGTCTTCATCTTCGACATCTCGTCGAATCGGTTATTCAGAATGGGTATAAACCCGTCCTTTCTGAATAACCCACGTATATAATAAACGAATGTTACACAAACACAACAAACGCCTCATTCCAATTCAGAATATTCTTTTATTCACAAATACACATTCTTAGGGAAAGGTTCCCATTAATTTTATCCAAGATAAATTCTTCTAAATTTATTCTTTAATCCTCCTTTGGATATCATTTCAAACTAGTCGGGATTAGCGAGCCACACCGAAGTAATTATTTTATTTCCCAATCCCAACCTATATATCCCATGGAGAAAAACGGGTGATACTCCATATCTAACACCACGGTGTTATCGGTAAAAGTAATTACCATCTCACGTTCAAATCTAATTAAAGATTTAACTATCGCTTTGGAGCAAAACTGGTGGTACTCCATTCTCGATCACCTTTCAGATTTGATAATTTAAATTATCAATTCACATTTCAATCTAATTAAAGATTCATTAAAACTCCACTTAGTTTTAATCTTTTCAAAAATCAACATCCTGCCTTTAACTGGGTCAAAGAACCAATGTCATCTAAAACACGATTCACGATAAACCCAAATCACATTTGATATTAAATACAAGGCTCTGAATAGAAAATATACCGGCTTATATTCAATATCAAATTCTGAAACCAACAAATATCGTATTGGAAATAACGATATATAAAATATATCTTTCAAATTCCCATAACAATATCTGTATAGTCACGAAACCCAACATCGAGATATTCCGAAGATAATTTCGATTCAACTCCAGTCCAATTCACGTATTTGAAATATTGATTATTTTTAAAATCACTTTCAAATTCAATTTATTTATTTAAAAAATAAATTGATTTTAATTCTAGTTCGAAACTAGTTCATTTCGATAAAAATCTATTTTTATCTTTTCAAATACGGAATTTTTCAGCCTAATATTTCTCAAATCATTTCTTATGATTTTACACAAATTATAGATATTTTTAATAATTTTATCAAGGCCCGTACAGTCGATTTCCATCAACGGCCATCGAACTGCACTTACAACGACCTTTTCTAAATTTGATTTGGACATAATTCCAAATCCAACCGTTAGATTTCAAATTTCTAATATTCATTGGAAAGCTCTTTTCGATACGAACCCAACGGTTCCAGTTTTAGGAGAATCCGACGGTTGGATCTCCCGTAATGTCAATTCGAAGTCAATGGTCGAAATTCACGAACTACCGCGGCGCGTTCTATTCAGGCCATTATATATAATATATATATATATATTATATATATTTCGTCGCTTTCCCTTTTAAAACGTATTTTATAAATCGTTTTAAATTCGTTTCAAAAACAATTTCAACTTCATCTTCAATTTCAAATCGATTTGATTTCAATTCAATTCGAATTCATTTCAATTTTTATTTAATTCAAATTCGTTTCAATTCAATTTAAATTCTAATTCGTTTCAATTCAATTCAAATTCTAATTCGTTTCAATTCAATTCAAATTCTAATTCGTTTCAATTCTAGTCAATTTGAATTTACCTTCTATTTAATTCGATTTGAACTCATTTCAAATTGATTTCAATTCAATTTCAGTTCGTTTTAAATTTCATTCAAAACGATTTCAATTCGTTTTTAATTCAATTTCAATTTAATTCAATTTGAACTCATTTCTATTCAATTTGAATTCAAATTCACTTTCTATTCAATTCGAATCGAATTCATTTTCTATTCGATTCGAATTCATTTCAAATTGATTCAGTAAAATTTCAGTTTGAATTTTTATCTAATTTAATTTGAATTTCATTTCAAAATATTTAATTTTGAAATCACTTTTCAATATTCATTATAAAACGAATAAAATCGATATAAATATCGTTCGCGTCAAAATAACGCATCTCTAATCCACACGGCTTTATATTTTTAAAAAAACTTCTTTATTCTATTCAATAAATGAATATTTATTCTATTCAACACATGAATCTATATTTCTTTCAACACACGACTATTTTTGTTATGTAAAATATTTTATAAAACTATGGTATCTATCGTTTGATTTTAATTAGACTCCACCGTGAAGTAATTCTAATTTTAAGTATGATAAAGATGTGACTTTTATTATTAAAATATTTTACTCAACACATAAATAGTTTCAACACATGAATTTTCTTTTATAATATTCATTATTTTCCCGATTGGAGTGTGGCCCAATCAATCACCATATAATGTTAATTATATGGATTCTATACAACACATGCATATAATAGCAACAATAAACAATCAACCATCATCCAAAGTGCACCACACAACTGCATAAGCATCAAATATAAATAATCGACGCTTACACAGTCTGTAATGACCCGCATTTTTAGAGATATATAATTAATTTATTTAATTATATAACTGGTGATTTAGAGAAGTTAATGATCGTTTAATTAAATAATATTGAATATTTAATAAATAATTACAATATAATAATATATTATAATGTCGAAATAGTCGGAAATAGTGAAATTCACAATATCATGTGAATTGAATAGCATACGAGATTAGGTGGAGTTTCGATTCAAAATATATTAACGATTTTATTGAATCGACGACAGTTGAACGTATAGTTTATAATATATTTATAAACGAGCTCGAAATGGCGCTGCAGTTCGCTATTTGGCGATTTGAACTTCAACTGAATATACATGATTCGTTTTAAGCCGGATTTCTGTGAAACAAGAAACGTGTGGAGCTGGTGGAGTATATCTTTCTAGTGGAAGAGAAAAATCGGGATTTCGTCGTATAGATTTTGATGTACGTCCAAATCAAATTCTGGAAAAGTCGCTATGGATTTCCTTTATAATTTGCGACGCTTTATATACGTTATAAATCGATTTTTCGATACGAACTGAATATCGGGATAATCTGGAGTCTGGAAATCAAGTCATAAAATCTGAGGTGATATTCTGGAGCCGGGCGACATCGTATATGGATATATACGATAATATAAATTTATTTATATTTTATTTAAATATATTTATATATTTAAATGGGCTATTTAGAGCTTTAAAAATAGCCACTTTTGCAAACGAAGTCGGAATTCGACGAAACTAATTTTGTTGGATCCGCAACATCAAATTATTGTTAGAGGTGAAGTTTCGTGATTTTTAGAGTCACTGTGTGGCCGTACGGATTTTTAGAGTGAGAAACAGTCAGTATTTCGACAGTTAAAAATACGCTGTGTGAGCAAACGGAGTCGGAATTCGACGAAACCAGTTTCGTTGGGACCGTAATGTCGAACTGTAGCTGCATGCCGGTTTTCATGATTTTTGAGTGTCATGTGTGATCGTAGGAATTTTTAAGGACCGAAGACAAGGAGAAAAACGAGAAAATAAAATACGAAAATCAAATTCGAAATATCCCCTTTATTTTTCTACAATCCAGCACAGGCCTCTGGGGCCTTCGGTCTCAACCACAACCAAAACCAACCCAATCAGGGTATCAAACCAATCAAAACAAGGACATAGAAAGCAAAAATGAACACGAGAAGAGTATATACCAAGAATATTCCTCTTAGAAAAATATCTAGATATTTATCTTTCTATAAATACCATCCTTTAACACTCTAACCTAATTCCTTTCTTCTCTGGTCAAATGGAATTGCGCCGCATTTGAATTTTCTACTTACAGTAGAAATTCTAAAGTTTCAACAAATTCAAAGAATTCAAATAAAAAGTTATAAAATCCGAAACATGTGTTTGTGGACTCCTGAAGCGCTGCTCTTCAACACAGTAGCAATTTCGTTCGGTTCGATCCATTCTTCTGGG
Source organism: Allium sativum (assembly GCA_030737875.1). NCBI lineage: Eukaryota > Viridiplantae > Streptophyta > Magnoliopsida > Asparagales > Amaryllidaceae > Allium > Allium sativum. The sequence goes on along the minus strand of CM060915.1, from coordinate 200,512,377 downwards.
TCACGGGTTTCGTACAGTTTGGTTCGAAGTACCTAGGGTTCGTTGGTAGGGGATTTGTGGTACTTCGAGTGTGAGTTTGAGATTGGTTTGGGATTTGGTTCGATGAATGGTGTCTGCTCACGGAGTTTGAGCGATTCTGGTGATCATTGGCATCGCGCGTTGCCTGTAGCAGGCGGAAAAGGGCTGGTCAACGCAACTCGAGGGAGGGGTGCGGGTTTAACAATTGGGGTAGGAGTTTGTGGAGTTTTGGAAGAGGAGGATTGTGGCGTGTTTAGTTTGAAGAACGGTGAAGTAAAACGTGGAGTAGAGGTGGAAGAAGGATCGTGAATGGCTGTGTAAATCAGAGGAGGTCGGGTTTGATTTGAGGGAGATGATGTAGGCAGGTCGGGTTCAAATACAAAGGGGGATGGGCCGGTTTGGTTATGAAGGTGAGGCCCGTTTCCAAAATAAAGAGGCTAAGTTTTTATTTAATATCCAATTAAAGTGTATTAACTTGTAATGTTCGTATCTTCTACATACGAAATCAGAATCACGAACCGTAAGTTGCGTCGGGATCGTGAGGACGGACACTACAACATGGAACTGATTGGGAGTGGATTGGGGTTCATTACAATTTATGGCGAAATAAATTGTTCGACTGAATCAGATAAACGCAAACCGTTATTTAACGATTAACGCGCCAAAGTGAGTAAATCTCACTAACTTTGTTCAGTTTATATTTGTATAAACTGTACTTTATTTTTAATGATTGATTGCTGTGTATTGATTGTTAAATTGGACTGTTAAATAGATTTGATTGAAAACGTAGATATAGTTATATATAGAAAACCGTCAATCAAATATGGATTCTGATTATCAGTATATTTCATGTTGGGATGAAATTGATGTATATTATACTGTGTAACATCTGTTGATGCAGGGAAACAGGTTGGAGGAATCCGACTGGATTCCTCAACAGTTATTTTATTGTTTTTCATATATTTTGATATATGATGTGAATTATAACCTGTTGTTGATTGTGTGTGTATGGACGATATTGAACATCGTGATTTGATATGATTGGATACCATAACATACCGGAATGTAGATAAAGGAGATTTTTCAAAGTGATATTGAAAAAGAGATATTTATAAAGTGGAATATTTATAAATAAGAAATGTTTATAAATTGGAATATTTATAAATAGGAGATATTCAAAAAGGAAAAAAATTCAAATCATTTTCTTTTTGAATGGAAAGGCTTGTGTAGCGGTTTGGGGATTTTCCCGATGCTCCCGATACAAAGGAGGTTATGGAGAATTTTCCCGAAAAGTTAAGGAGTTAGAATATTTTCAAGAATAAATTTGAAAAGGAAATATTTGCAAACCATTTGCAAATAGAATAAAATAGAGAAAAGAAATATTTGTAAACCATTTACAAATAGAATTGAAAGGGGAATATTTAGAAAATAAATAGAGTTAATAAAAAGGAAATTGGTTTATAAAGGAAACCGTTATAAAAAGGAAAACGTTATTAAAAGGACATTTATAAAGTGAAGAACCGTTACTAATAGTAAATCTTTATAAATGAATAAACGTGTTAAAAAGGGGAGTACCAATTTGAATAGAGTAAAGGAGTAAATCGAATATGGTATTCGAAGTTAGAGAAATCGAATATGGTATTCGAAGTTAGTTAATCGAATATGGTATTCGAAGTTAGTAAATCGAATATAAACATTCGAAAGGAGTAAATCGAATATGGTATTCGAAGTTAGTTAATCGAATATGGTATTCGAAGTTAGTTAATCGAATATGGTATTCAAAAGTTAGTTAATCGAATATGTTATTCGAAAGGGGTTAGTCAAGTCGAGTTAGTCAAATAGAGTTAACCAGTTAGAGTTAATCAGTTAGAGTTAACCAATTAGAGTTAATCAGTTAGAGTTAACCAGTTGGAGTTAATTAGTTAGAGTAAATCGATTAGAGTTAAAACGAACTAGAGTTAATCAAATATAGTTATTTGAGACAGAGTTAGTCAAACATAGTATTCAGGGTAAGTTGCCATCTTGTACGACTGCTAGCGTAATTCGCAGGGCTGTAAATAGCCTACGGCGGTCGGATGTTTCCTGAGGGAGTCAGGCGTAACCATTGTGATCGCTGCGATCTAGAGTCAAGCGAATGGAGTTTAATCGAATATTAGTTATTCGATAGGAGTTAATCGAGTTGATCGAGTTGAGAAATAAGTTAAGTTAAATAAGTTGAGTTGATCGGGTGGTTCGACCAAGTTAGTCGAGCCCAGTTAATCGAATCGAATTGGTCAAACCAAGTAAGTCGAGTTAGTCGAGTCAAGTTAAGTTAGTCGAGTTAAGTTAGTCGAGTTAAATAAATCGACGTTAGTTTCATCGAAAGGAGTTATCGATGTTAGTTTCATCGAAAGGAGTTATCGATGTTAGTTTCATCGAAGGGAGTTATCGATTATAGTTTAATCGAAGTGAGATTTTTAAATATGAGATATTTGAAAAGGGAAGAGTTATCGAATATTAGTTATTCGAAGAGAGATTATCGAATATCGTTTATTCGAGAAGGAGTTAATCGAATATAGGTTATTCGAAGAAGAGTTAATCAAATAGAGATTTTTCGAAGAGAGTTAATCGGCGAATTCGATTATATCGAATTCGGGAAAGTACTTATACTTTCCAGTGTTTAAATAGAGATTTATTTATTTATAAATAAATAAGTGTTAGGTTAATTATTCACTAATAAGAATAGAAGTTATAATTAAAGTTAGATAATTCGAAAGTAGGGATTATAACGTTATTGTTATAACAAATGTTTTAAATATAGAAGTGGACTAGTAAAATTGAATCCGAGGAAGGCGTAAAGAAGTTGTTAAAGATTAAAAGATAAACTTTGACCATTTCGAAGTTATAACGTTGTTCAGTTAAGGTCTGAGAGGTAATTATACCCCAACTTGAGTGACTTCCTTCTTAACTAATAAATGGTAAGGTTTGATCGTAAAAGAGTTTTGGAAATGTTTTCCAAACGAGAATCAGAAATGTTTTCTGATAAAAGAAAATAAGAATTTAGAATATAGGGAAATAGGAGATAAGTAAATAAATGAACTAAAGGGATTTATGTTAAATGATGTTTGTTCGATATAATTTCCATTTGGAAATAATATCGTTGTTTGCACACTTGTTTTTCTTTGATAGTTAACTCACCGACTATCGAAGTTTTGACCATTTTAACGTTGTTAATATGGAGAGACCGGTTGGATTATTATCCATAGAACCACTCTGTATTGGCATAAGCGTCGCGAATCATATATGCCAAAGATAATTGAAGACGGAGTAAAATGCAAGGACTATCCTGTTTACAGAATAGTGCCTTCAGTTTGTCCAGTCCCAGGACAACTTGTATGGACGAAGGTCTGACAGAGTATATCCAATGGTTCGCGTAAGTTGATCTGTTCAAACGTATCCACGTTTGGTGGCGGAGGAATTCGTTTCTCTTAGCTGTATACCCGTGTTATTTTTGGATAAGTCAATTTGTGATTTGGCAGGTATGACAATGTGACATTTCTAAGTGAATGAAGATGGATGTCTGACATAGTATTTCCAGACGGTCACGTACATTGATTTCTTCAACTATACCAAGAGTGGAAGCGGAGAAGGAAACTTCTTTTAGCTGACACGTAATGTATGGTTGTAGACGTCAATTAGTGATTCTGATGGATCTGACAATGTGGCATTCGAAGTGAATCTGATGTGATGATAAAGCGTAGTTTCTAGCCTCATCAACCGGTAAATGACAGAAATCGGGCAGGCAGCATGGCTAAGTCGGTCGCACCGAAGTAGGGTGTATAATCACCTATCTAGTGAATATTCATTTGCTTCTTTTAATCTATCAATGCTGTCCCATATATATATACGGGAACGGTTGCTGATCCCAACCGTTGGTGATGTACATTCGATACACTCAAGCGAAATGAGTGGTCGGTCATGTGTGGCTGAGTTGCAAGATGTTCTTATTGAACTCCAGTGTATCGTTCCTAGAGTACACTGATCGGAAGGTGATTCCATACCTTGTCATAGTTGGAAATCCATTATCCAATACGTGCTTGCGATTTTGATTGTATACTATATATGTAGAACGTGAGATGAAAGCGTTTCTGCTAGTTGATATCTATTTGTACATAGACATTATTATAATATCAAAAGGTTTTTGATATAAAGATATTTTGGATTCTCATAAGGGAAAACCCGTTCCGTTATGCGGCGTGGTCTTATGAGATATCGTTTACTTGTTCATATACCTGTTTTAAACTGTTTTACTCACACCAGTCCCATGACTGACCCGGAGTTTATTTGTTGTTTTCCCTAAACTCTTGGGTGCCTAAATTTGTACGGGCAGTCAAGTAGTCGGGTTTTACAGATATACTGGAAGAGCGTGGAGCAGGAGGCTTCAAGATCATATAGCTATAGTTATTTCCGCTGTGTTGTAAGTGCTGTACTCTGATAAGTGCTATTGTATACATAACTGTTATATTTCAAAGTTATGTTACCTATTATATGTTATTCGTTCCGCTGTGAGGTTCGTGTTACTCTGATGTTGTGTTCTTCTTCTTCTTCTATTCTAAGTTTCTATCTTATCTATTCTCACCTTCTAATTTCTTTCATTAACTACCGGGATTTTTCGATGTTTTGGTTATCGACGTCGGGCTTACGTCGATAACCAAAGTCGCTCAAAATCCGGGTCGTTACAGTTGGTATCAGAGCTTAAGTTTAGAATTACTTGGCTCTGTGGCGTGACTCGGTAGAGATAGGGTTAGTAATACCCTAGATTGAGTTTGAGTGTATATATACGAGTGCGTATTTGTATTTGATATAAAAATGGTTTTATATTGTGGAGATTCATTGGCTGAGTTGTTTATGAGTTCTGGTCGATCAGTTTGATCCACTGTATCGGTAGGAGTAAATAAACACTTGAATACGATGGACCGACACAGTATGGATACGTAATATATTATCATATATTAGATAAATTGGTTGTAATTATAATCGAATGAGATTATAAAGTGAAATGGTTATATATAACCAATCAGAATCATATAAGTAAAGTATATGAAATAAGATGAATTAAATATGAATTTAAATCAGATTTGGAATTAAAATAAGGAAATTTTAAGTTCCTGGGAGATTTTGAAATGTTTTCAAAATGGAAGTATTTAGTAACGGTATTGAAAATGATATAGTATTGAAATCACTTGGGTCGCTGGAAAATAATTTCCGATGATGACTGCGCAGTATCATCGGTGTGATTTTCGAGTTTCTAAGTGGTGGATTACTACCAGAGATTTTGATTTGAATTGTTTTGAGAAAACAAGTGTTTAGAAATTCAAAGGTTTTGAATTGGCAGTATGATTTCAAATTGATTTGAAATTTACCCAGGAATTTAAGTTCTAGAAATCAAAATTTAACTAATGAAGTTAAATAAAATGAAATGGTAAAAATAAATTGAAATTTAACTTGAACATAGTTAAATAGAATTGAATTGGATTAGAGAATAATCTGTTATGGAATTGGGTTGATAAGTCAATAATTTGGAATTTGATATTGGGGTTCGAATGAAAGTCGATTTGGATTTGAGGATATGAACTGATTGGAATTTGATTGAGATAACACTGGTATATGCTGAGTTGATAGCATATGGAAGTGGTAGGGATATAATGATATGCCCAACAAAAAGGTACAAGTTTATATTTTATATGAGTTTGGAATTTATGAGCCGAATTGGCAAGCCGTTTGGCGTTTTGATTTTTCTTTTGGGTTGAAGAAGGCCCAGAGAGGCGAGTTGGAGTTTGAGCTATTGACCAGTACAAAGGAGGTGCTGGCGAAATTTTCCGAGAATGTAAAGTGTTAGAAAATTTTCAGAAGTTTTGAAAATTTTAGTTAGTCGGAAGAATTAATATCTTACTCGATATTGATTGGTTCTGTTGAAAATCAGAAATAAGGGGTAAACAAATCTTAGGAATTCCAATAGATAGGGTCGTCCTCTAACTTAGCAATTTCGAGGACGAAATTATTTTAAGTGGGGAAGAATGTAATGACCCGCATTTTTAGAGATATATAATTAATTTATTTAATTATATAACTGGTGATTTAGAGAAGTTAATGATCGTTTAATTAAATAATATTGAATATTTAATAAATAATTATAATATAATAATATATTATAATGTCGAAATAGTCGGAAATAGTGAAATTCACAATATCATGTGAATTGAATAGCATACGAGATTAGGTGGAGTTTCGATTCAAAATATATTAACGATTTTATTGAATCGACGACAGTTGAACGTATAGTTTATAATATATTTATAAACGAGCTCGAAATGGCGCTGCAGTTCGCTATTTGGCGATTTGAACTTCAACTGAATATACATGATTCGTTTTAAGCCGGATTTCTGTGAAACAAGAAACGTGTGGAGCTGGTGGAGTATATCTTTCTAGTGGAAGAGAAAAATCGGGATTTCGTCGTATAGATTTTGATGTACGTCCAAATCAAATTCTGGAAAAGTCGCTATGGATTTCCTTTATAATTTGCGACGCTTTATATACGTTATAAATCGATTTTTCGATACGAACTGAATATCGGGATAATCTGGAGTCTGGAAATCAAGTCATAAAATCTGAGGTGATATTCTGGAGCCGGGCGACATCGTATATGGATATATACGATAATATAAATTTATTTATATTTTATTTAAATATATTTATATATTTAAATGGGCTATTTAGAGCTTTAAAAATAGCCACTTTTGCAAACGAAGTCGGAATTCGACGAAACTAATTTTGTTGGATCCGCAACATCAAATTATTGTTAGAGGTGAAGTTTCGTGATTTTTAGAGTCACTGTGTGGCCGTACGGATTTTTAGAGTGAGAAACAGTCAGTATTTCGACAGTTAAAAATACGCTGTGTGAGCAAACGGAGTCGGAATTCGACGAAACCAGTTTCGTTGGGACCGTAATGTCGAACTGTAGCTGCATGCCGGTTTTCATGATTTTTGAGTGTCATGTGTGATCGTAGGAATTTTTAAGGACCGAAGACAAGGAGAAAAACGAGAAAATAAAATACGAAAATCAAATTCGAAATATCCCCTTTATTTTTCTACAATCCAGCACAGGCCTCTGGGGCCTTCGGTCTCAACCACAACCAAAACCAACCCAATCAGGGTATCAAACCAATCAAAACAAGGACATAGAAAGCAAAAATGAACACGAGAAGAGTATATACCAAGAATATTCCTCTTAGAAAAATATCTAGATATTTATCTTTCTATAAATACCATCCTTTAACACTCTAACCTAATTCCTTTCTTCTCTGGTCAAATGGAATTGCGCCGCATTTGAATTTTCTACTTACAGTAGAAATTCTAAAGTTTCAACAAATTCAAAGAATTCAAATAAAAAGTTATAAAATCCGAAACATGTGTTTGTGGACTCCTGAAGCGCTGCTCTTCAACACAGTAGCAATTTCGTTCGGTTCGATCCATTCTTCTGGGTCACGGGTTTCGTACAGTTTGGTTCGAAGTACCTAGGGTTCGTTGGTAGGGGATTTGTGGTACTTCGAGTGTGAGTTTGAGATTGGTTTGGGATTTGGTTCGATGAATGGTGTCTGCTCACGGAGTTTGAGCGATTCTGGTGATCATTGGCATCGCGCGTTGCCTGTAGCAGGCGGAAAAGGGCTGGTCAACGCAACTCGAGGGAGGGGTGCGGGTTTAACAATTGGGGTAGGAGTTTGTGGAGTTTTGGAAGAGGAGGATTGTGGCGTGTTTAGTTTGAAGAACGGTGAAGTAAAACGTGGAGTAGAGGTGGAAGAAGGATCGTGAATGGCTGTGTAAATCAGAGGAGGTCAGGTTTGATTTGAGGGAGATGATGTAGGCAGGTCGGGTTCAAATACAAAGGGGGATGGGCCGGTTTGGTTATGAAGGTGAGGCCCGTTTCCAAAATAAAGAGGCTAAGTTTTTATTTAATATCCAATTAAAGTGTATTAACTTGTAATGTTCGTATCTTCTACATACGAAATCAGAATCACGAACCGTAAGTTGCGTCGGGATCGTGAGGACGGACACTACAACATGGAACTGATTGGGAGTGGATTGGGGTTCATTACAATTTATGGCGAAATAAATTGTTCGACTGAATCAGATAAACGCAAACCGTTATTTAACGATTAACGCGCCAAAGTGAGTAAATCTCACTAACTTTGTTCAGTTTATATTTGTATAAACTGTACTTTATTTTTAATGATTGATTGCTGTGTATTGATTGTTAAATTGGACTGTTAAATAGATTTGATTGAAAACGTAGATATAGTTATATATAGAAAACCGTCAATCAAATATGGATTCTGATTATCAGTATATTTCATGTTGGGATGAAATTGATGTATATTATACTGTGTAACATCTGTTGATGCAGGGAAACAGGTTGGAGGAATCCGACTGGATTCCTCAACAGTTATTTTATTGTTTTTCATATATTTTGATATATGATGTGAATTATAACCTGTTGTTGATTGTGTGTGTATGGACGATATTGAACATCGTGATTTGATATGATTGGATACCATAACATACCGGAATGTAGATAAAGGAGATTTTTCAAAGTGATATTGAAAAAGAGATATTTATAAAGTGGAATATTTATAAATAAGAAATGTTTATAAATTGGAATATTTATAAATAGGAGATATTCAAAAAGGAAAAAAATTCAAATCATTTTCTTTTTGAATGGAAAGGCTTGTGTAGCGGTTTGGGGATTTTCCCGATGCTCCCGATACAAAGGAGGTTATGGAGAATTTTCCCGAAAAGTTAAGGAGTTAGAATATTTTCAAGAATAAATTTGAAAAGGAAATATTTGCAAACCATTTGCAAATAGAATAAAATAGAGAAAAGAAATATTTGTAAACCATTTACAAATAGAATTGAAAGGGGAATATTTAGAAAATAAATAGAGTTAATAAAAAGGAAATTGGTTTATAAAGGAAACCGTTATAAAAAGGAAAACGTTATTAAAAGGACATTTATAAAGTGAAGAACCGTTACTAATAGTAAATCTTTATAAATGAATAAACGTGTTAAAAAGGGGAGTACCAATTTGAATAGAGTAAAGGAGTAAATCGAATATGGTATTCGAAGTTAGAGAAATCGAATATGGTATTCGAAGTTAGTTAATCGAATATGGTATTCGAAGTTAGTAAATCGAATATAGACATTCGAAAGGAGTAAATCGAATATGGTATTCGAAGTTAGTTAATCGAATATGGTATTCGAAGTTAGTTAATCGAATATGGTATTCAAAAGTTAGTTAATCGAATATGTTATTCGAAAGGGGTTAGTCAAGTCGAGTTAGTCAAATAGAGTTAACCAGTTAGAGTTAATCAGTTAGAGTTAACCAATTAGAGTTAATCAGTTAGAGTTAACCAGTTGGAGTTAATTAGTTAGAGTAAATCGATTAGAGTTAAAACGAACTAGAGTTAATCAAATATAGTTATTTGAGACAGAGTTAGTCAAACATAGTATTCAGGGTAAGTTGCCATCTTGTACGACTGCTAGCGTAATTCGCAGGGCTGTAAATAGCCTACGGCGGTCGGATGTTTCCTGAGGGAGTCAGGCGTAACCATTGTGATCGCTGCGATCTAGAGTCAAGCGAATGGAGTTTAATCAAATATTAGTTATTCGATAGGAGTTAATCGAGTTGATCGAGTTGAGAAATAAGTTAAGTTAAATAAGTTGAGTTGATCGGGTGGTTCGACCAAGTTAGTCGAGCCCAGTTAATCGAATCGAATTGGTCAAACCAAGTAAGTCGAGTTAGTCGAGTCAAGTTAAGTTAGTCGAGTTAAGTTAGTCGAGTTAAATAAATCGACGTTAGTTTCATCGAAAGGAGTTATCGATGTTAGTTTCATCGAAAGGAGTTATCGATGTTAGTTTCATCGAAGGGAGTTATCGATTATAGTTTAATCGAAGTGAGATTTTTAAATATGAGATATTTGAAAAGGGAAGAGTTATCGAATATTAGTTATTCGAAGAGAGATTATCGAATATCGTTTATTCGAGAAGGAGTTAATCGAATATAGGTTATTCGAAGAAGAGTTAATCAAATAGAGATTTTTCGAAGAGAGTTAATCGGCGAATTCGATTATATCGAATTCGGGAAAGTACTTATACTTTCCAGTGTTTAAATAGAGATTTATTTATTTATAAATAAATAAGTGTTAGGTTAATTATTCACTAATAAGAATAGAAGTTATAATTAAAGTTAGATAATTCGAAAGTAGGGATTATAACGTTATTGTTATAACAAATGTTTTAAATATAGAAGTGGACTAGTAAAATTGAATCCGAAGAAGGCGTAAAGAAGTTGTTAAAGATTAAAAGATAAACTTTGACCATTTCGAAGTTATAACGTTGTTCAGTTAAGGTCTGAGAGGTAATTATACCCCAACTTGAGTGACTTCCTTCTTAACTAAGAAATGGTAAGGTTTGATCGTAAAAGAGTTTTGGAAATGTTTTCCAAACGAGAATCAGAAATGTTTTCTGATAAAAGAAAATAAGAATTTAGAATATAGGGAAATAGGAGATAAGTAAATAAATGAACTAAAGGGATTTATGTTAAATGATGTTTGTTCGATATAATTTCCATTTGGAAATAATATCGTTGTTTGCACACTTGTTTTTCTTTGATAGTTAACTCACCGACTATCGAAGTTTTGACCATTTTAACGTTGTTAATATGGAGAGACCGGTTGGATTATTATCCATAGAACCACTCTGTATTGGCATAAGCGTCGCGAATCATATATGCCAAAGATAATTGAAGACGGAGTAAAATGCAAGGACTATCCTGTTTACAGAATAGTGCCTTCAGTTTGTCCAGTCCCAGGACAACTTGTATGGACGAAGGTCTGACAGAGTATATCCAATGGTTCGCGTAAGTTGATCTGTTCAAACGTATCCACGTTTGGTGGCGGAGGAATTCGTTTCTCTTAGCTGTATACCCGTGTTATTTTTGGATAAGTCAATTTGTGATTTGGCAGGTATGACAATGTGACATTTCTAAGTGAATGAAGATGGATGTCTGACATAGTATTTCCAGACGGTCACGTACATTGATTTCTTCAACTATACCAAGAGTGGAAGCGGAGAAGGAAACTTCTTTTAGCTGACACGTAATGTATGGTTGTAGACGTCAATTAGTGATTCTGATGGATCTGACAATGTGGCATTCGAAGTGAATCTGATGTGATGATAAAGCGTAGTTTCTAGCCTCATCAACCGGTAAATGACAGAAATCGGGCAGGCAGCATGGCTAAGTCGGTCGCACCGAAGTAGGGTGTATAATCACCTATCTAGTGAATATTCATTTGCTTCTTTTAATCTATCAATGATGTCCCATATATATATACGGGAACGGTTGCTGATCCCAACCGTTGGTGATGTACATTCGATACACTCAAGCGAAATGAGTGGTCGGTCATGTGTGGCTGAGTTGCAAGATGTTCTTGTTGAACTCCAGTGTATCGTTCCTAGAGTACACTGATCGGAAGGTGATTCCATACCTTGTCATAGTTGGAAATCCATTATCCAATACGTGCTTGCGATTTTGATTGTATACTATATATGTAGAACGTGAGATGAAAGCGTTTCTGCTAGTTGATATCTATTTGTACATAGACATTATTATAATATCAAAAGGTTTTTGATATAAAGATATTTTGGATTCTCATAAGGGAAAACCCGTTCCGTTATGCGGCGTGGTCTTATGAGATATCGTTTACTTGTTCATATACCTGTTTTAAACTGTTTTACTCACACCAGTCCCATGACTGACCCGGAGTTTATTTGTTGTTTTCCCTAAACTCTTGGGTGCCTAAATTTGTACGGGCAGTCAAGTAGTCGGGTTTTACAGATATACTGGAAGAGCGTGGAGCAGGAGGCTTCAAGATCATATAGCTATAGTTATTTCCGCTGTGTTGTAAGTGCTGTACTCTGATAAGTGCTATTGTATACATAACTGTTATATTTCAAAGTTATGTTACCTATTATATGTTATTCGTTCCGCTGTGAGGTTCGTGTTACTCTGATGTTGTGTTCTTCTTCTTCTTCTATTCTAAGTTTCTATCTTATCTATTCTCACCTTCTAATTTCTTTCATTAACTACCGGGATTTTTCGATGTTTTGGTTATCGACGTCGGGCTTACGTCGATAACCAAAGTCGCTCAAAATCCGGGTCGTTACACAGTCTGTCGACCAATCGATCGACAATAATTAAATAATTGGGATTAGTGTACGCCAAATATCATCCCAACACCCGTGTGGGGTTTCAAATCAACAAACACATATTTTTGTTTGTGCAGTTGGGCGATGTGTAAAATTTATCGACCCGATCAATATCAGTTAAATCAGTGTATATAAACAAACCGGCTGATTTGTTTATAAATATTTATTTATTCATATTCACGTTAAAAATTATATTTTTAACGATAAAATATTTTATTTTAACACATGAATTTCTATTCAGTTCATTTACACAATAAAAATGATATTTTTATTTTTCTAACATATTTTAGAAAATTTCGGCGGCATAACGGCACGATACTAGAAACGGGACGAGGCCTAGCCTTATCCCCGGTCTAGTGAAGGCCCACGCCATTCACACATCAATCAAATCAATTTTATTTCACCAAACAATTCAATTCGAACCAAATAAACTAGCCAACTACACAACCAAACAATTTAACAAACAAGCCATCCATGGTCTGTGGATGATGGGTGTCGGGTGCTACTAAACACCGTCTGCATCCTAGTATATGTATATATATATATAACTAGAAAAAGAAATTGAAGAGTGAGAAGTTCTCACCGATAGCTATCCAACTTCACGACACTTCTTAAGTAGAAATCTTCGTCGTGCTCGCCTTTCTTCACTTTCGTTGCCCGTAGCCACTACACATATAAAAATCGAATTTTTACTTTTCTATTTATATCAAAATTTCGTCTTTTCATATTTAAAAATATCGTCTTTTCATATTTAAAAATATCGCCTTTTCATATTTAAAAATATCGTCTTTTCATATTTAAAAATATCGCCTTTTCATATTTAAAAATATCGCCTTTTCATATTTAAAAATATCGCCTTTTCATATTTAAAAATATCGTCTTTTCATATTTAAAAATATCGTCTTTTCATATTTAAAAATATCGCCTTTTCATATTTAAAAATATCGTCTTTTCATATTTTACTATATAAAGATCACATTTTTATTATCTATATAATATGAAAATTATATTTATATTTCAGAAACAAAAATCAGAAAATAAACAAGGCCATTTTAATTATCCTAAACCGAATATTTAAAGTAAATTAAAATAAAACAGGATAAAATAAAATAAAATACTTACAACGTCTAGAGGAAAAAGGGGGCCTCGAGCTGATGGAGCTCGCGTCGGAGCTGTGGAGGGTCGGGGGTATCTGCGTGGGCCAGCGGCGGGCCAGGGGAGGGTTGCGCGAGGCCTAAGGCTTCGGGTTTTTGGGGGACTGGGGCCTCGTTCAAGTCTGGACGGAGCGGGAGGGGAGAAAGGAGGAGAGGAAGGTGGAGCGGGGTCGCCTGGGGGTGCTGGGGCATCAGCGAAGGCGGGGGTTCGGAGGTGCGTCGATCGAAGGAAGGGAGAAACGAGGGCGAGGTGGGTGGATCGGTGCAGGCGGTTGCGGTCGAGGCAGAGGAGGAAGAAGGTGAAGCAGCGGCGGCGGCAACACAGGAGGGGGGGGGGGGGGGCAGATCCGCGCCAGAGGCGGCGCATCGATCGACAGGGCTCTGCCCTTTTTTTTCTTTTTTTTCTTCTGTTACGAAATGAAGGGGGGGGGGGCAGAGAGAATTAAGGGGAGGGAGAGAGAATTTTTTTTTTTTTCTATTTTTAATTTATTTAATTATTTAATTTGCAAAAAGTTGACTTTTACATACGACCTCTAAACGTGGCCCACCGCCTGTCGTCCATAGCGTTTTACCCCCATTCCGAACACAATGGGATATGTATCGCAAGCTGATTCGATTGTTTCGATCAGTTTTCGTCAAAATCAACATATAACTCTATATATTGAATTTGAACGCGCATTTCAATTTACTGGGGTCACATACTAACTCGAAAAATTCCGGAAAAATATTTTCTAGCTTCGTATTGACGATACGGTCCTAACAAAACTAGTTTCATCCAATTCTGAGACCGTTGGAAAAATGGCCATTTTCCAGTCGATTAAAATCAACTGAAAATGGTCAAACGCGTTTTCCTTTGCCACGCTCACATATTGATTCGAAAAATTATGAAATTTGAAACCTATCAATAATTTGACATCACGGACCCAACAAAAGTGGTTTCGTCGAAATCCGAGGTCGTTTGCAAAATCCCCATTTTTAAGGGCCTGAATTCCATAGCGACTATTCAGAATTTTCAACTGGACATATCTTTTGATTCCCGCTATGAAATTTCGATTTTTCAGATTCATTGGAAAGATATTATCAAACAGATCCTATTATTTTTGGTTTCTCTAAAATCCGGATTGTTTTGCACCTGGTACATTCAATTGAAGTTTGAAATCGAATTATCGAACTACCGCGCCATTTTCAATTCTATTTATAATTATATATAATTATTATATTCTAACGACGACATATATAATATATACATCGAATTTTATTCAAAATAAATTTCTCATCGATATTATTTAAAATAATTTATTTTAAATGTTCAAAATTCACTAAAATTGCCAAAATAAAAAAATTTAAACTGGCCCAGATTTTCGGGTTGTTACAATCTCCCCCACTTAAAACTTTTCGTCCCCGAAAAGGAACAAAGTCGAAAGTGGTTTGATTAATCAACTCTACGTTCGATCTGGCTGGCATTCTCCAACTTTTCAGTTTTTGAGAATTTTTTAAATTCTTCAAAAATTTGGCTAACACCCGGAATTTTCGAAAAATTTCGCCATAACCTCCCCTGCACCGGGAGCCACGGGAAAATCCCGAAATTGCCATATAGGCCTTCTGATCTCAAAAAGAAAAAGAAAAAACCAAGCGGCTAGCCAATCGGCTCATAAAATCATCATCACCCAAACAAAACAGTAAATTATAGTAAACATGTACCTATTTATCGGGCAAACAAATTTTATTCTCTGCTCTAGCCTCCTTGCTATGACCTGTTCAATGTAAGTACATGTATATGCAAGCAAATGCGACCAATTTTTAATACAATTCAATATTTGGTTCAATTAGGCTAAATGACTAAAAATTATCAAACTAATAAACAACCAACACAAACATCAATCAATTTGTGGATTAGAGTTTCAAATTCATAATTTTGATATATATACAAAAAATCATGTTTTTGATGCCAATTCACAACAATGTGTTCTAACTATATAAGTTTTGGTTCTCACACCAGCCTAATGGAAATATATAGAAATCACACCTTCGAAACACGAACATAAATATTGATAATGCGGCCGCATTACCAGAATTATCTCCGGGCGACTAGAGTGTGATTCTATATCTATCCAATATATTAAAACTTCGAACATACGTTCATGACGCGTATACGCGAAATCTTTATATACTCGATTGTCCAAATTCAAAATAAATAAATAATCAAATACGTACAAAATGATTTAAATTTTCAAAACAAAATTGTTTTCATTTGAAAAACATACTCTTCACACTCGTTCTAGGATACTACTGATCCTATCTCTAACGAGTCATTCTAATTCGATGTTACTAATCCAATATCTGATGAATTCTTTCGTATGGTTCTAATGTGTCTTGTTCTCGAGCTCTGTAAACCAAAGCTCTGATACTAAACTGAGACGACCCGAACTTCCCCGTGAAGGAAAGCACAGATAGAATTGAGGACAAGACAAAATAGAAAGCATACAGAAGAACATTTCATTGTTATTACAACAATTCCATCAGATACAAGAATATAAAAAGTATAAATGAATAAATTACATTCGATAAATATCAGAGATTACAATAAATTACATAGCAGCGGAAAAATATACAAAACACAACTGAAAGTGATACACAGATACAGAGCTTTCCGAGCATCGTTCCAGCTATAAATCAGGACCCTGTGAATATAAATATGCAAAACCCAAAACTACTAGCTGCCCGTGTGGAAAATAGGGGCACCCAGAGTTTAGGTTAAAACAATAAACTCCAGGTCAGTCATGTGACTGGTGTGAGAACTAAAACAGTTATTAATATTGGTTTTAAAGTTTGGTAAATCAAGGTACCAAGCCGTATAACACGGAACGGGTTTCCTCCCAAGAATACTAGTGCATATAACAAAACAACGCAATGCTCTTAAAAAAAATGAAGCTATTATAAGACCCAGGTCCCATCACACAATGCAACGCAAGCCGGAGGATAGGGTTTTCCCTTATAATAGCCAAATAATGCTTGATACGTTTAAAACAAATCATTTGATACTATCATAGGTGTATAGTGTCAAATCAATTTCAATCATAAATATCAATCATAGGCGGCATGGGTACCATATATCATGTCGCCATACTAGTTCTACAATTAAAACCGCAATATCACGTATTGGAAATTGGATTTCCGTCATGAGCCGAGGCAAGGGGCAAGCTCCTCTCCGCGTTCGAGACACTCTAGCAAATGTCCCAGGACCCCACTATGATCCTTGGATCTTCAGGGCCGGTCCTCTCTTACTTTTGAGGATTGGCAATTCCTGAACACACGTTTCCCGGTCCTTACAGACCTATATCCGAGGCGCCTCGTATCCAACAACCACACAGGTAAAAAGTATATAAATGTCAGGGCTAGTAGGTCCCTGACACCACCTTAGCTAGAAAGAAACGTCGTGCTCTCCCTGCAGTCACTATCCCGTTTTTGACTCATACCGAGGTGTGAGGCTCGCGAATTCACGTTATACACAAAGCTACGCCACACAGGCCGTGCTTTGATCATCAACCACAAGACTTTGCTTTTCAACAGAAGCCCTGATCAATTGCCACTTACACGTGCCACACTGGCAATTCACTCCATGCGACCGATGTCCATCGATATACAACCTCTGAGCTCGTACGTCTCAGAGAAGGGCGTTAAGCAAGAGAATAAATTCTCCGCCGCCAAACAGATGCATATTTAATAGAGATCAATCAACACAGAATAAAATCCAATGTCAGACACACAATCCATTTACAAGTTCGTTCTGGGTCTGAACGAAACCGGAGGCACTTTCCTCGCATATCCATCCATCTCCAAGTACGTCTGGACGATCACCAACTGTTTCCCTCATCTTGGGTGTACAGCCCAATCGAGATCATCAGTAATCACCCAAACGATGTGAAGACTTCCGGTCTTCAACCACCATCTTCATCTTCGACATCTCGTCGAATCGGTTATTCAGAATGGGTATAAACCCGGCTTTTCTGTATAACCCACGTATATAATAAACGAATGTTACACAAACACAACAAACGCCTCAGTACAATTCAGAATATTCTTTTATTCACAAATACACATTCTTAGG
The DNA here is from genome assembly GCA_030737875.1 of Allium sativum. Taxonomy (NCBI): domain Eukaryota; kingdom Viridiplantae; phylum Streptophyta; class Magnoliopsida; order Asparagales; family Amaryllidaceae; genus Allium; species Allium sativum. Next base: position 200,494,797 of record CM060915.1, on the reverse strand, counting down.
GAAAGGTTCCCATTAATTTTGTCCAAGATAAATTCTTCTAAATTTATTCTTTAATCCTCCTTTGGATATCATTTCAAACTAGTCGGGATTAGCGAGCCACACCGAAGTAATTATTTTATTTCCCAATCCAAACCTATATATCCCATGGAGAAAAACTGGTGATACTCCATATCTAACACCACGGTGTTATCAGTAAAATTAATTACCATCTCACGTTCAAATCTAATTAAAGATTTAACTATCGCTTTGGAGCAAAACTGGTGGTACTCCATTCTCGATCACCTTTCAGATTTGATAATTTAAATTATCAATTCACATTTCAATTTAATTAAAGATTCATTAAAACTCCACTTAGTTTTAATCTTTTCAAAAATCAACATCCTGCCTTTAACTGGGTCAAAGAACCAATGTCATCTAAAACACGATTCACGATAAACCCAAATCACATTTGATATTAAATACAAGGCTCTGAATAGAAAATATACCGGCTTATATTCAATATCAAATTCTGAAACCAACAAATATCGTATTGGAAATAACGATATATAAAATATATCTTTCAAATTCCCATAACAATATCTGTATAGTCACGAAACCCAACATCGAGATATTCCGAAGATAATTTCGATTCAACTCCAGTCCAATTCACGTATTGGAAATATTGATTATTTTTAAAATCACTTTCAAGTTCAATTTATTTATTTCAAAAATAAATTGATTTTAATTCTAGTTCAAAACTAGTTCATTTCGATAAAAATCTATTTTTATCTTTTCAAATACGGAATTTTTCAGCCCAATTTTTCCCAAATCATTTCTTATGATTTTACACAAATTATAGATATTTTTAATAATTTTATCAAGGCCCGTACAGTCGATTTCCATCAACGGCCATCGAACTGCACTTACAGCGACCTTTTCTAAATTTGATTTGGACATAATTCCAAATCCAACCGTTCAAATATTCATTGGAAAGCTCTTTTCGATACGAACCCAACGGTTCCGGTTTTAGGAGAATCCGACGGTCGGATCTCCCGTAATGTCAATTCGAAGTCAATGGTCGAAATTCACGAACTGCCACGACGCGGCGCGTTCTATTCAGGCCATTATATATAATATATATATATATATATATATATATATATATATATATATTATATTTCGTCGCTTTCCCTTTTAAAACGTATTTTATAAATCGTTTTAAATTCGTTTCAAAAACAATTTCAACTTCATCTTCAATTTCAAATCGATTTGATTTCAATTCAATTCGAATTCATTTCAATTTTTATTTAATTCAAATTCAAATTCGTTTCAATTCAATTCAAATTCTAATTCCTTTCAATTCAATTCAAATTCTAATTCGTTTCAATTCAATTCAAATTCTAATTCGTTTCAATCCAAGTCAATTTGAATTTACCTTCTATTTAATTCGATTTGAACTCATTTCAAATTGATTTCTATTCAATTTCAGTTCGTTTTAAATTTCATTCAAAACGATTTCAATTCGTTTTTAATTCAATTTCAATTTAATTCAATTTGAACTCATTTCTATTCAATTCGAATTCGAATTCAAATTCACTTTCTATTCAATTCGAATCGAATTCATTTTCTATTCGATTCGAATTCATTTCAAATTGATTCAATAAAATTTCAATTTCAATTTTTATCTAATTTAATTTGAATTTCATTTCAAAATATTAAATTTTGAAATCACTTTTCAATATTCATTATAAAACGAATAAAATCGATATAAATATCATTCGCGTCAAAATAACACATCTCTAGTCCACACGGCTTTATATTTAAAAAAAACTTCTTTATTCTATTCAACAAATGAATATTTATTCTATTCAACACATGAATCTATATTTCTTTCAACACACGGCTATTTTTGTTATGTAAAATATTTTATAAAACTATGGTATCTATCGTTTGATTTTAATTAGACTCCACCGTGAAGTAATTCTAATTTTAAATATGATAAAGATGTGAATTTTATTATTAAAATATTTTACTCAACACATAAATAGTTTCAACACATGAATTTTCTTTTATAATATTCATTATTTTCCCGATTGGAGTGAGGCCCAATCAATCACCATATAATGTTAATTATATGGATTCCATACAACACATGTATATAATAGCAACAATAAACAATCAACCATCATCCAAAGTGCACCACACAACTGCATAAGCATCAAATATAAATAATCGACGCTTACACAGTCTGTCGACCAATCGATCGACAATAATTAAATAATTGGGATTAGTGTACGCCAAATATCATCCCAACACCCGTGTGGGGTTTCAAATCAACAAACACATATTTTTGTTTGTGCAGTTGGGCGATGTGTAAAATTTATCGACCCGATCAATATCAGTCAAATCAGTGTATATAAACAAACCGGCTGATTTGTTTATAAATATTTATTTATTCATATTCACGTTAAAAATTATATTTTTAACGATAAAATATTTTATTTCAACACATGAATTCCTATTCAGTTCATTTACACAATAAAAATGATATTTTTATTTTTCTAACATATTTTAGAAAATTTCGGCGGCATAACGGCACGATACTAGAAACGGGACGAGGCCTAGCCTTATCCCCGGTCTAGTGAAGGCCCACGCCATTCGCACATCAATCAAATCAATTTTATTTCACCAAATAATTCAATTCGAACCAAATAAACTAACCAACTACACAACCAAACAATTTAACAAACAAGCCATCCATGGCCTGTGGATGACGGGTGTCGGGTGCTACTAAACACCGTCTGCATCCTAGTATAAATATATATATATATATATATATATAACTAGAAAAAGAAATTGAAGAGTGAGAAGTTCTCACCGATAGCTATCCAACTTCACGACACTTCTTAAGTAGAAATCTTCGTCGTGCTCGCCTTTCTTCACTTTCGTTGCCCGTAGTCACTACACATATAAAAATCGAATTTTTACTTCGCTATTTATATCAAAATTTCGTCTTTTCATATTTAAAAATATCGTCTTTTCATATTTAAAAATATCGCCTTTTCATATTTAAAAATATCGTCTTTTCATATTTAAAAATATCGCCTTTTCATATTTAAAAATATCGCCTTTTCTTATTTAAAAATATCGTCTTTTCATATTTAAAAATATCGTCTTTTCATATTTAAAAATATCGTCTTTTCATATTTAAAAATATCGCCTTTTCATATTTAAAAATATCGTCTTTTCATATTTTACAATATAAAGATCACATTTTTATTATCTATATAATATGAAAATTATATTTATATTTCAGAAACAAAAATCAGAAAATAAACAAGGCCATTTTAATTATCCTAAACCGAATATTTAAAGTAAATTAAAATAAAACAGGATAAAATAAAATAAAATACTTACAACGTCTAGAGGAAAAAGGGGGCCTCGAGCTGATGGAGCTCGCGTCGGAGCTGTGGAGGGTCGGGGGTATCTGCGTGGGCCAGCGGCGGGCCAGGGGAGGGTTGCACGAGGCCTAGGGCTTCGGGTTTTTGGGGGACTGGGGCCTCGTTCAAGTCTGGACGGAGCGGGAGGGGAGAAAGGAGGAGAGGAAGGTGGAGCGGGGTCGCCTGGGGGTGCTGCGGCATCGGCGAAGATGGGGGTTCGGAGGTGCGTCGATCGAAGGAAGGGAGAAACGAGGGCAAGGTGGGTGGATCGGTGCAGGCGGTTGCGGCCGAGGCAGAGGAGGAAGAAGGTGAAGCAGCGGCGGTGGCAGCACAGGAGGGGGGGGGGGGGGCGGATCCGCGCCAGAGGCGGTGCATCGATCGACAGGGCTCTGCCCCTTTTTTTTCTTCTGTTACGAAATGAAGAAGGGGGGGGGCAGAGAGAATTAAGGGGAGGGAGAGAGAACTTTTTTAATTTATTTAATTATTTAATTTGCAAAAAGTTGACTTTTACATACGACCTCTAAACGAGGCCCACTGCCTGTCGTCTATAGCGTTTTACCCCCATTCCGAACACAATGGGATATTTATCGCAAGCTGATTCGATCGTTTCGATCAGTTTTCGTTAAAATCAACATATAACTCTATATATTGAATTTGAACACGCATTTCAATTTACTGGGGTCACATACTAACTTGAAAAATTCCAGAAAAATATTTTCTAGCTTCGTATTGACGATACGGTCCTAACAAAACTAGTTTCATCCAATTCTGAGACCGTTGGAAAAATGGCCATTTTCCAGTCGATTAAAATCAACCGAAAATGGTCAAACGTGTTTTCCTTTGCCACGCTCACATATTGATTTGAAAAATTATGAAATTTGAAACCTAGCAATAATTTGACCTCACGGACCCAACAAAAGTGGTTTCGTCGAAATCTGAGCTCGTTTGCAAAATCCCCATTTTTAAGGGCCTGAATTCCATAGCGACTATTCAGAATTTTCAACTGGACATATCTTTTGATTCCCGCTATGAAATTTCGATTTTTCAGATTCGTTGGAAAGATATTATCAAACAGATCCTATTATTTTTGGTTTCTCTAAAATCCGGATTGTTTTGCACCCGGTACATTCAATTGAAGTTTGAAATCGAATTATCGAACTACCGCGCCATTTTCAATTCTATTTATAATTATATATAATTATTATATTCTAACGACGACGTATATAATATATACGTCGAATTCTATTCAAAATAAATTTCTCGTCGATATTATTTAAAATAATTTATTTTAAATGTTCAAAATAATTTATTTTAAATGTTCAAAATTCACTAAAATTGCCAAAATAAAAAAAATTAAACTGGTCCAGATTTTCGGGTTGTTACAATATGCAATGTATGAAATCCATATAACTGAAATTATATGGTAATTGATTGAGTCGCATTCCAATTCAAAATTATTTTAATGAAAAAGGTCATTTTAATGTAAAAGAATGAAAAAGATCATTTTAATGTAAAAATATATTTTAATGTTTAAAAAAAACATTTTAGAATAAAGAAAATCTTAGAACAAAGAATATTTTAATATAAAGAATATTTTAATATAATGAATATTTTAAAATAAAGAATATTTTAAAATAAATTTAATGAAGGATAAAGTATGATTTTTATGTCCGTCTTAGAATAGATACAAGAATATAAAATATGAAGTCGTGTTATGTAGGGACGCTATTTTTAACCCGAACGGGTTATCGATCGATTTATTTCATCTTAAAATGAATATAAAAAGAAGTGATTTATAAATCTAATGTTTTGATAATATATAAATATTTTAATATGATAAAAATATAGAATAATCAAATTTTATTTAAAATTGAAAATGAAGATAAAATCATTTTAAAAAGAATTTATAAATACTTTATAAAATACGTTTTAGAAGTCGACGATATATATATATATATATATATATATATATATATATATATATATATATATATATATATATATATATATATATATATATAATGGCCTGAATAGAACGCGCCGCACAACGACCCTTCGCGAATTTCGACCATTAACTTCAAATTGATGTAATGGGAGATCCGACCATCGAATTCTCCTAAAACTGGAACCTTTGGGTTTGTATCGAAAAGATCTTTCCAATGAATATAAGAGTTTTGAAATTTAACGGTTATATTTGGAGTTATGTCCAAATCAATTTTTGAAAAGGTCGCTATGGATGTAGTACGATGACCGTTTATGGAAATCAACTGTAAAGACCTTAATAAAATTATTTAAAATATAGAAAAATTATGTAAAATAATAATAAATGATTTAAAAAGATTTTAAGATGAAAAACTCCAATCTTGTAAAGGTAAAATATATTTTTATCAAAACGAACTAGTTATTGACTAGAATGATAATCCAATGTTTTTGAATAAATAAATTGGATTTTTGGTTATCGTGAATGATGTCTTAAATAAAACTAATCTTAAAACCCCATGTAAAAAGAATAAATCTTTTAATTAAGATTAATAGATTTTTCAAATTATATTTAATAATTGGAATAAAGTGAAATGTGAATTGGGTTTATCGTGAACTGTATTTTGAAACGACATTTGTTCTTTAACCCAATTAACAGTGAAAATATAATTTGGAATTTATAAATCTTTTATTAAGATTTAAATGTAAATTTTCCAAAATAAAGTTTTCCAATTTAATACATTAAATTGGAATTGAATGGGATTCGATTCGGTAACAATCGAGATGAGCTTTTGTAAAAGAAGGCTGTTACTATATATGGAATTTAAAAGGCTTTGCCGTTATTCCATTTATATTATTAGTCTGATACGGAAATTTATGTCAATTATATACCGTTATGATTTCCGTGTAGATTCCATTATAATGGAAGATGATTTTGGGTTTATCGTGAACAATGTTTTTAAGAGACATTAGTTCTTTAACCCAGTTAAAGATAAGATTAATCTCTTAAACTTGAATAGTCCTTAAGTAATGATTTTAGATATTAAAAAGGATAGCTTTAAAGAATTTTGTCTTTGATAAAATTAATGGTAACCCTTCCCTAAAAATTGCGAATATTTTATTAAAAGAATAATCTGAATTGGAATGAGGCGTTGGTTGTGTTTTATAGCACTTGATTATAAATTACGCGAGTTATTCGGAAAGACCGGGTTTAACCCATTCTGAATAATGAGTACGATGACTAACAGTCGAAGAAATTGAAGACGGTGCAAGACCGACAATCTTCAGGTCGAATGGATGAGTTGCTACTGATGCCCATGATTGGAGTAGCTACCTTGAGGGGACTACAGTGGTAGCCGTCCGGAAGTACTTGTCGATTGTTCGGATATGCGAGGAATAAGGTTCCTCCGGTTTCGTTAAGACCCAGAACGGACTTGTAAATGAATGGTATGTATGACGTTGTATTCCTTTACACTATATCCGTTGATTTCTGATAATATATATCTATTTAGAAGCGGAGGATTTATTCTCTTGCTTAATACCCTTCTCTGAGATGTATGAGCTCAGAGGTTATATATTGGCAGAAAGCAATGGTAGGGATTGACAATGTGGCATGCTAAGATGCATGGATCAAGGCTTTTGTTGAAAAGCAGAGCCTTGTGGATGATGATCAAAGCATAGCTTTAATTAGCATAGCTTTGTGTAGCGTTACTTCGCGAGCCTCACACCTCGGTATGAGTCAGAAACGGAGCAAGGGAACCCAGTGAGTGCACACATTTCTTTCTAGCTAGAAGTGGTGTCAGCGACTTATCAGCCCTGACATTTTACTTATGTGGTTGATGGATTATGAGGCGCATCGGATTATTTTTATTGGTCGCCAATAGCCAATTTATAGGTCCAATAGAATCGGGAAGCGTGTGTTCAGGCATAACTAATCCACTAAAGTATTTGTGGACCAGCCCTGCAAGATCCAAGGGTTCGCCAGCGTCCGAATCCTGAGACATTGCTAGAGTGTCTCAAATCGGTAAGGAGATCGTTCCTAGTCTTGACTCAAGATGGAAACCCAACTTACAATACGACATCATGCGGTTTTGATTGTATAACTAGTATGGCGACATAGTAGGATGGGGTACTATGCCGTCTATGATTGATACGTTATGATTGAAATTGTTTTTTAAAAAAAACATATATACACTAATAATAATATCAAATCCGTTTTACCGTATCAAGCATATTTTGACCATTATAAGGTAAAACTCTATCATCCGGTTTGCGTTGCATTGTGTGATGGGACTTGAGTCTTATAATGGTTTCATTTTTCTAAAAACATTGTGTTGTTTAACGATTTACTTTATTTATGCATTGACAATCCAATGGAGTAAACCTGTTCCGCATTAGCGACGTGGTCCTGTGATTAGCCCTATTATTAAACAGGTTAAGTAAGATTTCTCATACCAGTCCCATGACTAACCTGTAGTTTGTTTCACTTGCAAACTCGGGTGCCCTCTTTCCACACGTGCAGTCGAGTAGCTTATTTTGCAGATATATATTAAGCAGGATTCTGGATCAAAGCTTAAAGCCGTGTCCAGAGTGTTGATAGACTTCCGCTGTATCAGTTTAGTTATTTCCGCTCCTTTGTATTAAGTTTATTGTAAATTATCTTCCGCTGTATTATTTTCAATGTACTCTGATATATTCTGTACTCTGATGTTATATTATCACGATGTAATAAAAGTATGCTGTTGTTATTCTAATGTATTGTATCCCCAAAGTTAAAGTATTCGAAGATTTCCAACTTTTGGTTCAGACCTGTGTGGTTTATGGTCGATTCAAAGGGTGGGAATTTTCGGGTCTTTACATCCTCAGTCTCCGAAGAGAAGAGAAAGAACGGATTGTCTGAGAACACGACAAATCAGAACACAAACAGAAGAACATTTCATTGCTATTACAACAATTTACATCAGAGTACAATAATATACAGAGTATGAAAAAATAATATACATTTGATAAATATCAGAGATTTACAAATTACAATGTAGTGAAAAATAATACAAAACATAACTGAAAGGAATACACGGATACAGAGCTTTCCGAATATAGCTCCAGCTGTAAACCAGGATCTTGTGAATACAGTATCTGCAAAACCAAAACTACTAGCTGCCCGTGTGGAAAATAGGGGCACCCAAAGTTTATGTTAAAACAAAAAACTTCAGGTCAGTCATGTGACTGGTGTGAGAACTAAAACAATTATTTAAAACTTTACTCTAAAAATAAAGTAAATCAAGGGACCACGCCGTATAACACGGAACGGGTTTCCTCCCAAGAATACCAATGCATAAAACAAAAACCGCAATGCTTTTTGAAAAAATGAAGCTATTATAAGACCCAGGTCCCATCACACAATGCAACGCAAGCCGGAGGATAGCGTTTTCCCTTATAATAGCCAAACGTGCTTGGTACGTTTAAAACAAATCATTTGATTTATTATAAGTGCAGAGTGTTTAAAAAAACTTCAAATATAAATGTATCAATCATAGATGGCATGGTACCGTATATCATGTCGCCAATACTAGGCTCTACAATCAAAACCGAAATGTCACGTATTGGAAATTGGATTTCCGTCATGAGTCGAGGCTAGGGATGGCTCCTCACTGCTTCAAGACACTCTAGCAAATGTCTCAGTACTCCCCGCAGAGAACCTTGGATCGGTTGGGCCAGTCCTCCCTTACGTTTGAGGATTAGTTACTCCTGAACACACGTTTCCTGGTCCTATCGGACCTATATCCATCGGCCCCGTAGTAACCGTTATATCCGTGGCGCCTCGCTATCCATCATCCACATAGGTAAAAAAATATAAATGTCTGGGCTCCATACCATGACACCAACCATAGCTAGAAAGAAACGTAATGTTGTCCCAATGGTCCGATCCCGTTTTTGACTCATACTGAGGTGTGAGGCTCACGAATTAACGCTATACACAAAGCTATGCCCTTTAAGATCGTGCTTTGATCATCAACCACAAGACTCTGCTTTTCAACAGAAGCCTTGATTATTTGCATCTCAGCATGCCACACAGGCAATTCACGCCATGCGAATGATGTCTATCGATATATAACCTCTGAGCTCGTACGTCTCAGTGAAGGGTGTTAAGCAAGAGAATAAATTCTCCGCTGCCAAACAGATATATATTTAATAGAGATTAATCAATAAAGAATAAAATCCAATGTCAGACACGCATCCATTTACATGTTCATTCTGGGTCTGAACGAAACCGGAGGCACCTTATTCCTCGTCCCATATGTCCAATACAGGAGAGAGGTCCTCGCATATCCGGTTGATCTCCAAGTATGTCTGGACGATCACCACTTATTACCTTGTCTTGGGTGTACAACCCAATCTAGACATCAGTAATCATCCGAACGATGTGAAGACCTCCGGTCTTCAACCACCGTCTTCATCGTCGAATCAGTTATTCAGAATGGGTATAAACCCGGCCTTTCCGAATAACTCGCGTATATAATAAACAAGTGCTATAAAAACACAACATACGCCTAATTCCAATTCAGAATATTCTTTTATTCAAATATTCATATACTTTGGGAAAGGTTCCCATTAATTTTATCAAAGATAAACTCTTTAAATTTATTCTTTAATCTTCCTTTGGATATCAATTTTAAACCAAATTAGGGTTTATCAACTAGTCGGAATTAGCGCACCTTACCGAAGTAATAATTTCTTTTATTTCCCAATCCCTACCTATTCATCCCATGGAGCAAAACTGGTAATACTCCATATCTAACACCACGGTGTTATCGGTAAATTTAATTACCATTTCATGTTCAAATCTAATTAAAGATTTTACTATCGCTTGGAGCAAAACTGGTGATACTCCACTCTCGATCATTTCCCAAATTGATAATTTAAATTATCACAATCTCTTTTCAATGTAATTAAAGATTCATTAAAACTCCACTTGGTTTTAATCTTACCAAAAATCAATATTAATGATTATTTAACTTTGGAAAATCAAGCATGCTGCATCGACAATCTACATTGTACTATTGATTTTTGCCTATATATTACCTCTAAGCTCGTACGTCTTAGAGAAGGGTGTTAAGCAAGAGAATAAATTCTCTGCCACCAAACTGATATATATTTAGCAGAGATCAACCATATAGTTCGAAACACATGTAATCCTGTCTTTAACTGGGTTAAAGAACTAATGTCATTTAAAACGCAGTTCACGATAAACCCAAATCACATTCCATTAATTATGGAATCTTCACGGAAAATAGATCAATATATAATCGATATCAATTTCCGTATCTGACTAATAATATAAATGAAATAATGACAAAGCCTTTTAAATTCCATATATATTAACAGTCTTCCTCCACAAAAGCTCACTTCGATTATTACCAAATCGAATTCCATTCAATTCCAATTTAATATATTAAATTGGAAAACTTTACTTTGGAAATCTCCATTAAATCTTAATAAAAGATTTATAAATTCCAAATCACATTTCACTGTAAATCGGGTTAAAGAACGAATGTCTTTAAAAACACAGTTCACAATAAACCCAATTCACATCCATTTTATTCCAATTAAATGTTAATTAACTGGAAACTCTAATAATCTTAATTAAAAGGTTCATTCTTTTCACACGTGGTTTAAGAACAGTGTTATTTAAGACACTATTCACGACAAACCCAAAATCCACTTCAATATTAAATATAAAGCTCTGAATAGAAATTATATCGGCTTATATTCAATATCAAATTCTGATAATCAACAAATATCGTATTGGGAATAACGATATATATATATATATCTTACAAATTCCTCCACAATACCCCTATAATCAAGGAATCCAATATCAAAATATTACGAAGATAATTTCGATTCAAATCCATTCTAATTCTTATATTGGAAATTCTGGTTATTTTTAAAACCATTTCAAATTCAATTTATTTATTTAAAAATATTGGATTATAATTCTAGTTCATAAATAGTTCATTTTGATAAAAAATATATTTTTATTTTTTCAAATATGGAATTTTTCATCCTAATTCTTTCCAAATCGTTTATTATGATTTTACACAAATTATTAATATTTTTAACAATTTTATCAAGGCCCGTACAGTCGATTTCCATAAACGGTCATGAAAATGCACTTACAACGACCTTTTCCAAATTTGATTTGGACATAATTCAAAATCCAACCGTTAGATTTTAAATCTCTTGTATTCGTTGGAAAGCACTTTTTGATACGAACCCAACGGTTCTGGTTTTAGGAGAATCCGACGGTCGGATCTCCCGTAATATTAATTCGAATTCAATGGTTGAAATTCGTGAACGGCCGCAGCGCAGCGCATTATATTCAGGCCATTAAATACATATTATATATATATATATATCGTCGATTTCTGTTTGAAACGTATTTTATAAATCGTTTTAAAACGATTTCAACTTCATATTCAATTTTAAATCAAAATTGAATATTCCATATCATTAATATATAAATGATAATATTTTCAAAACATTAGATTTTGAAATCACTTCCTTTTCGATATTCATTATAAAAATGAATAAAATCGATATAAATATCGTTCACATCAAAATGGCATTAATCTAATCAACACGGCTTCATATATTTCAATATTTTCGTGTCCATCCCACATCGAACATTAAAATTATATTTTGATCCATTACTGAATATTATTTTAAAATATTTGTTATTTTAAAATATCCATAATTAGTCATTTTTAAATATTCGTTAATTTAAAATATTCGTTCTTTCCGAATTGGAATCAGACACAGCCAATTACCATATAATTTTGTTTATATGGATTTCATACGCGCATGGACACAACAATAATCAAACACAGTCAACCATCATCCAGAGTGCATTACACAACTGCATAAGCATTAAATATAAATAATTAACGCTTACAACAGTCTGTCAACCCATCGATTGGCACACAACTAAATAATGGAATTAGTGTATGTCCAATATCATCCCAATACCCGTGTGGGGTTTTCAAACAACAAACACTGATTATTATTTGTGCAGTTGGGCGATGTGTAAAATATATCGTCCCAATCAACATCAGTCAAATGAGTGTACATAAACAAATCGTCCAATTTGTAAATGAATATTTATTTTATTCATATACATGTTAAAAATTATATTTTTAACTATAAAATATTTATTTCAACTCATGAATATTTTATACAGTTCATTTATACAATAAAAATGATATTTTTATTGTTTTAATATTTTTAGAAAATTTCAACAGCATAACAGCGCGATACTAGAACCGGAATAAGGTCTAGCCTTATCCCTCGCCTAATAATGGCTCGCGCCGTATACAAACCAAATTCTAATCAATTCATTTCACTTCCCAAACCAAATTCAAACAAATAAACGCATCAACCAAACAACCAAACAACCAAACAAACATGGTTTCAAACAAAGGTGTCGGGTGCTACTAAGCACCGTCTACATCCTAGTATATACATTTAACTAGAAAATAAATTAAAGTGATAAGTTCTCACCTTTGGGATCCACTCCGCCAGTTTTATTTCTGAACCGTTTGGGTTTGTCCGAAATTCCAACGCAATCCTTTTCACGCTGTTCATAGTAAAAATCACATTTTTAATATGATGTTTATATATTTAAAAATCCCATTTTTATTCCACTATATATATAAAAATCATATTTTTATATTGTTAATATATTAAAAAAATCACATTTTCATTTCACTATCTTTTTAATAAAAATCATACTTTTATTTCAAATCTACACTATAAAAATCAGATTTTTACAATGCTACTTTCTATATAAAAATTATATTTTTATATCGCTAGTTCATATATAAAAATCGAATTTTTATTTCGCTTCATATATAATAAAAATCAAATTTGTATTTCTCTCACATATGTAAAAATTCTATTTTTATCCTACCCAAAATAATATTTCACACCTACGATAAAAACTATATTTTTATCTAACTAAAAATAATATTTTTGTCTATTAAAAATAATATTTTCATATCGCTATTCAAATAAATAAAAATCATATTTTTAATCACTTTTCTTATTTAACATTCTAATCTTTATTTTTATAAAAATCATCACTTTTTATTTATAAAAATCATAACTTTATATTCGCTTTTCAAGCAAATAAAAATCATATTTTTAAACAAATAAAAATCAAAATTTTGAACAAATAAAAATTAAATTTTTATTACATTAAAAACTAAGAACCAATTCAATGATTTATACATATAAATCATATTTTATTTAAAGATTACTACAAAAAAAATTGAAATAAAATAAATAAAATAAAAAAACTAACTGTTAGAAGGGGGGTGGTTAGAGGAGGTGGTGGCTGCTCCGACGAGGTCTGGGCGGTGGCGACTTGGAAGCGGCGCACTGGTGGCAGGCCAGTGGAGTGGTGCAGTTTTAATTGAAGAAGGAGGCGAGAGGGAGGAGGAGATCAGTGGCGTGGGGGGAGAGGGAGCTTCGACGGTCGCGACGCCTGGAGGGGGGTGGGCGGCGGCTACGGTGGCGGCAGGAGGCAGTGGGGCGGGTATTTCAAGGGGCGATGAGGTTTTTAAATTTTGGGGGCTCGATTTTCTTTTTTGAAAGAAGAAAGGGGGGCATATGTAAATAGGGTTTATATTATATATATTTATTTTATTTTCCCCCAAAAAAGTTGACTTTTAATTCGAACTCCAAACGACACCCAACGACTCTCACGCCTTGCTAGTCACCCTCATTACGAACACAATGGGATATGTTTCGTAACCCAATTCAACTATTTCGATAAGTTTTCATTAAATTTAAAATATAAATCATTATATTTTAAATTCAAACGCACATTTTAATTTACCGGGGCCACATAATGACTCCAAAAATTCTAGAAAAATAAATCTGGCTATGTTTTGATGATACGGTCCTAACAAAACTAATTTTGTCGAATTTGGAGACCTTTTGAAAAACGGTCATTTTCCAATCGGTTAAATTCAAACTTAATTGACCAAATACGTTTAAATCCGCCACGCTCACATACTGATTCCAAAAATTTTGAAAATTGGAATCTAGCAATAACATGACATTCTGGATCCAACAAAAGTGGTCTCATCGAAGACGGAGGTCATTTGTGTAATCGCTATTTTTAAGAGCTATATATTATATAAAATTCCATAGCGACTATTCTGAATTTTCAACTGGACATAACTTTTTATTCCCATTATGAAATTTGGATTTTTCACATTCGTTGGAAAGATATTTCAAACAGATTCAAATATTTTTGGGTTTACTAAAATCGGTTTATTTTGAATCCTGTACATTCATTTGAAATTTGAAATCGAATTTCCAAACTACCGCGCCATTTCCAATTCCTTTTATAATTAAAATAAATATTTATATTCTAACTTTGATTCAAATAAATTTATACGTTCTAATTCTATTCAAAATAAATTTCTAGTCGTTATTATTTAAAATAAATCATTTTAAATATTCAAAATTCATTAAAATTGCCAAAATAAAATTTTAAATTGGCTCTGATTTTTGGGGTTGTTACAGAATGTCAAGTTTTTGTATATTCCAATTTTCATAATTTTTGGAATTAATACATGAGTGTGGAGAATTTAAACGTGTTTGGCAGTTTCAGTTTGAAGTTAATCGACTGGAAAATGACCGCTTTTCAAAGGGTCTCCAAATTTGACGAAATCAGTTTTGTTAGGACCGTATCGTTAAAACATAGCTAGATTTATTTTTCTGGCATTTTTGGAGTCAGTATGTGGCCCCGGTAAACTAAAATGTGCGTTGAAATCAATTTTGAGCATTATATTAGTTTATATTTTAATTTTAATGAAAACTGATCGAAGTAGTCGAATTGGCTTACCGGACATATCCCATTGTGTTCAGAATGTGTGTATTTAGCTAGCGGCGACAGTCGTTGGGTTCGATTTGGAGTCCGAACGAAAAAGTAACTATTGGAAATTAAAAGAAAATAATTATATAAATTATATATTCTCCCTCCCCCTTTGTTTCTCTCTCCCTGTCAGTTGAACAAAATAAAAGAAAAGAAAAGAAAAACGATCGATTCCGTGACCCCGTCGTCCCCCTTTCAGCCTCCGACGGACCCGCCCCCACCCCCGTGCCTCAGGCCGCGACGCCCCAGCCAACGTCGCCGCCCTCTCCTCCTCCTTCTCCTCCGCCCCAATCTTCATTCCCCGAACCAAAAAAACCCCCAAACCGAAACCCTAGCCGCCCCTTTGCAGCCACCACCGCACCATCTCCGCTTCCCCCAGTCGACTACCGCCTCCCCTCAGCACCCTCCTCCGGCGATGGCCCCTCCTCCATAAAAAAAATTGGGTTTTTACAAGAAAAATGTAAGTTTTTATTTTGATTTTAATTTAATGTAATTAGTTTTAGAAACACATAAAAAAATTAGTTTTTTTCAAAGCATGGTTGCTAAAAATTAGTTTTTTTATAATGAAATAAAAATATGATTTATATATATGTAGTAGCGGTATACGTATAACATTAGAATAAAAATGTTATTTTTCTATGTATGACATTAGAATAAAAATGTGATTTTTCTATGTATAACATTAGAATAAAAATGTGATTTTTCTATGTATAACATTAGATAATAATGTGATTTTTCTATGTATAACATTAGAATAAAAATGTGATTTTTCT
Source organism: Allium sativum (assembly GCA_030737875.1). Classification (NCBI taxonomy): domain Eukaryota; kingdom Viridiplantae; phylum Streptophyta; class Magnoliopsida; order Asparagales; family Amaryllidaceae; genus Allium; species Allium sativum. The sequence continues at coordinate 200,478,679 of CM060915.1, read as the reverse complement.
ATGTATTACATTAGAATAAAAATGTGTTTTTTCTATGTATTACATTAGAATAAAAATGTGATTTTCCTATGTATAACATTAGAATAAAAATGTGATTTTTCTATGTATAACATTAGAATAAAAATGTGTTTTTTCTATGTATTACATTTGAACAAAAATGTGACTTTCCTATGTATAACATTAGAATAAAAATATGATTTTTCTATGTATTACGTTAGAATAAAAATGTGATTTTTCTATGTATAACATTAGAATAAAAATGTGATTTTTCTACGTATAACATTAGAATAAAAATGTGTTTTAATATATATATAGTATTAATAAAAATATGATATATATATATATAACCATGTATTAAAAATATGATATATATATATAGTAGCAATATAAAAATATGATTTTATATATATATAGTAGCGATATAAAAAAATGTGATTTTTAATATAAACCACGTGAAAGAAATTGCGCTGGAACCACGGTGAAGTACACTACGCACTGGAAGCAAATCCGAATCCAAACCGTTCAATTAAAGAGTAACGGAGTGGAAACCAAAGGTGAGAACCCCTTCTCACTTAATATATTTTACAGTTAAAAAATATTTTAGGTTGCAGACGGTGCTTAGAAGCCCCCGACACTATTCATTGTACAAACCATATTATGCGATTTGAATTATATGGAGTTCAACACTCGAATTCACACAATCACATAATTGAAAGCGATGTATGGATATTACCGACACACGGATTTCATACTCCGCGAATAGCCACTTATGGCGCCGTAAATGGCAATTGGGGTAGTTATTTATTTGGATGTTCTGCGTGATTTGATTATGGTTGTGAAAATTGATTTATTTGTTTGGATTTGATTTGGATGTGAATTGGTTCGTATAACTATTAGGTGAGGCATAAGGCTAGACCTTATTCCGGTTTTAGTATTGCGCCATTATGCTGCCGAAATTTTCTAAAAAGTGTTAGAAAATTTAGTTAGTTGAAAATATTATTTTTAACTTATAACTGCGATAAATAAAATAATTATTGGGTAGTTATAAATAAGTTTACACATCCATTTACAAGTCAGACGACTTGTTTATGCTCGACGATTTTTATGATATAGATTGGGATGATAATTTTTGCACATCGCCCAACCGCACAAATAATATTCAGTATTTGTTGGTTGAAACCCCACACGGGTATTGGGATGATATTTGATATACACTAGTCCCAATAATTAGTTGTATGTCAATTGACAGGTTGATAGACTGTTGTAAGCGTTAGTTATTTATATTTAACGCTTATGCAGTTGTGTAATGTACTCTAGATGATGGTTGACTGTGTATGATTATTGTTGTGTACATGTGTGTATGAAATCCATATAAATAAAATTATATGGTAATTGACTGTGTCTAATTCCAATTCAGAAATAACGAATATTTTAAAATGAAATTCTTTAAAGGATAAAAATATGATTTTTATGTCCGATTTGGGATGGACACGAAAATATTGAAATATATGAAGCCGTGTTGATTAAATATGCGCCATTTTGACATGAACAATATTTATATCGATTTTATTCATTTTTATAATGGATACCGGAAAGGAAATTATTTCAAAATCTGATTTTTGAAAATGTTTTCATTTATATATTATAATGAGAAGAAGCATTCAATTTTGGTTTGAAATTGAAATGAAATTGGGAATCGTTTTAAAATGAATTTGTAAACGATTTATAAAATATGTTTTAAATGGAAATCGATGAAATATAATATATATATATATTATATTTAATAGCCTGAATAGAACGCGTCGCGCCGCGACCGTTCGCGAATTTTGACCATTGACTTCGAATTGACATTACGGGAGATCCAACCGTCGGATTCTCCTAAAATTGGAACCATTGGGATCGTATCGAAAAGAGGTTTCCAATGAATATAAGAGATTTGAAATCTAACGGTTGAATTTTGGAATTATGTCCAAATCAAATTTGGAAAGGTCGTTTTAAGTGCAGTTCGATGACCGTTTATGGAAATCTACTGAAAGGGCCTTAATAAAATTATTAAAGATATTAATAATTTGTGTAAAATCATAATAAATGATTTGGAAAGAATTTGGATGGAAATTTCCATGTTTGTAAAGATATAAACATATTTTTTTATAAAAATGAACTAGTTATTAACTAGATTTGAAATCCAATAATTTTTAAATAAAATAAATTGGATTTGTGAATGGTTTTAATATAACCAGAAATTTCCAACAAACAAACTGGAATGGATTTGAATAGAAATCATCTCCGGAATATTTCGATATTGGATTTCGTGATTATACGGATATTATGGAGGAATTTGGAAGAAAAATATATATCGTTATTCCCCATACGATATGTGTTGGTTCCAGAATTTGATATTGAATATAAGCTGATATAGTTTCTATTCAGAGCCTTATATTTAATATCGAATTGGATTTTGGGTTTGTCATGAATGGTGTCTTCCGTAACACAGTTCTTAAACGCCGTTTGAAAATAATAAATCTTTTAATTAAGATTATTATAGTTTCCAATTAAATTTAGTAATTGGAATAAAATGGAATGCGAATTAAGTTTATCGTGAACTGTGTTTTAAACGACATTCGTTCTTTAATCCAATTAACAGTGAAATGTGATTTGGAATTTATAATTTTTTTTATTAAGATTAATGGAATTTTTCCAAAGTAAAGTTTTCCAATTTAATAAAATGAATTGGAATATAATGGACTTCGATTTGGTAATAATCGAAGTGAGCTTCTGTAGAGGAAGACTGTTAATATATATGGAATTTAAAAGGTTTTGTCGTTATTCCATTTATATTATTAGTCAGATATAGAAATTGATATCGATTATATATTGATCTATTTTTCCGTGAAGATTCCATAATTAATGGAATGTGATTTTGGGTTTATCGTGAACTGTGTTTAAAATGACATTGGTTCTTTAATCCAGTTAAAGACAGAATTTCATGTCTAACATTATTTTTCGAACTGTATTGTTGATCTCTGCTAAATATATATCTGTTTGGTAGTGGAGAATTTATTCTCTTGCTTAACACCCTTCTCTGAGACGTACGAGCTTAGAGGTTATATATTGGCAGAAATCAGTGGTATAGTGTAGATTATCGATGTGGCATGTTTGTGTTTCCAAAGTTAAATAATCATTAAATAATGATTATTGGAAGATTAAAACTGTGGAGTTTTTATGAATCTTTAATTAGATTGAAATGAGAATGTGATAATTTAAATTATCAAATTTGGGAAATGATTGAGAAAGGAGTACCACCAGTTTTACTCCAGGCGATAGTTAAATCTTTAATTAGATTTGAACGTAAAATGGTAATTAATTTTTACCAATAACACCGTGGTGTTAGAGATGGAGTATTACCAATTTTGCTCCATGGGATGAATAGGTTGGGATTGGGAAATAAAATAAATGATTTCTTCGGTAAGGTTCGCTAATCCCGACTAGTTTGGAAAACCTTGATTTGGTTTAAATTGTGAAAAGGATATTTGAATAAAAGAATATTCTGGATTGGAATGAGGCGTATGTTGTGTTTTATAACACTTGATTATAAGAGACATGAATTATTCAGAAAGGCCGAGTTTATACCCATTTTGAATAATTGATTCGACGATAAGACGACGAAGAAGATGGTAGTTGAAGACCAGAGGTCTTCACATCGTTTTGATGATTACTGATGTCTTGATTGGGTTATACACCCAAAACAAGGTAAATAGTGATGATCGTTGAGACATACTTGGAGATTGGCTGGATATGCGAGGACCTCTCTCCTGTATTGGACATATGAGATGAGGAATAAGATGCCTCCGGTTTCGTTCAGACCCAGAACGAACTAGTAAATGGATGTGTGTCTGACATTGGATTTTATTCCGTGTTGATTGATCTCTATTAAATACATGTCTGTTTGGTGGTGGAGAATTATTCTCTTGCTTAACACCCTTCTCTAAGACGTACGAGCTCAGAGCTTATATATCGATAGACATCAGTTGCATGGCGTGAATTGTCAGTGTGGCATGATGAGATGCAAATGATCATGGCTTCTATTGAAAAGCAGCGTCATGTGGTTGATGATCAAAGCATGGCTTTAAATAGCATAGCTTTGTGTATAGCGTTAATTCGCGAGCCTCACACCTCGGTATGAGTCAAAAACGGGATAAGGGACCCACGGAGTGCATGACGTTTCCATCTAGCTATGGGTGGTGTCATGGTATGGAGCCCAGACATTTATTATATTTTTACCTACGTGGATGATGGATTATGAGGCGCCTCAGATATATCGATTACTACGGAGCCGATGGATAGGTCCTATAGGACCGGGAAACGTGTGTTCAGGAATACTAATCCACTAATGTAAGTGTGTACCGGCCTTGGAGGATCCAAGGGTCTACTGCGGGAGATCCTGAGGTATTTGCTAGAGTGTCTCGAAGCCGTCGAGGAGTACATCCCTTGCCTCGACTCATGACGGAAATCCAATTTCCAATATGTGACATTTCAATTTTAAATTGTAGAGCCTAGTATGGCGACATAGTAGGATGGGGTACTATGCCGTCTATGATTGATACATTTATATTTGAAGTGATTTTGACACTATATACTTATAGTAATATCAAAATGATTTGTTTTAAACGTACCAAGCATGTTTGGCTATTATAAGGTAAAACTCTATCCTCCGGCTTGCGTTGCATTGTGTGATGGGACCTGAGTCTTATAATAGCTTCATTTTTCCAAAAAGCATTGCGCTGTTTGTTTATTGCACTGGTATTCTTGGGAGAAAACCTGTTCTGTGCTATACGGCGTGGTCCCTTGATTTACTCTATTTTAAAGTAAAGTTTAATAACTGTTTTGAGTTCTCACGCCAGTACCATGACTGATCTGGAGTTTATTGTTTTAACCTAAACTCTAGTTTCCCCTATTTTCCACATGGGCAACAAGTAGTTTCGGTTTTGCAGATTTATTTTCACATAATCCTGGTTTACAGCTGGAGCGATATTCGGAAAGCTCTGTATCCGTGTATTTCTTTCAGTCGTGTTATGTATTATTTTTCCACTGCATTGTAATTTTAAATCTCTGATATTTATCAAATGTATATTATTAATTCATACTCTGTTATATTCTTGTACTCTGATGTAATTGTTGTAATAGGCAATGATATGTTCTTCTGTTTGCGTTCTGATTTGTCTTGTTCTCAAAGCAGTCCGTCTTCTTGTTCGGTTTAAGCTGGCCGGGACGTTGGGGTCGCTACAGGTCCTCGCATATTCGGTCGATCTCCAAGTACATTTGGACGATCACCACTTATTACCTTATCTTGGGTGTATAGCCCAATCAATACATCAGTAATCATCCAAACGATGTGAAGATCTCCGGTCTTCAACCACCGACTTCATATCATCGACTTTTAGTCGTCGTATTAGTTATTCAGAATGGGATAAACCCGATCTTTCCGAATAACTTGTGTATTTTATAATCAATAATCAAGTGCTATAAAAACACATCATATGCCTCATTCCAATTCAGAATATTCTTTTATTCAAATATTCACATCTTAGGGGAAAGGTTCCCGTTAATTTTATCAAAGATAAGTTCTTTTAAACTTATTCTTTAATCTTCCTTTGGATATCAATTTCAAAAGATTTTATTTTATCTTTTCACAATTTAAGCCAAATCAACGTTTATTAACTAGTCAGCACTATCGAGCCTTACCGAAGTAATCATTTATTTACTAATCTCAATCTCAACCTATTCATCCCATAGAGAAAAACTAGTAGTACTCCATATCTAATACCCATGGTGTTATCTGTAAATTTTATCACCATTTCACATTTCAAATCTAATTACAGATTTAACTATCCCATGAAGTAAAACTGGTGGTACTCCATTCTCAATCATTTCTTGAGTTCGATAAATTTAATTACCCTATTATCATTTCAATCTAATTAAAGATTAATTAAAACTTAGTTTTAATCTCAAAAATCATTTCTTAATGATTATTCAACTTTAGGAAAAAAATCAAGTCTTTACTTGGGTTAAAGAACAAATGTCGTTTAAAATAGTATTCACGATAAACCCAAAATCCTCTTCCATTAAAATGGAATTTTCACGGAATTCATAACAGTATATAATCGGTATAAATTTCCTTATCGTACTAATGCTATAAACAGAATAACGACAAGGCCTTTTAGATTCCATAAATAGTAATGGTCTTCCTTCACAAAAGCTCATCTCGATTAATAAATCGAATTCCATTGAATTCCAATTTTATATATTAAATTGGAAAATTTTACTTTGGAAATTTCCATTAATCTTAATTAAAAGATTATAAATTCCAAATCATAACTTCACTGTTAATTGGGTTAAAGAACAAATGTTATTTAAAACATCGCTCATGATAAACCCAAAATCTAATTCAACTCCAATTAAATTAATCAATTGGTAAAACTTCTCTAAATCTTAATTAAAAAATTTATTCTTTTCTCAACTGGGTTTTAAGAACAATGTTAATGAAGACACTATTCACGATACACCCAAAATCCAATTTGAAATCAAATATAAGGCTCTGAATAGAAATCATATCGGCTTATATTCAATACCAAATTCTAAAATTAACAGATATCGTTTTGGAATAACGATATCAGTATCTTCCAAATTACCACAACTATATCCGTATAATAACGAAATCCAATATCGAAATATCCAATGATAATTTCCATCCAAACACATTCTATTTTATGAATTGGAAAACTCGGGTTACATTAAAATCACTTACAAATCCAATTTATTTATTTAAAAACATTGGATTATTATTCTAGTTATTAACTAGTTCAACTGGATAAAAATATCTTTTATCTTCTCAAATATGTCATATTTCATCCACAAATCATTCGAAATCATTTATTATGATTTAAAATAATTTTAATAAGGCCCTTACAGTCGGTTTCCAATATCGGCCACCGAACCTCATCCATAGCGACCTTTTCCGAAACTGATTTGGACATATCTTAAAATCTAACTGTTACATTTCAAATCTCTTATTATCATTCGAAAGCTCTTTTTGATACGAACCCAACGATTCAGGTTTTAGGAGAATCTATGTAATGGCCCGCAAATCCGTACTATCTGAGTTGACTACATACATCACACGTCCAACCCAAATATCACAGAAATACAAATCATTTTTTTAGAAGAAAAAGGTAGAAGAAGAACATATATAACAACACAGAATCTCACATCGCAGCGGAACAAAATATAATATATCATAACTTTTGAAATACAAAATTTTTACTGTATAACATACATTTATCAGAGTACAACACTTACAATACAGCGGTAGTAAAAATGCTATATATCTAGCACTGAAGCCTCCTGCTCCAAGCTCCTTTAGATAGATCTGTAAAGTCCTGAACTACTTGACTGCCCATACAAATTTGAGCACCCAAGAGTTTAGGTAAAACAAAATAAACTCTGGGCCAATCATGGGACTGGTATGAGTAAACAATTTTAAACAGTTTGAGAAAATAGACGATATCTCATTAGACCACACCGTATAACAGGGAACGGGTTTTTCCCTTATGAGAATCCAAAACACTTGATATAACTTTCAAATCTTTTTGAAAGAAACAATAATCTTTATATCAAAACTCTTTTGATATTATAATAATGTCTAAATCAAATAAATAGAAATCTAGTGGAACGCTTTCATCTCATGTTCCACATACATAATATACAATCAAAACCGCGGGCACTTATTGGGTAATCCATTTCCAACTATGACAAGGTATGGAACCACCTTCCGATAGTGTATCTCTAGAGGAGAATACACTGGGTTCAACAAGAACATCTTGTAACCCGGCCACACATGACCGACCACTCATTTCGCTTGAGTGTATCGAATGTATATCACCAACGGTTGGGATCAGCAACCGTTTCCCGAATGGGACAACATCAAATAGAATAAGGAATTAAATGAATTTCTCTAGATAGGTGATAATACACCCTAATGGAAGCTACCCACATAGCCATGCTGCCTACCCGATTTTTGTCATTTCCCGGTTAGTGAGGCCTGAGGCTACGATTACTTGCAATTCATTGATAGCACAATCACTTTGAATGCCACATTGCCAAATCCGTTAATCACTAATTGATTTGCACAAATATATTCTGGATATTATGCTAAGAGAATAAATCCTCCGCCACCATATATATTTATACAGACCAACATATTCGATCATTGGAAATACTTTGTCAGACATTCGTCCATATACATTCGTTCTGGGATTGAATGAAACCGAAGGCACACTTTCTATTAATAGAAAAAGTCCTTGCACTTTACTCCGTCTTCGATTATCTTCATATAATCTGATTCGCAATGCTACTGCCAATATGGAGTGGTTCTCGTATAATAATCCAACCGGTCTTTCCATATTGACAACGATATTGGAAAACACTTCGATAGTCGGTTATTTAACTATCGAAGAAAAACAAACATCCATTCATCGCATCAAACAATCCTTGGGCCCTTTAGTTAATATTTCACTAATTAAATCACTTATCCATTTCCTTACCAATATTGGTTAACCCAATATTTTCAATAATCATCTTGGTCTCTTACGCTATTTGGAAAACATATCCATATATCGCCTTCTTTTATTTTCTATACTTAGAAAATACCTTCTAGTTATAATTGGAAAATATTCCAATTACTTAACTCTTTCCCGAACTCGGTTATTTTTATACTTAGGAAATATCTATGATATATTTCCGAAATTCCACTTACTTGGGTTAAAACGAATGTTGTGTAAAACATCGTTACAACAACCCAAAATACTGCATTCAACTAAACTCTTGAACATTTATCTTCGAGACTGAATCTTACCATTTATCGACTAATAATGAAATCAATCAAGTTGGGGTATAATTACCTCTCAGACCTTGACTGAAAACATCATTAACTTCAAACGGACAAAACCACTTATCTCAAATTTTCAACACCATAAAAACCACGTATTCATTTTTAAAACATATATATATATATATTTGTCTTTCTATTACCAAATTTTCGATTTCCTTTTTGTTTATAATATTCAATTTTTAAATTCGTTTCCTTACCGATTCCATATATATTGATATATAGATTACTAATTATCAAATTATCTTAAAAATATTCGAACTCCTTAAATTTCCGTAAAATTTCGCCATAACCTCCTTCGTACCGGTCGATAGTTCAAACCTCAACTCTACTCTCTAGGCCCTTTCCATTCAAAAAGAAAATCAAAAAGCCAAGTGGCTTGCCGATTCGGCGCATAAAATCTCATATGGAATTTAAACGTGTACCTTTTTGTCGGGCACACCAATTATAATCTTCATATACTTCATTCCAAACTTTCTTAACCAATATATGCCCATTCCCAATTTATTCTAACTCAATCCAATTATTTTAATTCAATTAGCTAATTTATTCTTTAAATTAGCTCTTTGCCTATTTCACTTTTTTATTAAACATATCACGTTCATACATGATTTTAATTTGCTTATGAACCAATTGAATTCCATTTTAAATTCAAGTTTCCTTTTCGAATTCAAATATAAATTTCCAGATCAAATTCACTTATTCAAAGCCCAATTTCGATTCAAAATCTCATTAACTAATTAATGTTTAAATTAATTAATTGTATTCATTAATTAAAAAATCTGATTTCTGTTTCAAAAATCAATCCATTACTCCACTTGAGTACAAATATATTTTACAACTCAAGTCTGGATTTTTCTAATGTAAATCTAAGTTTTATTTTCCTAAATTCCTTATATTTAATTAAAAAAACCGTTATGGTTTTATAATGGTTATGGCGCTGTTTTTTTGAAAATTTGATTTTGACATAACTCAAAATCTATTTGACGAAATCCAGATTTTTCTCTTCTATTAGAAAACTATTATCTAATTGGTCCTGAAGGTTCTTGTTTCAAAGAATTCCGACTCAAATTGAGTTCTATATACTCAATTGAAGTTCGAAACGCCAATTTATGAACTACCATGCTGCGGAGAGTTCGTTTTAATTATATTTAAATATAAACGTTTAAACTTCGTTTATAATAAATTTCAACTCCACTCTAATATATTATATATATATTAACTCCAGTTTTCAAATCCAACTTAAATATTTCCGATTTATCTCTAATCGTCCATTTTCCATTACTCAGTTATCAATTTAATTGCAACTCCATTTCTATTATTATTTTCTAATTCCATTATAAATAAATTATTATATAGAATTCATGAAATTGAATTCTAAATACATATATATCCTTTGGATTTTTTCGATTTCAGTTTATATTCCGAATTTCGAAATATAATCAAATCGTTCTATTTCCAAACACTTCCCTATTCACTTTTAAATTCATATTTGAATTTAAATTTTAAATTATCCAAATGATAATTTTTCCACTTCATTTATAAACATCGTTTATAAATTCATTTCAATTCCCTGGTTATCCAGTGAAATTCATTCCATTTTATTTATAAACACTGTTTATAAATATACTTCAATTTCTTGTATTATTTAATTTATAAACATCGTTTATAAATTCAATACTTGTTTTCTTTATTCAAAACAAGTAAATACATTTATAGCCCATTCGAAATTCAATTTCTATTTTAGAAAATAGTTTATTTTTTCTCTTTTTAAATCTCAAAACCCTATTTATGATATTTTTATAAATTACCATTTAGGTCCAGTGGTATTTTAAACATCCAAACTAACTCATTATCAATAACTGGTTTTCTAACACCTCATATATGATGATATACATGAAAACAACAATAATAATATTTTTGAGGAATCAAGTCGGATCCCTCCAACCTGTTTTTCCAACATCCACAGACGTTAGCCAACAGAAATAATACCCATCCTGCTTCATGGCAGGATATCGTGGTATAGAAGGTCATCCACTATCATAGCGTGGGGCGTATAGGGTCATCCGCTAATGATACTTCGGGCATCCACTAATGATACTGCAGGAATCCAATCACCAATATATATATATATAATAACCACAAACCAATCCTAAATAACTAATATATATTTCATAATCACAATAAGATTTTAATGCAACCAAACAACCAACAGACAAATATTTTTAAGAAATAAAAGTAATTCTATATAAAAGCGGAGTGAGATTTACTCACATTGATTTTTCTTTAATGAAACAGTGATTTGTATTCGATTAAATTAAACAAGTGTTTAATTAAATCGGAAATCCTAACTGGCTCCATATTGCTCCAATTCGACTTTGTAGCCTATTCATCGTTGATATGAGATCAATGCACTTCATTTTGTCTGATTATGTTTCGAGCGAAATACATATACTTGTTTTAAATTTTTAAATGAATTAAACGATCATTATCAAAATAAATTATTATTAAATTTACCTTAATCACGTTCATACCGTCTTCCTCTCCACGTAGCTATTCGAATAGTGCTATTGCCGATAAAAACTTCCATCCTAATCTCCTTCGTCATTTCTTGAATCCAAAAACCGACTCCGCTTTGGTCTCACACTCCGCAACTCCAACAACTAAACAAAAACATCACTGCGACATCAAACATGATATTTCCAGTTTGGTTTTGAACTCAAATCCAACCAAATCCAACACTGCCCTACCCAAATGTGTTTGTTGTTTAATCTTGCGAACACAGTAAAATACACTACAAATTTGGGTACAAAGCCAACGAAAATTCAAACCTTAGTCCATTGTCGTGACCTTTATTCTTTAGGAACCCATGAAAACATCATGCAGGATACCAATTTCCACCACAAAATCCTAAATCAAAACATACCCTAATTGTCAAACTGTCAAACTCCCCATGCTGACCACTTTTGACCGGCCATGGCCATTGCTCCAGCCATACGTCCATGCCGAAACCAACATCAGTGTACTCAGCGCCTCAAACTACATCCAGCGGTCACCACATCTTATAACTCGATAGCTTCGATCGAACTCGCTCCAGATCTTGTTCCTCACCTTGATGTCACTCCCAGAACCCTGCTCTGGTCATCTTCCATATCACAGTCCCCCAAAGCACCCAAAAAATCCTCTCGATCGACAACTGTTGAGGTCGACTTCCCCAAAATACAAATCAAAATACCCAAAACCAATACCCTGACCCACGCTCCCTCCTGTCGAACACCCAGCACCTATGCGACACTCCCAATTTGCATTCCCGTGAGATGCTTTCGAATTTAATGAGTACGAAACCGCTTAAGGAATTTGAGTAGTGGCCATTATTTTATTTTAAAGCTTTCTGTTTCTACTATCTTTAAGGGATGGAAAAATGAAATGGAACAGAGGGGTTTTAGTCGCGTTCTATAGAAGTAAGAAAGGGGCTATTCGATTTGTATGCTTTAGATCTGGAGCGACATTTTCTCTTTTGAAGTTTATTAGATTTTGGAGAGATTATAAAGAGGAGCGGCATTCACGTTGTTTTACAGAAGAAGAAATAGATAAAGTATAAAGGAAGTCGCGATTTATAGGTGATGAACACTTAGGGGTTAAGGAATTGGATCAGTATATGGTATAGGTGATAGGTGAAGTACATTGTTATTAAATACAATTTGATTTTGATTTGACTGTGGTTTGAGTTCGATCTTATCCATTCAATTTTATAATAATATATTCGGGGTTTCGAACTCCAACTGAAACACAACAACTGACGTTTCTAGAGTTTAACCACTATTCTGGACACACTGGAACATGATTCGAAGCTCCATTCGATTGTATAGCGAAGATACCAATATAAATTGATTTAAATTAAATTTGAAACAATTAATTCCTCTATAATAAATTATTATTGTTTATATATTTGAATAGAATTTTTGTTAATCACCTGAATCATTCTGACTCAGTTTTAAATTTCGAATTGAACTAGTTCAGATTTCGGTATTTCGATAATTATATATATTCGAAATAAATCGTATTTCGATTATTAAATCGATAACTAAATATAAATATTCATTTATATTATTAATTCAATATTTAAAACGATAATAAATATTTAAATAAATCGACCAAAAATCTGGGTCGTTACATTCTTCCCCCCTTAAAAGAATTTCGTCCCCGAAATTACTAAGTTAGGAAAAGTGCTACAAACTTATTTACTTTTCAAAAATTCACTTATGTTGAACTCAACATTTCATACTTCTACAAATTTAGTTCCAACCAAAACTTTTGGTTTTCGTTCATATTGAATATCAAATATGATTATATTCATTTTGTCCAAATGGTTTACAATAAATTCGTATTGCATTCAAATTGATTTTAATCAATTCATTCACTTCGATCCATTTAATTTTCTTAAGTCAAATTTAAATTCCACAATTCAAATTTTTGGGTTTTTATTTCAAATCCTGTTGAAATCACATAAATATATACTAATATTTATTTCCATCTCAAATTCAAAACATTTGAATTTTTCAAAACAACTTGTTTTCTTTCAAACAAGTATCCTTCAAAACTTTTCTAAAGTAGCAATCCATCACTTAGAAACTCAAAAATGAACATTGATGATGCTGCAGTCATCATCAGAATTATTTTCCAGCCACTGAAGTGAGTTCAGTGTTTTATCACTTTCAAAATCCATTAAAAAAAATGAATTTGATTCAAATATCCCTTAAATACAGCTATATTTTTAATATACTTCAGAAAATATTTTTCAAACACCAGGATTTTAAATTCTTCATTCTGGTTTGAATTCAATTTTAATTCATCTCATTTGTATATTTCATTCATATACAATTTTATTTGGTTATACATAACCATTTCAATTTTATAATCTCGTTTGATTATAATTATATCAATCAACACATCCATTAAAATAATTTGAGAAAATTATTCTATATCAAAAAATAGAATTTTTGGGTAAAATTATTTCATTTACCCACTTTAAAACAGTACTGTGTCGAATTTCTCTGTTCAAGTGTTTAGAAATTCTTATCGACTTCGTGGCGTCCCACGATTCAAAAAGAATTCATAAACCACTCAACAGACAAGCCAACATAATATAAATCAATTTTTATATCAATTAACAAGTACGCGCTCTTGTATATATACACTCAACTCATTCTAGAGTACTACTGACCCTATCTCTAATGAGCACAACCCACCAAAGTCTAGATATTCGCTCAAGCTAAGCTCTGATACCAACTGTAATAGCCCGCAAATCCGTACTATTTGAGTTGACTACATACATCACACGTCCAACCCAAATATCATAGAAATACGAATCATTTTTTTAGAAGAAAAAGGTAGAAGAAGAACAGATATAACAACACAGAATCTCACATCGCAGCGGAACAAAATATAATATATCATAACTTTTGAAATACAAAATTTTAACTGTATAACATACATTTATCAAGTACAACACTTACAACATAGCGGTAATAAAAATGCTATATACCTAACACTGAAGCCTCCTGTTCCAAGCTCCTTTAGATAGATCTGTAAAATCCTGAAGTACTTGACTGCCCGTACAAATTTGGGCACCCAAGAGTTTAGGTAAAACAAAATAAACTCTGGGTCAGTCATGGGACTGGTATGAGTAAACAACTTTAAACAGTTTGAGAAAATAGACGATATCTCATAAGACCACGCCGTATAACTTGGAATGGGTTTTTCCCTTATGAGAATCCAAAACACTTGATATAACTTTCAAATCTTTTTGAAAGAAACGATAATCTTTATGTCAAAACTCTTTTGATATTATAATAATGTCTAAATCAAATAAATAGAAATCTAGTGGAACGCTTTCATCTCACGTTCCACATACATAATATACAATCAAAACCGCGGGCACTTATTGGGTAATGCATTTCCAACTATGACAAGGTATGGAACCACCTTCTGATAGTGTATCTCTAGAGGAGAATACACTGGGTTCAACAAGAACATCTTGTAACCCTGCCACACATGACCGACCACTCATTTCGCTTGAGTGTATCGAATGTATATCACCAACGGTTGGGATTAGCAACCGTTTCCCGAATGGGACAACATCGAATAGAATAAGGAATTAAATGAATTTCTCTAGATAGGTGATAATACACCCTAATGGAAGCTACCCACATAGCCATGCTGCCTGCCCGATTTTTGTCATTTTCCGGTTGTTGAGGCCTGAGGCTACGATTACTTGCAATTCATTGATAGCACAATCACTTTGAATGCCACATTGCCAAATCCGTTAATCACTAATTGATTTGCACAATTATATTCTGGATATTATGCTAAGAGAATAAATCCTCCGCCACCATATATATTTATACAGACCAACATATTCGATCATTGGAAATACTTTGTCAGACATTCGTCCATATACGTTCGTTCTGGGATTGAACGAAACCGAACTATTAATAGAAAAGTCCTTGCACTTTACTCCATCTTCGATTATCTTCATATAATCTGATTCGCAATGCTACTGCCAATATGGAGTGGTTCTCGTATAATAATCCAACCGGTCTTTCCATATTGACAACGATATTGGCAAACACTTCGATAGTCGGTCATTTAACTATCGAAGAAAAACAAACATCCATTCATCGCATCAAACAATCCTTGGGCCCTTTAGTTAATATTTCACTAATTAAATCACTTATCCATTTCCTTACCAATATTGGTTAACCCAATATTTTCAATAATCATCTTGGTCTCTTACGCTATTTGGAAAACATATCCATATATCGCCTTCTTTTATTTTCTATACTTAGAAAATACCTCCTAGTTATAATTGGAATATATTCCAATTACTTAACTCTTTCCCGAACTCGGATATTTTTATACTTAGGAAATATCTATGATATATTTCCAAAATTCCACTTACTTGGGTTAAAACGAATGTTGTATAAAACATCGTTACAACAACCCAAAATACTGCATTCAACTAAACTCTTGAACATTTATCTTCGAGACTAAATCTTACCATTTATCGGCTAATAATGAAATCAATCAAGTTGGGGTATAATTACCTCTCAGACCTTGACTGAAAACATCATTAACTTCAAACGGACAAAACCACTTATCTCAAATTTTCAACACCATAAAAACCACTTATTCATTTTTAAAACATATAAATATTTCTCTTTTTATTTCCAGATTTTCGATTTCCTTTTTGTTTATAATATTCTATTTTTAATTTCGTTTCCTACCGGATTCTATATATATTGACATATAGATTTCTAATTATCAAATTATCCTAAAAATATTCTAACTCCTTAAATTTCCGAAAAATTTCGCCATAACCTCCTTTGTACCGGTCGATAGTTCAAACCTCAACTCACCTCTCTAGGCCCTTTCCATTCAAAAAGAAAATCAAAAAGCCAAGTGGCTTGCCGATTCGGCGCATAAAATCTCATATGGAATTTAAACATGTACATTTTTGTCGGGCACACAAATTATAATCTTCATATACTTCATTCCATACCTGCTTAACCTATATACGTCCATTCCCAATTTATTCTAACTCAATCCAATTATTTTAATTCAATTCCCTAATTTATTCTTTAAATTAGCTCTTTGCCTATTTCACTTTTTAATTAAACACAACACGTTCATACATGATTTTAATTTTCTTATGAACCAATTGAATTCCATTTTAAATTCAAGTTTCCTTTTCGATTTCGAATATAAATTTCCAAATCGAATTCACTTATTCAAAGCCAAATTTTGATTCAAAATCTCATTAACTAATTATTGTTTAAATTAGTTAATTCTATTCAATAATTAAAAATCTGATTTCTGTTTCAAAAATCAATCCATCACTCCACTTGAGTTCAAATATATTTTATAACTCAAGTCTGGATTTTTCCAATGTAAATCTAAGTTTTATTTGCCTAAAATCCTTATATTTAATTAAATAAACCATTATGGTTTTATAATGGTTACGGCACTGTTTTTTTGAAAATTTGATTTTGACATAACTGAAAATCTATTCGACGAAATCCAGATTTTTCTCTTCTATTAGAAAACTATTATCTAATTGGTCCTGACGGTTCTTGTTTCAAAAAATCCCGACTCAAATTGAGTTCTATATACTCAATTGAAGTTCGAAACGTCAATTTACGAACTACCGCGCTGCGGCGAGTTATATTTAAATATAAACGTTTAAACTTCGTTTATAATAAATTTCAACTCCACTCTAATATATTTTATATATATTAAATCTAGTTTTCAAATCCAACTTAAATATTTCCGATTTATCTCTAATCATCGATATTTTCCATTACTCAGTTATCAATTCAATTGCAACTCCATTTCTGTTATTATTTTCTAGTTCCATTAGAAATAAATTATTATATAGAATTCATGAAATTGAATTCTAAATATATATATCCTTTGGATTTTTTCGATTTTAGTTTATATTCCGAATTCCGAAATATAATCAAATCGTTCTATTTCAAAACACTTCCCAATTCACTTTTAAATTCATATTTGAATTTAAAATTTAAATTATCCAAATGATAATTTTTCCACTTCATTTATAAACATCGTTTATAAATTCATTTCAATTCCCTGATTATCGAATGAAAATCATTCCATTTTATTTATAAACACTGTTTATAATTTTACTTCAATTTCTTGTATTATTTAATTTATAAACATCGTTTATAAATTCAATACTTGTTTTCTTTATTCAAAACAGGTAAATACATTTATAGCCCATTCGAAATTCAATTTCTATTTTAGTAAATAGTTTATTTTTTCTCTTTTTAAATATCAAAACCCTATTTACGATATTTTTATAAATTACCATTTAGGTCCAGTGGCATTTTAAACATCCAAACTAACCCATTATCAATCACTGGTTTTCTAACACCTAATATATGATGATATACATGAAAACAACAATAATAATATTTTTGAGGAATCCAGTCGGATCCCTCCAACCTGTTTTTCCTACATCCACAAACATTAGCCAGCAGAAATAATACCCATCCTGCTTCATGGTAGGATATTGTGGTATAGAAGGTCATCCACTATCATAGCGTGGGGCGTATAGGGTCATCCGCTAATGATACTACGGGGATCCGCTAATGATACTACGGGAATTCAATCACCAATATATATATAATAACCACAAACCAATCCTAAATAACTAATATATATTTCATAGTCACAATAAGATTTTAATGTAACCAAACAACCAACAGAAAAATAGTTTTAACAAATAAAAATAGTTCTATATAAAAGCGGAGTGTGATTTACTCACATTGATTTTTCTTCGATGAAACATCGATTTGTTTTCGATTAAATTAAACAAGTGTTTAATTAAATCGGAAATCCTAACTAGCTCCATATTACTCCAATTTGACTTTGTAGCCTATTCATCATTGATATGAGACCAACGCACTTCATTTTGTCTGATTATGTTTCGAACGAAATACATATACTTGTTATAAGTTTTTAAATGAATTAAACGATCATTATCAAAATAAATTATTATTAAATTTACTTTAATCACGTTCATACTGTCTTCCTCTCCACATAGCTATTCGAATAGTGTTATTGCCGATAAAAACTTCCATCCTAATCTCCTTCGTCATTTCTTGAATCCAAAAACCGACTCCGCTTTGGTTTCACACTCCGCAACTCCAACAACTAAACAAAAACATCACTGCGACACCAAACATGATATTTCCAGTTTGGTTTTGAACTCAAATCCAACCAAATCCAACACTGCCCTACCCAAATGTGTTTGTTGTTTCATCTTGCGAACACATTAAAATACACTACAGATTTGGGTATAAAGCCAATTAAAATTCAAACCTTAGTCCGTTGTCGTGACCTTCAATCATCAGGAACCCTTGAAAACATCACGTAGGATACCAATTTCCACCACAACCTCCTAAATCAAAACATACCCTAATTGTCGAACTATCAAACTCCCCATGCTGACCACTTTTGACCGGCCATGGCCATTGCTCTAGCCATACGTCCATGCTGAAACCAACATCAGTGCACTCAGCACCTCAAACTACATCCAGCGGTCTCCACATCTTCTACTTCGATCGAACTCACTCCAGATCTCGTTCCTCACCTTGATGTCGCTCCCAGAACCCTGCTCTGGTCGTCTTCCACATCGCAGTCCCCCAAAGCACCCAAAAACTCCTCTCGATCGACAATTGTTGAGGTCGACTTCCCCAAAAGATAAATCAAAATACTCAAAACCAATACCCTGACCCACGCTCCCTCCTGTCGAACACCCAGCACCTATGCGACACTCCCAATTTGCATTCATGTGAGATGCTTTCGAATTTAACAAGTACGAAACCAATTAAGGAATTTGAGTAGTGGCCATTATTTTATTTTGAAGCTTTTTGTTTCTACTATTTTTGAGGGATGGAAAAATGAAATGGAACAGAGGGGTTTTAGTCGCGTTCTATAGAAGTAAGAAAGGGGCTATTCGATTTGTATGCTTTAGATCTGGAGCGACATTTTCTCTTCTGAAGTTTATTAGATTTTGGAGAGATTATAAAGAGGAGCGGCATTCACATTGTTCTACTGAAGAAGAAATAGAAAAAGGAGAAAGGAAGTCACGATTTATAGGTGACGAACACGTAGGGGTTAAGGAATTGGATTAGTATATGGTACAACGTAGGTGATAGGTGAAGTACATTGTTATTAAATACGATTCGATTTTGATTTGACTGTGATTTGAGTTCGATCTTATCCATTCAATTTTATAATAGTATATTCGGGGTTCCGAACTCCGATTGAAACACAACAATTGACGTTTCTAGAGTTTAACCACTATTGTGGACACACTAGAACATGATTTGAAGCTCTATTCGATCGTATGGCGAAGATACCAATATAAATTGATATAAATTAAATTCGAAACAATTAATTCCTCTATAATAAATTATTATTATTTATATATTCGAATAGAATTTTTGTTAATCACTTGAATCATTCTGACTCAGTTTTAAATTTCGAATTGAATTAGTTTAGATTCCAATATTTCGATAATTATATATATTCGAAATAAATCGAATTTCGACTATTAAATCGATAACTAAATATAAAATTCATTTATATTATTAATTAAATATTTAAAACGATATTAAATATTTAAATAAATCGACCAAAAATATGGGTCGTTACAATCCGCTGGTCGAATCTCCCGTTACATTAAGTTGAAATCAATGGTCGAAATTCACGAACGGTCACTACGCGATATGTTCTATTCAGGACATTTAAATATATATAATATATTTCATCGATTTCCATTTAAAACATATTATATAAATCGTTTATAATTTCATTTTAAAACGATTTCAGCTTCCTTTTTAGTTTTAAATCTAAATTGAATATTCTATATCATTATAATATTAAAATGATAATATTTTCAAAATATTTGATTTTGAAATCAGGCTTTTTGATATTCATTATAAAATAAATAAAATCGACAGAAAATTCTGTTTGAGTAAAAATGGTGCATTATCTACTTAACTTGGCTTCACATATCAATATTTTCGTGTCCATCCAAAATCGAACATCAAAATCATATTTTGATTCTTCCACTGAATATTATTTTAAAATATTTGTTATTTCTAAATTGGAATCAGACTCAGTCAATTACCATATAATTTTACTTATATGGATTCCATACATCGTATGTATTCAAAAATAGTGATAAACAACTATTAAACATTCAATTTACATCCAGAGTGCAATTTACAACTGCATAAGCATTAAATAATTAAATAATGCTTAATTATAACAGTCTGTCAATCAATCGGTTGACATATAGTCAAATCCAAGGGAGATGTGAAATAATTATCGTCCCCAGACCCGTGTGGGGTTTTCAATCACCAACAAATAATTGAGCGATGTGTAAAATTATCGTCCCAATACCCGTGTGGGGTTTACATCACAATCCATGTGAATTTATTCACAGTTTAATAATAATGGCATTAAAACTGTACAGATCCATCATCCATCAAACAAATATTGCAATCACAGGCAACAAATATGTATTTAGTTATAAAAATAAATAACTGTACAAAATTTTGAGTGAGAGAGTTCTCACTTTGATTTCCACTCCGTTATTCTTTATTTGAAGATTTTATTTTTAAACTAAATTAAACGAGCATTTAATTTAGCTAAAAAATCCAACTTGACCCGTTTCCGTTCTGGTCAGTTCCATGTTGTAGAGTTTGTTATCACGATCGCAACGCAACTGAAATCACTGGATTCCGTTCTTGTTTGAAAAGATACAATAATTTATACATTGAATGTTTTAATTACGTCATTAGCAAATTAATTAAGGTTAATTAAACCTTAATACTTCATCTTCTTTCCTCGTTATCCTTTCTCTATACAAATCACCAACCCATCCTCGCCTGGACAAAAGCGCCGCCGCTCGTCATTCGAGACCACCAGCCGTCGATCAGAGAGCACCTCCTCGAAGCTTCCACGCCGCCATCCAACGACAGGAACCGTGGCCCACTCGCACTCCTCCTCCTTCTAGAAAAAGCCACGAACGTCGATGAGTTTTCGAGCCAAAATCGACCACCACAGATTGTCAATGATGATCTCCACCGTTCAACACCTCAAACTCGACCAGACGAACAAGTTTGTAGTTCAAATCCTTGTAATTCGATGATCGGATCGAGAGAGATTTTTAGGTGAAATTCTGGTGTTTGGTCTGTTCGTTTTATTTGGAGGCGGGTTTTCTTGGGTTGACTGCGCAGAGAAATAGCTAGGGTTGTTGACCCATGAGTTTATTTATACATTGTTTTTAATATTATTTTAATCCAATAATACATGTTTATCAATCCGAACTCCAAATCGAACCCAACAACTATCATTCCTAACCAAATACCCCTATTCTGGACATAATAAGATATGTTTCGTAAGCCAATTCGGTTGTTTTGATCAGTTTTCATCAGAATTAAAATATAAATTATTATAAAGTTCAATATTGAATTTCAACGTACATTTTGATTTACCAGGGCCACATACTGACTCCAAAAATTGTGAAAATTGAAATCTAGCTATGTTTTGACAATACAGTCCTAACAAAAATAATTTTGTCAAATTTGGAGATCGTTTGAAAAGTAGCGTTTTTATTACCTTTTAAATTCAACATGAAACTGAAAACACGTTTAAATTCACCACGCTCACATACTAATTCCAAATGGCTCAAAATTTTAAACCTAACAATAATTTGACATTCTGGATCCAACAAAAGTGGTTTCGTCAAAAACGGAAGTCATTTGCGAAATGGCTCTTTTTAAGGGTTATATATTATATTAATATATATATATATAATTCCATAGCAACTATTTTAAATTTTAAACAGGACATAACTTACAATTTATAAAGTGAAATCTCAAATTTTAATATTCATTAGAAATATATAGTTAAATAGATTCTAACGTTTTTTTCTTTATCAAATTCTGGCTTATATTGAATTCTGTATATTCAAATGAAGTTTAAAACCAAATTTTCAAACTATCGCGCCATTTTATGTTTGTTTTAATTAAATTTTAAATTTATGCATTCTAACATCGATTTAAATAAATTTTAAATTGTTAATTCTCAAAATAAATCAATTTAAATTCTTAAAATCCATTAAATCAATTAAAAATAAAATTTTAAATTGGTTCCAATATCTGGGTTGTTACAATCTCCCCCACTTAAAATCTTTTCATCCTCGAAAAGGAAGATAAAATCAAAGGTTGTTTACTTAACCAACATAACCTTCGCTTGACTCAAGTTCTTCAACTTTTAAGTTTCTAAGAACTTTCTAATTTCTCAAAAATTTGGCTAACGCCTTAAATTTTTGAAAATTTTTGCCATAATCTCCTTCGTATGAGTTGATTGGTAAAACCACAACTTGCCTCACAAGGCCTCCATCAATCAAAAAGAAAAAGAAAAAGCCAAGCGGCTCATAAAATCATCATACCCAATGAATATATTAAACATGTACCTATTTGTCGGGAATACAATTTTATTCCTCTTCTTAGCTTGCACGCTATGACCTGTTTACACATATATATGTACATGTATGAAATTCCAATCAATTTTCAATTCAGTTCAATATTTGACTCGATTTGGCTTAATTTTGCTTTCATTTCTTATTGGTTTGATCATTCCAATATTGTAATTAGTTAAATTAATAATCACACATGACAACCAACAATTAATTAGTTGATTAGTTTTTTCAAATATATAACTTTTATATACTCAAAAATCCAATTTCAAGGCCAAATCACAAACAATAAACTCTAACTAAGTTTGGTTCTCACACTAGTCAATTGGAAATATATAGATATCCCACTTTCGAAACTCGAACATAAATGTTGATGATGCTATAGCGACCATCAGAATCATCCTCGGGCGACTAGAGTGTGATTTTATATCAACCCAGTATATTTGAGACTTCGAATACATGTGGATCAGACGTATATTAAAAATCTCCTTATACTCGATAGTCCAAAATCAATATAAAATAAAATACTCAAATACGTATAATAAGATATAATTTTCAAAACTAAATTCACTTTTATAAATAGCACTCTTCTAAATCATTCTAGGGCATTGCTAACCCTATCTCTAATGAGTTATTGTTATAGGATATTACTAATCCTATCTCTGATGAATTCTTTCGTTCGGTTCTAATATGTCTTGTTCTCGAGCTTTGTAAACCAAAGTTATGATACCAAATGTGGCGACCCAAACTTCCCGGTCGGCCTAAACCGAACAAGAAGGCGCTCTGCTTTGAGAAAATGACTCATCAGAACACAAACAATAAACCATTTCATTGTTATTACAACAATTTGCATCAGAATACAAGAATATATCAGAGTTTAGATAAATAACATACAACGGAAAATAAATATCAGAGATTTACAAATTACAAAGCAGCGAAAATATACATACATAAATATAATGCAAAGTGGAAAACATCATCTACCACAACTGAAAGAAATACATGGATACAAAGCATTCTGAATATAGCTCTAGCCATAATCCAGGATCCCATGAAAAGAAATATACGCGAAAACAAAAACTACTAGCTTCCCGTGTGGAAAATATGAGTACCTAGAGTTTAGGTGGAAACGATAACCTCCAAGTCAGTCATGAGACTGATGTGAGAACTCAAAACAATCATTAAACTTCACTTTAAAATTAGGTAAATCACGGAACCACGCCGCATGTCATGGAACGGGTTTATTCCCATGAATACTCTAAAATAAAATAATTTATAAACAACGCAATGCTTTTTGAAAAATGAAGCTATTATAAGACTCAGGTCCCATCACACGATGCAACACAAACTAGAGGATAGTGTTTTCCCTTATAATAGCCAAACATGCTTGATACGCTTTAAAATAAATCATTTTGATATTATTATAAGTGCATAGTGTCGAAACAACTTCAAATATAAATGTATCAATCATAGACGATATAGGTACCATATATTATGTCGCCATACATAGGTTTACAACTAAAACCG
This sequence comes from Allium sativum, assembly GCA_030737875.1. NCBI lineage: Eukaryota > Viridiplantae > Streptophyta > Magnoliopsida > Asparagales > Amaryllidaceae > Allium > Allium sativum. The sequence continues at coordinate 200,454,131 of CM060915.1, read as the reverse complement.
AAAAGTCGTGTATTGGAAATTGGATTCCATCTATGAATCGAGGAAAGGGATCTTCCTCACCAGTTTCGATATACTCTAGCAAATGCCTCAGGACTCGGACATTGGCGAGCCTTGGTTAGCGTCAGGACCGGTCCACACTTACTTTAGTGGATTGGTTATTCCTGAACACACGTTTCCCGATCCTATAGGACCTATCACTAGGCCATTGACGACCAATATATCTGAGGCGCCTCGCTGTCCATCATCCACATAAGTAAAAATATCTAGGCTCCATACCATGACACTACTCCTAGCTAAAAAGAAACGTCATGTCCTCCCTGAGGTCCTCATCCCCTTTTTGACTCATACTGAGATGTGAGGCTCGCGAATTAACGCTATACACAAAGCTATGCTCATTAAAGCCGTGTTTTGATCGTCATCCACAAGACTCTCCTTTTCAACAATAATCCTTGATCATTTGCATCTTAGCATGCCACATTGTCAATCCATACCATACCACTGATTTCTACCAATGTATAACCTCTAAGCTCATTCGTCTCAAAGAAGGGTGTTAAGAAAGAGAATAAATTCTCCGCCACCAAAAAGATATATATTTAGCAGAGATCAACAAATACAACATAAAGGAATAAAATGTCAGACACACCATTCATTTGCAAGTCTGTTCTGGGTCTGAACGAAACCGGAGGCTCCTTGTTCCTCGTCCCATATGTCCAATACAGGAGAGGTCCTCGTATATCCGGTCGATCTCCAAGTACATCTGGACGATCACCACTTATTACCTTATCTTGGGCGAACAACCCAATCAAGACATCGATAATCATCCAAACGATGTGAAGATATTCGGTCTTCAACCACCGTCTTCGTATCATCGACTTTAAGTCGTCGTGTCAGTTATTCAGAATGGGATGAACCCAGTCTTTCCGAATAACTTGCGTATTTTATAATCAATAATCAAGTGCTATAAAAACACGTCATATGCCTCATTCCAATTCAGAATAGTCTTTTATTCAAATAGTCACATCTTAAGGGAAGGTTCCCATTAATTTTATCAAAGATAAGTTCTTTTAAACTTATTCTTTAATCTTCCTTTGGATATCAATTTCAAAAGATTTTATTTTATCTTTTCACAATCTAAACCAAAACAAGGTTTATTAACTAGTCGGGATTATCGAGCCTTACAAAAGTAATCATTTATTTATTAATCGCAATCCCAACCTATTCATCCCATGAAGCAAAACTGGTAGTACCCTATATCTAACATCCACGGTGCTATCTGTAAATTTTATTACCATTTCTCGTTTCAAATCTAATTAAAGATTTAACTATCGCATGGAGTAAAACTGGTGGTACTCCATTTTGATCATTTCTCGAGTTCGATAGATTTAGTTACCCTATTCACATTTCAATCTAATTAAAGATTCATTAAAACTTAGTTTAAATCTCAAAAATCAATTCTTAATGATTACTCAACTTTAGGAAAATTTATCTTGTCTTTGTTTACTTTAAAGAACAAATGTCGTTTAAAACATTATTCATAATAATCCCAAAATCCTCTTCCATTAAAATGGATTTTTCATGGAATTCATAACAGTATATAATCGATATAAATTTCCGTATCGTACTAATACTATAAACGGTATACGGCAAGGCCTTTTAAATTCCATAAATAGCAATGGTCTTCCTTCATAGAAGCTCATTTCGATTACTAAATTGAATTCCATTCAATTCCAATTTTAAATATTAAGTTGGTAAACTTTACTTTGGAAATTTCCATTAATCATAATTAAAAGATTATAAATTCCAAATCATAACTTCACTATTAATTAGGTTAAAAAACAAATGTTATTTGAAACATTGCTCACGTTAAACCCAAAATCCAATTCAACTCCAATTAAATTAATTAATTGGTAAAACTTCTCTAAATCTTAATTAAAAAAATTATTCTTTTCTCAACTGGGTTTTAAGAATAGTGTTAATAAAGACACCATTCATGACAAACCCAAAATCCAATTTGATATCAAATACGATGCTCTGAATAGAAATCATATCGGCTTATATTCAGTACCAAATTCTGGAATTAACAGATATCGTTTTGGAATAATGATATCAATATCTTCCAAATTCCCACAATAATATCCGAATAATAACTGAATCCAATATCGAAATATCCGAAGATAATTTCCATTCAAACCCATTCCATTTTTTGAATTGAAAACTCGGGTTACATTAAAACCACTTACAAATCCAATTTATTTATTTAAAAACATTGGATTATTATTCTAGTTATTAACTAGTTCAATTCGATAAAAATATCTTTTATCTTCTCAAATATGTCATATTTCATCCCAAAATCTTTCCAAATTATTTTTTATGATTTAACAAAATTTATTCATATTTTTGATAATTTTAACAAGGCTCTTACAGTCAGTTTCCAATATCAGCCACCGAATCGCATCCATAGCGACCTTTTCCAAAACTGATTTGGACATATCTTAAAATATAACCGTTAAATTTCAAATCTCTTATTATCATTCGAAAGCTTTTTTCGATACGAACCCAATGTTCCAGTTTTAGAAGAATCCGACGGTCGGATCTCCCGTTACATCAATTTGAAGCCAATGGTCGAAATCCGCGAACGGTCGCTGCACGATACGTTCTATTCAGGCCATTTAAATATATATATAATATATTTCATCGATTTCCATTTAAAATGTATTTTATAATTCGTTTATAAATTCAATTTAAAACGATTTCAGCTTCCTTTTCAATTTTAAATCAAAATTGAATATTCTACATCATTATAATATTAAAATGATAATATTTTCAAAATATCTAATTTTGAAATTAATCTTGTTGATATTCATTATAAAATAAAAAAATTGACAGAAAATTCCGTTTGAGTAAAAATGGCGCATATCTACTTTACTCGGCTTCACGTATCAATATTTTCGTGTCCATCCAAAATCGGACATCAAAATCATATTTTGATTCTTCCACTGAATATTATTTCAAAATATTCGTTATTTCTAAATTGGAATCAGACTCAGTCAATTCCCATATAATTTTATTTATATGGATTCCATACATCGCATGTATTCAAAAATAGTGATAAACAACTATTAAACATTCAAATCAAATTCAGAGTGCAATTTACAACTGTATAAGCATTAAATAATTAAATAACGCTTATAACAGTCTATCAATCAATCGGTTGAGATACAGTCAAATCCAAGGGAGATGTGAATTAAGTATCGTCCCTAGACCCGTGTGGGGTTTTCAATCATCAACAAATAATTGTGCAATGTGTAAAATTATCGTCCCAATACCCATGTGGGGTTTACATCATAATCCATGTGACTTTATTTACGGTTTAATAATAATGGATTAAAACTGTACACATCCATCATCCATCAAACAAATATTGCAATCACAGGCAACAAATATATATTCAGTTATAAAAATAAATAACTGTACAAAATTTTGAGTGAGAGAGTTCTCACTTTGATTTCCACTTCGTTAGTCTTTATTTGAAGATTTTATTTTTAAACTAAATTAAACGAGCGTTTAATTTAGCTAAAAAACCCAGCTTACTTCATTTCTATTCTGGTTAGTTCCATGTTGTAGACTTTGTTGTCACGATTGCAACGCAACTGAAATCACTGAATTTCGTTCTCGTATGAAAAAGATACAATAATTTATACATTGAATATTTTAATTACATCATTACAAATTAATTATGGTTTAATTAAACCTTAATACTTCATCTTCTTTCCTCGTTATCCTTTCTCTGTACAAATCACCAACCCATCCTCGCCTGAACAAAAGCGTCGCCGCCCCTCGTCTGAGACCACCAGTCGTCGATCAGAGAGCACCTCCTCGAAGCTCTTCACGCCGCCATCCAACGACAGGAACCATGGCCCACTCGCACTCCTCCTCCTTCCAGAAAAAGCCACGAATGTCGATTAGTTTTCGAGCCAAAATCGGCCACCACAGATTGTTAATCGTGATCTCCACCGTTCAACACCTCAAACTCGGCGAGACGAACAAGTTTGTAGTTCAAATCCTTGTGATTCGATGATCGGATCGAGAGAAAATTTTAGGAGATATTCTTTTGTTTGGTCCGTTCGTTTTATTTAGAGGCGGGTTTTCTTGGGTTGAACGCGTAGGGAAAATAGCTAGGGTTGTTGACCCTTGAGTTTATTTATACCATTGTCTTCAATATTATTTTAATTCCGATAATACATGTTTATCAATTCGAACTTCAAATCAAACACAACGACTGTCGTTCCTAACCAAATACCCTTATTCCGAACATAATAGGATATGTTTCGTATGCCAATTCGGCTGTTTCGATCATTTTTCATCAAAATTAAAATATAAATTAATATAACGTTCAATATTGAATTTCAACATACATTTTAATTTACCGAGGTCACATTCTGGCTATAAAAATTGTGAATATTGAAATCTAGCTATGTTTTGACGATACGGTTCTAATAAATAATTTCGTCGAATTTGTAGACCGTTTGAAAATGGCCTTTTTATTAGCTTATTAAATTCAAACTAAAACTGAAAACACGTTTAAATTCACCACGCTCACATACTAATTCCAAATGACTCGAAATTTTAAAGCTAACAATAATTTGACATTCCGGATCCAACAAAAGTGGTTTCATCGAAAACGGAGGTCGTTTGCGAAATAGCAATTTTTAAGGGCTATATATTGTATTAATATATATACATACATATATATATAATTCCATATCAACTATTTTAAATTTTAAACTGGACATAACTTACAATTTATAAAGTGAAATCTCAAATTTTCACATTCATTATAAATATATAGTTAAATAGATTCCAATGTTTCGTGTTTCATCAAATTCTGACTTATATTGAATTCTGTATATTCAAACGAAGTTTAAAACCAAATTTTCAAACTACTGTGCCATTTTGTAATAACCCGGAAAATCTGGGCCAGTTTAAATTTTTTATTTTGGCAATTTTGGCGAATTTTGATTATTTAAAATGAATTATTTTAAATAATATCGACGAGAAATTTATTTTGGAATTGAAATTCATCGTATATATTATATACGTCGTTGTTAGAATATAAATATTTATTTTAAATTATAAAAGGAATTGAAAATGGCGCGGTAGTTCGATAATTCGATTTCAAACTTCAATTGAATGTACCGGGTGCAAAACAATCCGGATTTTAGTGAAACCAAAAACATTAGGATCTAATTGGTAATATCTTTCCAACGAATCCGAAAAATCAAGATTTCATAGCGGGAATCAAAAGATATGTCCAGTTGAAAATTCTGAATAGTCGCTATGGAATTCAGGCCCTTAAAAATAGACATTTTGCAAACAACCTCGGATTTCGACGAAACCAGTTTTGTTGGGTTCGTGATGTCAATTTATTGCTAGGTTTCAAATTTCGTAATTTTTCGAATCAATATGTGAGCGTGGCAAAGGAAAACGCGTTTGACCAGTTTCAGTTGATTTTAATCGACTGGAAAATGGCCATTTTTCAAACGGTCTCAGAATTCGACGAAACTAGTTTTGTTAGGACCGTATCGTCAATACGAAGCTAGAAAATATTTTTCTGGGATTTATAGAGTTCGTATGTGACCTCGGTAAATTGAAATGTACGTTTAAAATTCAATAAAGTGATTTAAATGTAAATTCAACGGAAACAGATCGAAACGTTCGAATCAGCTTGCGATACATATCCCATTGTGTTTGGAATGGGGGTAATTAGCTAGGGCCGACAGTCGTTGGGTGTTGTTTGGAGTTCGATTTAAAAAGTAACTTTTTGGGAGGAAATTTAAAATAAATTAAATAATAAATATATATAATCCCCCCCAATCCATAGTTCTCTCTCCCCTCCCATAACCGTTGACCAGATTAGAAAAAAAAAATGGAAAACCCAAAACCCGTCGCTCACGATCCCGCCGCCCCCACGCCTCCCACCACCGCATCGCTGGCGATCCCCTTGGCCCTCCGCCTCTACCTTCCCTCCCTCTCCTCTCGCGCCACTACCTCGGTTCGAGCACCCCCCCAACGCTAGAAACCGTCGCGTTTTCCCCCAAAACCCGAGCCCCAGCTCCACCCTCGTGCATCGCGCCGGCCACCGCCTGGAAGCCCACCGCAGTGCCAAACCCCCCCTCTGGTGCATCGAATTCAGCCCCCTTCTTCTATTTTCATACCGTAAGTTTTTTCCCTTCTCTATTTTTTTTTATTTCAATAATTTTAAAATCAGTTTTATAGCTTATTTAAGATCAGTTTGTCTTTATAAAAATACTTTGCTTTGGAAAATAAAATTAGCGAAGTTATGAAAAATAGGGTTTTTAATGTAGATAAAATTTTAATCTTTATAGTAGGAAAGATTAGATCTAGATGTAGAAAAGTTTATATTTTTATAGTACAAAGGCGATATTTTTATTAGTGAAAAAATGTGATTTTTATATATTGAACATCGAAGTAAAAATATGATTTTTATATATAGAACATCGAAGTAAAAATATGATTTTTATATATTGAACATCGAAGTAAAAATATGATTTTTATATATTGAACATCGAAGTAAAAATGTGATTTTTATATATTGAACATCGAAGTAAAAATGTGATTTTTATATATTGAACATCGAAGTAAAAATGTGATTTTTATATATTGAACATCGAAGTAAAAATGTGATATTGAATAGCGAAGTAAAAATTCGATTTTTATATATTTAATAGCGAAGTAAAAATTCGATTTTTATATATTGAATAGCGAAGTAAAAATTCGATTTTTATATATTGAATAGCGAAGTAGAAATGTGATTTTTACATATGTAGAGAATACGGGCAAAGAAAGTGACAAGAATGCGATAACGACGAAGACTTCTGCAAAAGAAGAGTCAAGATTATTGGATAGCTTTCGGTGAGAATTTCTCACCTTTCATTTTCTAGTTATATATATATACTAGGATGCAGACGGTGCTTAGTAGCACCCGACACAATCGTCCACAGACCATGGACTTGTTTGTTTGGTTGCATAGATTAGTTAGATGATTTGATTTGAAATTGAATTGTTTGGTGAAATGAATGGATTGATTGATGTGTGAATGGCGTGGGCCTTCACTAGACCGGGGATAAGGCTAGGCCTTGTCCCGTTTCTAATATCGTGCCGTTATGCCGCCGAAATTTTCTAAAAAATGTTAGAAAAATAAAAATATCATTTTATTGAATAAATGAACCGAATAGAATATTCATAGGTTGAATAAAATGTTTTATCGTTAAAAATATAATTTTTAACGTGAAAGTGAATAAATAAATATTTATAAACAAATCGGCCGATTTGTTTATATACACTGATTTGACTGATATTGATTGGGTCGATAAATTTTACACATCCCCCAACTGCACAACTAAAATCTGTGTTTGATTGTTTGAAAACCCCACACGGGTGTTGGGATGAAATTTGAAGTTCACTCATCCTGATTGATTAAATATGTCGATCGATTGATTGACAGGCTGTTATAAGCGTTAGATATCTATATTTGATGCTTATACAGTGTAGTGCACTTTGGTTGATGGTTGATTATTTTTCAATGCTATTATATTCATGTGATGTATGAAAATCCATATAATTAATATTATATGGTGATTGATTGGGCCTCATTCCAATTTGAAAAATAAAGAATGTTATAAAATAAAGGTTCATGTGTTGACTGTACTCATCCGTTGAGGTCAGTCATGTGTTGAACGAAATAATTTAACAAAAATAGTCACACGTGGACAATACTCATTCGTTGAGATTAGTCGTGTGTTGACAAAAATAAATATTCATTTGTTGAATAGAGTATTTGAAAATAGAAATATATGAAGCCGTGTTGGTTAGATTGACGCCATTTTGACGTGAACGATATCTATATCGATTTTATTCATTTTAAAATGAATATTGAAAAGTGATTTCGAAAACGCATATTTTGAAATGAATTTTGAATCAAATTGAATAGAAAACGAATTCGAATTGAATATATAACGAATTGAATTCGAATTGATTATAAAACGAATTTGATTTCCATTGAATATATAATGAATTTGATTCAAATAGAAAACGGAAATGAATTGAATTAAAAACGATTTCGAAATGAATTGAATTGAAAACGAAATTTGAAAGGAATTGAATTGAAAACGATTTCAGAAATGAATTGAATTGAAAACGATTTCGAAATGAATTGAATCGAAAACGATTTCGAAATGAATTGAATTGAAAACGATTTTGAAATGAATTGAATTGAAAACGAAATTTGAAATGAATTGAATTGAAAACGATTTCGGAAATGAATTGAATTGAAAACGATTTCGAATTGAATCGAATAGAAAAACGACTTTGAAACCGAATTGAATTGAAAACGAATTCAAATTGAATTGAATGTGAATTGAAATGAATTCAAATTGAATTGAAATTTGAATTGAATAGAAATGAATTTTAAAACGAAAGAATTCAATTTTGCTTTGAATTGAAATGGAAGTTGAAATTGCTTTTGAAACGAATTTTATAACTATTTATATAATTCGTTTTAAATAGTAAGCGACGAAAAATATATTATATATATTATATATATAATATAATGGCCTGAATAGAACGCGCCGCGCCGCGGCAGTTCGTGAATTTCGACCATTTATTTCAAACGGACATTACGGGAGATCCGACCGTCGGATTCTCCTAAAACTGGAACCGTTGGATTCGTATTGAAAAGAGCTTTCTAACGAATGTGATAAATTAGAAATCTAACGGTTGGATTTGGAATTATGTCCAAATCAAATTTGAAAAAGGTCGCTATACGTGCAGTTCGATGGCCATTGGTGGAAATCGACTGTACGGGCCTTGATAAAATTATTAAAAATAGTAATAATTTGTGTAAAATCATAAGAAATGATTTAGAAAGAATTGGGATGAAAAACTCCATATTTGAATAGATAAAAATAGATTTTTATCGAAATGAACTAGTTTTGAACTAGAATAGTAATTTATTTATTTTTTAAAAAAATAAATAAATTGGATTTGAAATGGTTTTGAAAATAACCAGAAATTTCCAATGATTGCATTGGAATGGATTTGAATCGAAATTGTCTTCGGAATATTTCGATGTTGGATTTCGTGATTATACAGATGTTGTTATGGAAATTTGAAAGATATAGATATATATATATATATCGTTATCTCCAATACGATATCTGTTGGTCGTAGAATTTGATATTGAATATAAGCCGATATATTTTCTATTCAGAGCCTTGTATTTAATATCAAATGTGATTTGGGCTTGTCGTGAATGGTGTCTTCATTAACACTGTTCTTAAGCCCAGTTAAGAAAGATTAAATCTTTTTATTTAGATTTAATGAAGTGTACTAATTAAATAATATTTAATTGGAATGGAATTGATATTGATTTTTGGGTTTATCGTGGACAGTGTTTTAAATAACACTCGTTCTTTAACCCGATAATTAATGGAATGTGATTTTGGGTTTATCGTGAACCATGTTTTAAATGACACCGATTCTTTAACCCAGTCGCAGATTAAAACTAAGTGGAGTTTTAATGAATCTTTAATTAGATTGAAAAGATCGAGAATGGAGTATCACCAGTTTTGCTCCAGGCGATAGTTAAATCTTTAATTAGATTTGAACGTGAAATGGTAATTGAATTTACTGATAACACCGTGGTGTTAGATATGAAGTATAACCAGTTTTACTTCATGGGATGAATAGGTTGGGATTGGGAAATTAAAACAAATGATTACTTCGGTAAGGTTCGTTAATCCCGACTAGTTTGAATTGATATTCAAAAATAGATTAAAGAATAAATTTAAAGAATTTATCTTGGATAAAATTAATGGGAACCTTTCCCTATAAATGTGAAATTTAGAAACTAACTGTCGGTTAGCCAAGCAGAATGGTTTTCTGGATATTGATCTGATGTTGGTTTCGGCCTTCGGGGTTAATATTTGGGGAATTACTCTCTTGATTAATTTACTGTTAGTGACTGATGAATTGGAATGAGGCGTATGTTGTGTGTGTGTAACACTTATTTAAAATATACGCGAGTTATTCGGAAAGACCGGGTTTATCCCATTCTGAATAACTGATACGACGATAAGTCGAAGATGAAGACGGTGGTTGAAGACCGGAAGTCTTCACGTCGTTTGGGTAATTACTGATGATCTTGATTGGGCTGTACACCCAAGAAGATGGAAACAGTTGGTGATCGTCCAGACGTGCTTGGAGATCGATGGATATGCGGGGTACTAGGTGCCTCCGGTTTCGTTCAGACCCAGAACGAACTTGTAAATGGACCGTGTGTCTGACATTGGATTTTAGTCTGTGTGATTGATCTCTATTAAATATATATCTGTTTGGCGGCGGAGAATTTATTCTCTTGCTAAACGCCCTTCTCTGAGACGTACGAGCTCAGGGGTTATATATTGATGGATATCAAACGCATGGAGTGAATTGCCTGTGTGGCATGCCTAAGTGGCAATTGATCAAGGCTTCTGTTGAAAAGCAAAGTCTTGTGGTGATGATCAAAGCACGGCCTTTATGGCGTAGCTTTGTGTAACGTTTACTTCGCGAGTTTCACACCCAGTATGAACCAAAAACGGGAGACGGACCTCAGGGAGGGCATGCGTTTCCTTCTAGCTAAAAAGTGGCGTCAGTGGTTTTACACGCCCTGACGAGTTTGACTTATGTGGTTGTTGCTGTTGCGAGGCGCCTCGGATTGATCGGTCGTTCCCGAACCGATGGAGTCATTTAGTTGGCTTATTGACACCCTAAAGGGTGGGGAAACGCAGTGTTCAGGCATTTTAATCCACATCGGTGGACCGGCCCTGACGATCCAAGGGTCACTCGAGCTCTGATCCTGAGACACGGGCTGGAGCGTCTCGAATCGGTTGAGGACTATCTTTTGCCTCGGTTCATAGACGGAAATCCAATTTCCAAATACGTGACATTTGCGGTTTTATTTGTAGAGCCTAGTATGGCGACATAGTGGGATGGGGCGCTTATGCCGCCTATGATTGATACTTATGATTTGAAGTTGTTTTATACACTATGCACTTATAATAGTATCAAACGATTTGTTTTAACCGTATCAAGCATTCTTTGGCTGTTATAAGGGAAAACCCTATCCTCGGCTGCGTTGCATTGTGTGATGGGACCTGGGTCTTATAACAGCTTCATTTTTCTTTATTTAGCATTGCGCTGTTTGTTTTATGCACTGGTATTCTTGGGAGGAAACCCGTTCCGTGTTATACGACGTGGTCCCTTGATTTACCTAACTTTTAAAATAAAGAATAATAACTGTTTTAGTTCTCACACCAGTCACATGACTGACCTGGAGTTTATTGTTTTAACCTAAACTCTGGGTGCCCTTATTTCGACATGGGCAGCTAGTAGTTTTGGGTTTGCAGATTTATATTCACAGGATCCTGGTTTACAGCTGGAATGATATCCAAAAGCTTTGTATCCGTATATCTCTTCTAGTTGTGTATTGTATTATTTTCCGCTGCTATGAAATGTATTGTAATCTCTGATATTTTTCTGTGTAATATATATTCATTTATACTCTGTATATTCTTATAATCTGATGCATTGTTGTAATATACAATGAAATGTTCTTTTATATGCGTTCTGATGTGGCTTGTTCTCGAACTATCCGCGCTTTCCTTCACCGGGAAGTTACGGGTTTTCACAGTTGGTATCAGAGCTTTGGTTAACAGAGCTCGAGAACAAGACACATTAGAACCATACGAAAGAATTCATCAGAATTGGATTAGTAATATCCAACGGGAATGACTCATTAGAGATGGGATCAGTAGTATCCTAGAACGAGTGTGAAGAGTATATTTTTTAAAAATGAAAACTAATTTTGTTTTGAAAATTTAAATCAAATATTCGTATTTGATTATTTATTTGTATTGATTTGGACAGTTCAGTATATAAAGAATTTGCATATACGCCTTGCAAACGTATATTCGAAGTTTTAATATACTGGATAGATATAGAGTCACATTCTAGACACCCGGGGATAATTCTGATGATGTGGCCACATCATCAGTATTTATATTCGTGTTTCGAAGGTGTGATTTCTATATATTTCCATTAGACTGGTGTGAGAACCAAAAAAAAAATTTAGATAAGGCCTATGGTTGTAATTTGGCATCAAAAAACATGATTTTTGTATATATGTATCAAAATTATGAATTTGAAACTCTAATTCACTAATTGATTGATGTTTGTGTTGTTTGTTTATTTGTTTGATAAATTTGAACCATTTAGCCTAATTGAACCAAATATTGAATTATATTGAAAATTGGTTGCATTTGCTTGCATATACTTGTACTTACATTGAACATGTCATAGCAAGGAGGCTAGAGCAGAGAATAAAATTTGTTTGCCCGACAAATAGGTACATGTTTACTACATGATTTACTGTTTTGTTTGGGTGATGATGATTTTATGAGCCTATTGGCTAGCCGCTTGGCTTTTTCTTTTTCTTTTTGAGATCTGAAGGACCGAGGAAGCTATTTGAAATTCCCCGATGCTCCCGGTGCAGGGGAGGTTATGGCGAAATTTTTCGAAAATTTAGGGTGTTAGCCAAATTTTTGAAAATTTGAAAATTCTCAGAAACTGAAAAGTTAGAGAATGGAAGCCAGATCGAACGTAGAGTTGATTAATCAAACCACTTTCGACTTTGTTCCTTTTCGGGGACGAAAAGTTTTAAGTGGGGGAGATTGTAATAACCCGGAAAATCTGGGCCAGTTTAAATTTTTTATTTTAGCAATTTTGGCGAATTTTGATTATTTAAAATGAATTATTTTAAATAATATCGACGAGAAATTTATTTTGGAATTGAAATTCGATCGTATATATTATATACGTCGTCGTTAGAATATAAATATTTATTTTAAATTATAAAAGGAATTGAAAATGGCGCGGTAGTTCGATAATTCGATTTCAAACTTCAATTGAATGTACCGGGTGCAAAACAATCCGGATTTTAGTGAAACCAAAAACATTAGGATCTAATTGGTAATATCTTTCCAACGAATCCGAAAAATCAAGATTTCATAGCGGGAATCAAAAGATATGTCCAGTTGAAAATTCTAAATAGTCGCTATGGAATTCAGGCCCTTAAAAATAGACATTTTGCAAACAGCCTCGGATTTCGACGAAACCGGTTTTGTTGGGTTCGTGATGTCAATTTATTGCTAGGTTTCAAATTTCGTAATTTTTTGAATCAATATGTGAGCGTGGCAAAGGAAAACGCGTTTGACCAGTTTCAGTTGATTTTAATCGACTGGAAAATGGCCATTTTTCAAACGGTCTCAGAATTCGACGAAACTAGTTTTGTTAGGACCGTATCGTCAATACGAAGCTAGAAAATATTTTTCTGGGATTTATAGAGTTCGTATGTGACCTCGGTAAATTGAAATGTACGTTTAAAATTCAATAAAGTGATTTAAATGTAAATTCAACGGAAACAGATCGAAACGATCGAATCAGCTTGCGATACATATCCCATTGTGTTCGGAATGGGGGTAATTAGCTAGGGGCGACAGTCGTTGGGTGTTGTTTGGAGTTCGATTTAAAAAGTAACTTTTTGGGAGGAAATTTAAAATAAATTAAATAATAAATATATATAATCCCCCCAATCCATCGTTCTCTCTCCCCTCCCATAACCATTGACCAGATTAGAAAAAAAAAATTGGAAAACCCAAAACCCGTCGCTCACGATCCCGCCGCCCCCCACGCCTCCCACCACCGCATCGCTGGCGATCCCCTTGGCCCTCCGCCTCCACCTTCCCTCCCTCTCCTCTCGCGCCACTGCCTCCGTTCGAGCACCCCCCCCAACGCTAGAAACCGTCGCGTTTTCCCCCAAAACCCGAGCCCCAGCTCCACCCTCGTGCATCGCGCCGGCCACCGCCTGGAAGCCCACCGCAGTGCCAAACCCCCCCTCTGGTGCATCGAATTCAGCCCCCTTCTTCTATTTTCAAACCGTAAGTTTTTTCCCTTCTCTATTTTTTTTATTTCAATAATTTTAAAATCAGTTTTATAGCTTATTTAAGATCAGTTTGTCTTTATAAAAATACTTTGCTTTGGAAAATAAAATTAGCGAAGTTATGAAAAATAGGGTTTTTAATGTAGATAAAATTTTAATCTTTATAGTAGGAAAGATTAGATCTAGATGTAGAAAAGTTTATATTTTTATAGTACAAAGGCGATATTTTTATTAGTGAAAAAATGTGATTTTTAAATATTGAACATCGAAGTAAAAATATGATTTTTATATATAGAACATCGAAGTAAAAATATGATTTTTATATATTGAACATCGAAGTGAAAATATGATTTTTATATATTGAACATCGAAGTAAAAATGTGATTTTTATATATTGAACATCGAAGTAAAAATGTGATTTATATATATTGAACATCGAAGTAAAAATGTGATTTTTATATATTGAACATCGAAGTAAAAATGTGATTTTTATATATTGAACATCGAAGTAAAAATGTGATTTTTATATATTGAATAGCGAAGTAAAAATTCGATTTTTATATATTGAATAGCGAAGTAAAAATTCGATTTTAAATATTGAATAGCGAAGTAAAAATTCGATTTTTATATATTGAATAGCGAAGTAAAAATGTGATTTTTACATATGTAGAGAATACGGGCAAAGAAAGTGACAAGAATGCGATAACGACGAAGACTTCTGCAAAAGAAGAGTCAAGATTTTTGGATAGCTTTCGGTGAGAATTTCTCACCTTTCAATTTCATTTTCTAGTTATATATATATACTAGGATGCAGACGGTGCTTAGTAGCACCCGACACAATCGTCCACAGACCATGGACTTGTTTGTTTGGTTGCATAGATTAGTTAGATGATTTGATTTGAAATTGAATTGTTTGGTGAAATGAATGGATTGATTGATGTGTGAATGGCGTGGGCCTTCACTAGACCGGGGATAAGGCTAGGCCTTGTCCCGTTTCTAGTATCGTGCCGTTATGCCGCCGAAATTTTCTAAAAAATGTTAGAAAAATAAAAATATCATTTTATTGAATAAATGAACCGAATAGAATATTCATAGGTTGAATAAAATGTTTTATCGTTAAAAATATAATTTTTAACGTGAAAGTGAATAAATAAATATTTATAAACAAATCGACCGATTTGTTTATATACACTGATTTGACTAATATTGATTGGGTCGATAAATTTTACACATCCCCCAACTGCACAACTAAAATATGTGTTTGATTGTTTGAAAACCCCACACGGGTGTTGGGATGAAATTTGAAGTTCACTCATCCTGATTGATTAAATATGTCGATCGATTGATTGACAGGCTGTTATAAGCGTTAGATATCTATATTTGATGCTTATACAGTGTAGTGCACTTTGGTTGATGGTTGATTATTTTTCAATGCTATTATATTCATGTGATGTATGAAAATCCATATAATTAATATTATATGGTGATTGATTGGGCCTCATTCCAATTTGAAAAATAAAGAATGTTATAAAATAAAGGTTCATGTGTTGACTGTACTCATCCGTTGAGGTCAGTCATGTGTTGAACGAAATAATTTAACAAAAATAGTCACACGTGGACAGTACTCATTCGTTGAGATTAGTCGTGTGTTGACAAAAATAAATATTCATTTGTTGAATAGAGTATTTGAAAATAGAAATATATGAAGCCGTGTTGGTTAGATTGACGCCATTTTGACGTGAACGATATCTATATCGATTTTATTCATTTTAAAATGAATATTGAAAAGTGATTTCGAAAACGCATATTTTGAAATGAATTTTGAATCAAATTGAATAGAAAACGAATTCGAATTGAATATATAACGAATTGAATTCGAATTGATTATAAAACGAATTTGATTTCCATTGAATATATAATGAATTTGATTCAAATAGAAAACGGAAATGAATTGAATTGAAAACGATTTCGAAATGAATTGAATTGAAAACGAAATTTGAAAGGAATTGAATTGAAAACGATTTCGGAAATGAATTGAATTGAAAACGATTTCGAAATGAATTGAATCGAAAACGATTTCGAAATGAATTGAATTGAAAACGATTTCGAAATGAATTGAATTGAAAACGAAATTTGAAATGAATTGAATTGAAAACGATTTCGGAAATGAATTGAATTGAAAACGATTTCGAATTGAATCGAATAGAAAAATGACTTTGAAACCGAATTGAATTGAAAACGAATTCAAATTGAATTGAATGCGAATTGAAATGAATTCAAATTGAATTGAAATTTGAATTGAATAGAAATGAATTTTAAAACGAATTTATAAAGAAGAATTCAATTTTGCTTTGAATTGAAATGGAAGTTGAAATTGCTTTTGAAACGAATTTTATAACTATTTATATAATTCGTTTTAAATTGTAAGCGACGAAAAATATATTATATATATTATATATAATATAATGGCCTGAATAAAACGCGCCGCGCGCGGCAGTTCGTGAATTTCGACCATTTATTTCAAACGGACATTACGGGAGATCCGACCGTCGGATTCTCCTAAAACAGGAACCGTTGGGTTCGTATCGAAAAGAGCTTTCTAACGAATGTGATAAATTAGAAATCTAACAGTTGGATTTGGAATTATGTCCAAATCAAATTTGAAAAAGGTCGCTATACGTGCAGTTCGATGGCCATTGGTGGAAATCGACTGTACGGGCCTTGATAAAATTATTAAAAATAGTAATAATTTGTGTAAAATCATAAGAAATGATTTAGAAAGAATTGGGATGAAAAACTCCATATTTGAATAGATAAAAATAGATTTTTATCGAAATGAACTAGTTTTGAACTAGAATAGTAATTTATTTATTTTTTTTCAAAATAAATAAATTGGATTTGAAATGGTTTTGAAAATAACCAGAAATTTCCAATGATTGCATTGGAATGGATTTGAATCGAAATTGTCTTCGGAATATTTCGATGTTGGATTTCGTGATTATACAGATGTTGTTATGGAAATTTGAAAGATATAGATATATATATATATATCGTTATCTCCAATACGATATCTGTTGGTCGTAGAATTTGATATTGAATATAAGCCGATATATTTTCTATTCAGAGCCTTGTATTTAATATCAAATGTGATTTGGGCTTGTCGTGAATGGTGTCTTCATTAACACTGTTCTTAAGCCCAGTTAAGAAAGATTAAATCTTTTTATTTAGATTTAATGAAGTGTACCAATTAAATAATATTTAATTGGAATGGAATTGATATTGATTTTTGGGTTTATCGTGGACAGTGTTTTAAATAACACTCGTTCTTTAACCCGATAATTAATGGAATGTGATTTTGGGTTTATCGTGAACCGTGTTTTAAATGACACCGATTCTTTAACCCAGTCGCAGATTAAAACTAAGTGGAGTTTTAATGAATCTTTAATTAGATTGAAAAGATCGAGAATGGAGTATCACCTGTTTTGCTCCAGGCGATAGTTAAATCTTTAATTAGATTTGAACGTGAAATGGTAATTGAATTTACCGATAACACCGTGGTGTTAGATATGAAGTATAACCAGTTTTACTTCATGGGATGAATAGGTTGGGATTGGGAAATTAAAACAAATGATTACTTCGGTAAGGTTCGTTAATCCCGACTAGTTTGAATTGATATTCAAAAATAGATTAAAGAATAAATTTAAAGAATTTATCTTGGATAAAATTAATGGGAACCTTTCCCTATAAATGTGAAATTTAGAAACTAACTGTCGGTTAGCCAAGCAGAATGGTTTTCTGGATATTGATCTGATGTTGGTTTCGGCCTTCGGGGTTAATATTTGGGGAATTATTCTCTTGATTAATTTACTGTTAGTGACTGATGAATTGGAATGAGGCGTATGTTGTGTGTGTGTAACACTTATTTAAAATATACGCGAGTTATTCGGAAAGACCGGGTTTATCCCATTCTGAATAACTGATACGACGATAAGTCGAAGATGAAGACGGTGGTTGAAGACCGGAAGTCTTCACGTCGTTTGGGTAATTACTGATGATCTTGATTGGACTGTACACCCAAGAAGATGGAAACAGTTGGTGATCGTCCAGACGTGCTTGGAGATCGATGGATATGCGGGGTACTAGGTGCCTCCGGTTTCGTTCAGACCCAGAACGAACTTGTAAATGGACCGTGTGTCTGACATTGGATTTTAGTCTGTGTGATTGATCTCTATTAAATATATATCTGTATGGCGGCGGAGAATTTATTCTCTTGCTAAACGCCCTTCTCTGAGACGTACGAGCTCAGGGGTTGTATATTGATGGATATCAAACGCATGGAGTGAATTGCCTGTGTTGCATGCCTAAGTGGCAATTGATCAAGGCTTCTGTTGAAAAACAAAGTCTTGTGGTGATGATCAAAGCACGACCTTTATGGCGTAGCTTTGTGTAACGTTTACTTCGCGAGTTTCACACCCGGTATGAACCAAAAACGGGAGACGGACCTCAGGGAGGGCATTCGTTTCCTTCTAGCTAAAAAGTGGCGTCAGTGGTTTTACACGCCCTGACGAGTTTGACTTATGTGGTTGTTGCTGTTGCGAGGCGCCTCGGATTGATCGGTCGTTCTCGAACCGATGGAATCATTTAGTTGGCTCATTGACACCCCAAAGGGTGGGGAAACGCAGTGTTCAGGCATTTTAATCCACATCGGTGGACCGGCCCTGACGATCCAAGGGTCACTCGAGCTCTGATCCTGAGACACGGGCTAGAGCGTCTCGAATCGGTTGAGGACTATCTTTTGCCTCGGTTCATAGACGGAAATCCAATTTCCAAATACGTGACATTTGCGGTTTTATTTGTAGAGCCTAGTATGGCGACATAGTGGGATGGGGCTCTTATGCCGCCTATGATTGATACTTATGATTTGAAGTTGTTTTATACACTATGCACTTATAATAGTATCAAACGATTTGTTTTAACCGTATCAAGCATTCTTTGGCTGTTATAAGGGAAAACCCTATCCTCGGCTGCGTTGCATTGTGTGATGGGACCTGGGTCTTATAACAGCTTCATTTTTCTTTATTTAGCATTGCGCTGTTTGTTTTATGCACTGGTATTCTTGGGAGGAAACCCGTTCCGTGTTATACGGCGTGGTCCCTTGATTTACCTAACTTTTAAAATAAAGAATAATAACTGTTTTAGTTCTCACACCAGTCACATGACTGACCTGGAGTTTATTGTTTTAACATAAACTCTGGGTGCCCTTATTTCGACACGGGCAGCTAGTAGTTTTGGTTTTGCAGATTTATATTCACAGGATCCTGGTTTACAGCTGGAACGATATCCAGAAAGCTTTGTATCCGTATATCTCTTCTAGTTGTGTATTATATTATTTTCCGCTGCTATGAAATGTATTGTAATCTCTGATATTTTTCTGTGTAATATATATTCATTTATACTCTGTATATTCTTGTAATCTGATGCATTGTTGTAATATACAATGAAATGTTCTTTTATATGCGTTCTGATGTGGCTTGTTCTCGAATTATCCGCGCTTTCTTTCACCGGGAAGTTACGGGTTGTTAGACCGAAATTTGGGCCTAACACCCAAACTCTATGTGAAAACCTCACAATCACAGATTAATACAGAAAAAGCAGTAAAATAAGAGGAGACACACGAAATTTTTATAGTGGTTCGGCTCAATCCAAGCCTACGTCCACTTTATAGTTTCTTAAATCCTAAGAAGCTATTACAATGGTGTTTGTTTGCAGTTTATACACGAAATCCTCGTGTTTACAATGAAGAAGAGGAGATTAAAGGGGAGATTATACACGAAATCCTCGTGTTGTAATGTGGAATTCGACTTCTAGGTTATGCAATAGCCTTGCGAAGAACCATAGTTGAAGCCATGGAGAGTTAGAGTTCCAAAAGTCCCTTGAAATAGCCATGCTGTGGTGTATTTATAGGCGTAGAAGAGCCTCTGGGTGACCCGGTTCGGATATGCCACGTGTCACGACCGGAGTTGATCTCGAGAAGCAGTGGAAGAAGTCCTCTGTTCGGGTTTTGCCAAGTGGAGCCAGATCCATGAATGTAGAGGCGGTTACTCCTTGAGAAGCGGTCAAAGTTGGAGTGTAGCAGCAGGTCCAAGCGGATCGGTTCGGGTCCGATCCGAACCGGGGTGGAGCATCCGAACCGAAGACAGGGTGTGCACTTCTGTGCGGAGCAAGGCGGGTCGGGTCTTATGGTCCGAACTGAACCGAAGGAAATGCATGCCGGAGTTTCTAGTACAAAATTTTGCCAAGGGGGTCGGGTCTCCTCCTCCGATCCGACCCGGTTAGGGGTGATGCCAAATTTCCAAGTTCGCAGTTTCCGGTTCTGTATGCGTTCACGGAAACGGGCGTAACTTTCAAACCGTAAGTCCGATTGAGCCAAACCAAAGCTCAAACTGAAGCTAATTCAGAGATCTACAAGAGTTACAGAGCTCAGCTCCCTAATCGCTGTTTTCGGGCCCAAAAAAGGCCATTTGGTAGGAGTTTCGGGCCATTCTTTGTTTGCGATGCGATTTCAACCAAATCACTTCATGTCTTCTGACGATATTCCCAACGTTTGAGTGCATTGTTGAGAAGAGATTCCATGTGTGACTGCTTTGACTAAAAAGCGGGTCAACACGGGTTTTCACACATTTCAAGTTCGTTTTAATTAAATTTTAAATTTATACCTTCTAACTTCGATTTATATAAATTTTAAATCGTTAATTCTCAAAGTAAATCATTTTAAATTCTTAAAATCCATTAAATCAATTAAAAATAAAATATTAAATTGGTTCCAAAATCTGGGTTGTTACACCTGTCCACACAGCAACTTGAAAGAGACACCCTACTTCCCTTTCTTCTTTTTAGACTCGATCTCGAACGACTCGTCTTTCTTCTTTTTCCTCTCCGACTCCCCGCTCTCAGATTTCTGTTCCTTAGGTGGAATCATGGAGGGGCCAGGCCTGAGTTTATATCCTCGTCCTAGGGTCGCTGGAAGGGTCCGTCCTTTACCTTTCTCCCTCGCTCGAAATCTCCGTAATATCCATGACATCTTCCTCGAGGAGGATCGCCTTCAGTGGGGTCGGGAAAGCTTCGACAATGGCCTACGAGTTGCACCACCTCTTTATAAGCTTTCCTTGCTTCCTTCTCGGCCTTTTTCATCGCCAGGTGGCCTACCTTCAGCTTTGCGGTTTCCTGAACCTTTAGATTTTTGAACTCCGCCTTAGCTCGCTTTTAGGAGGCCTCGAGCTCTTCTTTTTCCTGAGCTTCGTCATGCACTTTACCTTAGGCTTCCTCCTCAGCCTTTTTATTTGCTTTGTCTTGAGCTTTGACCCTAGCCTTCTCATCCATTTTCTCCTTTGTTTTAAGTTCCTCGGACTTCATAAGCAATCGTGCTTTTTTTCCTCGCCCAACTCGTTCATGTTCTTCCTAGCTGCTTCCATCTATCTGATAACTTTAACATCTCCACCCACTGGATCCTTCCTCTCTTCAAGCACTTCATTGAAGTCGGGCAACCCAAATTCCCCAATCTCTAAGTCAAAGCCTGCGAGAAATGTGATGACCCCAAATCCCCATGCCACGGAAGCAAGGATAATCAGTGGAATATAACACATAAACAATAACAGTAGAACAGAAATATAAAATTACACCAGATAATGTACATCAAATTACACTGGGAATAATATCAACATCAGAGTTATACAGCATAACAGGATCATACTTAGTACATAATACAGTTTTAGCTTAATATAAAATGTCTGCAGCGGAAACAAACATAATATACATAATAGTATCTGAAATAGTACAATAGAAATGATAAAGGACCATCATCAGCTTCCACAGCTTCCATCCATAGCCAAAATGAACCAAGCCAAAACCTGAATACAAGGCTGCGTGTGTAGAAAATAGGGGCACCCAAGTTTGAAAAGTGAAACAAACTACGAGTCAGTCATGGGACTGGTATGAGAAATCTTACTTAACCTATTTAATAATAAGGTCAATCACAGGACCACGTCGCTAACGCGGAACGGGTTTACTCCATTGGATTGCGAGTGCATGAAATAAAATAAATCATTTTAACAACGTAATGCTTTTTTAAAAAATGAAGCCATTATAAGATTCAAGTCCCATCACACAATGCAACGCAAGCCGGAGGATAGAGTTTTACCTTATAATGGTCAAAATATGCTTGATACGTATAAAGAAAAATCATTTAATATTATTATCAGTGTCCATATGTTTCAAAAACAATTTCAATCATAATGTATCAATCATAGGCGACATGAGCGTCCCATGCCATTATGCCGCCCCTAGGTTTACAATCAAAACCGCACAATGTCGTATTAGAAGTTGGATTTCCATCATGAACCGAGGCAAAGGATCGTCCTTACCGAATTCGAGACAATCTAGCCTACCATGTCTCAGGATATAGCCACAACTGCACCTAGGAAAATGCAAGGTCGGTCCACACGTTAGTGGATTAGTAATCCCTGAACAATACGTTTCCCCGCCCTATGTGGCGTAATGATTAGTATGTCGACCATATCATCCATCGGCCCCGTAGTGACCGATATATCCGATGTACCTCGCTTTCCAACAACCACATAAGTAAAAATGTCTGGGCTCCATACCATGACACCATTCCTAGCTAGAAAGAAATGCATGTCCTCCCTACCGTCCTTCATCTCGTTTCTGGTTCATACCGAGGTGTGAAGGTCGTGAATTAACGCTATACATAAAGCTATGCTATTTGAAGTCGTGCTTTGATCATCAACCATAAGGCCCTGCTTTTCAAAAAAAGCCTTGATCACTTGCATCTCAGCATGCCACATTGACATTCCATGCCATACGACTGATGTCTATCGATATATATTCTCTAAGTTCATATGTCTTAAAGAAGGGTGTTAAGCAATAGAATAAATTCTCCACCACCAAACAGATATATATTTAATAAAGATCAATCAACACAGAACAAAATCCAATGTCAGATACACATCCATTTGCTAGTTCGTTCTTGGTCTGAACGAAACCGGAGGCACCTTATTCCTCGTTCCATATGTCCAATACGTAAGAGAGGCCCTCGCATATCCAGGCAATCAACAAATACGTCCAGACCACTACCATTGTAACCCCTTCATGGGAGGTAACCATATCGAAGGCATCAATAGTAATCCATTCGATGTGAAGATCATCGGTCTTGCGTCGTCTTCATATCTTCGACTTTTAATCATCGATCAATTATTTTAAATGAGAATTAATTCGGCCTTTTTAAATAATTCGCGTATACATAGAATTCAAATCAATTCTTTCCATGGTTAAACTATTTGACATTCACGTTTCAATTCAATATAATAATTTCATGTCAAATACATCTAACCATCAGATTATCTAATAAACCAAGTAAAATCGGTTTATTTATATTCCATATCGTTTATATTATTTTAAAATGATCTATTGCTATCTTTATTTACATAAAAATGACCTATTTTAATTAAACGACGCTTCAGGTCATTACACGGCCCTGGCGCTGTTTTTATTCAGATTTGAATTACACATTTCTCAAAATCTAACTGTTGGATCTTAACAAATTTAATATTATAGGAAAAATATTTTCTAAGTGGATCCAACGGTTCCAGTTTCAAAAAAAATCCGACGGTCGGATCTCTCGGTATAATCGTTTAAAGTTACGATTCCAAAACGCGAACTACCGCGCGCGATTCGTTTAATTTTAATATATATATATATATAATTCATTTCACGATTTTCAAACCATTTTCACTCCAAAAATTTGGCTGATGCCTTTAAATTTCGGAAAATTTCTCCATAGCCTCCTTTGTACGGGGAGGGGTTTGGAAATTTATTGGGCCGTATTAGGCACCCAATAAATCCAGAATAAGCATACACAATTTTTAGTGACCTATTCTATGCCCAAGGGAGTGTGTAAAAATCATAACTCTAGAGAATAAATTCTCGTCACCTTGTCCAGTATTGGAAAATAAATAATCCATGTGTCGTATCTAATAACTAGAGAGACATGATTATTGTCAACTCCAGACCCGTGTGGGTTTTTATTTAATTCGACAATTTGCCATTATATTTTATTTATTCCATATCAGTCCTCAGTTCAACCTGTAATTCAGTCATCACCATACAAGCCTCTTAGTTGTATGGTAATTCCAACCTCATCACATAAGCTCCAGGTGCTTATGTGGTATACGATAGAGTATGCTATCTTCACGAAGTATGCCATGTAGTGTAGTTCAAAATTAATTGTTGCTATCCTATGGCGTTGTTTATAATCTCACACAGAACAACCAGCACACCGCATCCAATGGCACTCACAGGAGTTTATATAATAAATAAAATTGCGCAACCAACTCATTAAGGCTTACCTATTTGTCGGGCACGCAAATATATTCTTTACTCAACAGCTAATATATTTTTCTGTTCAGCATCTGTATACATATGCATATCTAAGCTAAAAATAATATTTTTAGCAAACAAATATTCATTTTCAAAAATGGTTATTTTTAACACTTCATACATATGATAAAAATGATATTTTTGGCGAACAAAAATATATTTCAACATATGACTATTTTATTTAGTTCATATTCATGTTAAAAATAATATTTATAGCAAATAAATATTTATTTCAATACATGGTCATTTTTAACACTTCATACATGTGATAAAAATAATATTTTTATCGTTAAAAGGATTTATTCAACACATGAATATTTTTAGTGCTTTATACATACAATAAAAATGTTATTTTTATTGTTTCAAGAATTTATTCAATACATGAATATATTAATTACTTCACATACATGATTAATATATATATTTTTATCGTTCTAACAATTTATTCAACACATAAATACTTTTATTACTTCACATACATGATAAAATGATATTTTAATCGTTCTAACAATTTATTTCAAACACAACAACAATTTTATATGATTCATTTCAGAAAATTTCAGCATTACAACGGCAGGGTATTTAGCACCGACACCGTGTCCAACACGGCTCCTCTGCTGTCCTTGGCCTTGTAGCATTACAATAATTTCATTTCCATTCATTCAAATCAATCGTAAGGTTGATAAACCCATATTCAACCAAATTTTCCACAACACAAACAATTTTTGCATTTCCAATTTGTACAATGCATCCAATTGCATTCACAACACAATACAATACATTTAAATCGTCCATGGTCTGTGGACAAGGAGAGTATACGTACATACATACATACATACATATATATATATATATATATATATTTACGTTCCAATATCATTCAACACATATATGATTTATACAACGTATGTATAATTTATACATCGCTTATATAATTTATACAACGCCAATATATGAGATATATGACGCTTATATAATTTATGCATCGCTTAGCCATTCCAGTTTGAATTTAAAATCTCACAGTGGATTCCACTCCTTCTATAATTGTAGAGAGCTCCAAATATGTCCCAGTCTCTTCTAGAATGTAGTAGACACTGTCACGATCACAACGGTTCCTGTTTCATGGGATTTCATCATCGTATGAGAAAGTTGTGAATTTTATAGTGTTAATGACATTTTAAATTAATTAATATAATAATTAATTAAAATTAAAAATACCTTCTTCCTGTTAATTACTAGGCCGCATTCAAACCCATATGATTCGAAACTAGGGTTCGATCTTTGCACCAAAATGAAGCGCTTGAAGATGATCGGCTGGCACCACTTCGAAGGGCTCAGGGAGTCGCGCCTCCACCTCTGAACGCGACCAACTCGGTGGTGGCTACTAGTCAGAATTTGCCTAGGAACGGCAATGGTTTTCTCGCGGAAATTGAGAGGGATACGGCTCCAGATATGATCTCAGCCGTACAAAATTGAAGCACTTGAGTTGCTCAACAATTTTCTCTTAAGAACCACGTACCAATTCATTTTATTTTTGAAGAGATTAAGAGGAATGAAATCGAGAAAAACAGGCCCTCAATCGTGTATGATGGCGGGTGGGTTTTCTCTGGAATGAAATTTGGGTTTGGAGCATTTGATTGGCCCTTTTATATTTATATTTAATTTATTTAATTCTTTAAATTCCAAAAATACCCATTACTCCATACAAACTCCAAATCAAACCCAACGACTATCGTGCCTAGCTAAATACCCCTATTCGGGACATAATGGAATATGTTTCGTTAGCCCATTCGACTATTTCAGTCAATTTTTCTTCAAATTAAAATATATAACATTTAATATTATATTTGAAGGTACATTTTAATTTACCGAGGCCACATACTGATTCCAAAAATTACTGAAAAATAAATCTTGCTTTGGTTTGACGATACGGTCTTAACAAAACTAATTTTGTCGAATTTGGAGATCGTTTGAAAAATGGCCTTTTTTTGGTCGATCAAATTTGCACTGTATTTGCAAAACACGTTTTCTTTTGCTCCACTCACATATTAATTTCAAAAATTATGGAATTTTAAAACTAGCAATAATTTGATATTCCGGATCCAACAAAATTGGTTTCGTAAAAACGAAGGTCGTTTGCAAAATGGCTATTTTAAGGGATTACATTCTAATTTAAAAATGGAATTTTTAAATTCTGATATATTTTCTGCCAAAATTACATGAAATAAAAATTTTAAATTGGTTATGATTTTCCGGGTTTTTACAAGAAACCCATGCTCCTTCTCTATTTGCCTCTTATAGGCATTCTCATCCGTCCCAGCTACGGGAGCCGTCGTTGTCTCTGTCCTGGTCGTCGCTCCTTCTCCATAAATTACTGCACACATTGAGATAAGGATCGATCACTCTCGTTCCATGCTATCATCTTTATGTTCTCATCGTGTAGGTGGGTATACCTTTAGCTGCTTGTTGTGTGTCACCCCTTGATGTCGATCATTCGGTTGTTGACAAGAAGTGCACTTGTAGCTGCTGTGGAAGAGCCACCACCGAGAGCAGCCGGAACGACTTGCTACTGTTCGAGAACTACCTCATGAGCCACTATGATGCTCTCAATAATGATAGTCTTTCCCTTCTCAACAACACGCCTTTCCACCTCCTCCGCTGCAGCGTCCT
The DNA here is from genome assembly GCA_030737875.1 of Allium sativum. Classification (NCBI taxonomy): domain Eukaryota; kingdom Viridiplantae; phylum Streptophyta; class Magnoliopsida; order Asparagales; family Amaryllidaceae; genus Allium; species Allium sativum. The sequence continues at coordinate 200,426,953 of CM060915.1, read as the reverse complement.
CATCAAAAAGTTTTCTCCCTTTCGCCAATACCCGACTCTCATCCTCCACTAGGTACTGGTCCATCAGCTTTACCTCGTCCACACTTTCAACCCCTGAGGTAGCAGCCTCATCCTCAATAAGCTTCTCCCGAGTCCTTTCTAAGTTTCGAGGATAGTTGCAGACCAATGAGAGCCGACGATGTTTAAGGCTTTTGACATAGAAGCCCCAAATCGCCTCCTCCATATCCATCTCTACCTTTACTCTCTGACTTTCCGCTTTAGCTCTTCTAGTTCAGCTTCGTTCTCAGCTTTGATACCATCTATTTGGATGAGCACCTCCTTATTAGAAGCTTTCGCTGCATCCTAATCTTTATTGGTTGACTCATACTCGGCATTTCTCCTGTCCAGCATCTTTCTGAACTCCTCATTCTCTTTCTTTTAATGTTGAACCTCTTCATTCTCCTTTTGGACCCTCTCATTTTCCTCGACCAATTCCTGGTTATCTGTCCTCAGCTGCTACACCGTCTCGTTCTCTACTCGCAGCTTTCGAATCTCTTCTTCCAGGGACTTTTCCTCCTTCTCTAGGCTAGTGGCAAGAGTCGATGAAGAGGCTAACACATATTTGCAATGTCTTCCATTGTCACCTTCGTCACCCCCAGCTCCAATTTCATTGCACCTATTCTAGCAACAGAGGATTAGCACATAAAAATGTTACTCGAATACATGGAAGCAGGTGTAGCTCAGGGTCTTGTCTTACCCATCCCCTTCCCCTTATTCACAAAACTCTCCCGTTCGAGTTTCACGTCATCCTGGATATTTAGGATCTCAATGTTATTCTTGAATATCAACTTTAAGAGATGCCCCACATATCTGTACATCTCTCGATATTGGTAATAGGCAGGGTACACCCGCTTCTGCACATCTTCATCGTCTTATCGAGGGATCAAACTAAGGTCTAGTAACTACACCAATTTTTCAAAGTAAAAGCCAGGAAACGAATTCTTTAATATCGCCTTCCTTTCATCGGAAATCAACCGAGGGATCTCTGACATAGTGGGAAGCGTCAGACCTCGGCCTCTCACATCCCTTCCTCTACTTGTCCCACATCACTAGATCCTCTTCTACCAATAGCCGTCGTCACCGGCACAGTGCTTGGTACATAAGGTAGGGTAATCGTAGTATGTTGCCTTATTGTAAACAATTCATCCCCTCTCCTTGCATCAGATGGTTTCACGGTTGATGGCAAAGGATCTGAACATAGGGAATGTTCCCGGTGATACATGCTACCTTCTGAGTCATGCGGCCTTTTCCTCAAGCGTAGTCCAGTGCTCACGTAAAAGTCAGTCATGGCACTCTTCTTCTACCACCGAGTGTCTCCCTGACCGCGGTCTTTATCACCTTCGCGAACCATGGTACCTACAAGGAGCAAATTTCAAATCATAATTGAACATCTAACACATACGAATCAAGTGTTGTCCTATGTAATGCTTGTGAGTGTATGTGTCATATGTGTTCCCCCATGGACCCATTTTTTCCTTGCTTAAGGGGGTAATTTCCCTAGTGCTCGGTAATAAACTCTCAACGTCTGCTCCGCTCAATCCAAAAGAAAATGTCTCAATTGGGACCGTGTCAAGATACTTAAACTGGTCCTCAGCTTTCATCGACATGACGGTCGCGGAGGTCGTGGCCAGAGAACTTGGTCTAATAGTCTCTCCTGGTCCTATCTCCTCGATCGGAGAAGGAATGGGAGTGATTTGTGAACCATTCCCTATGGTACGCTCCTCTTTGCTATCGGCATTGCTGCCTGCATCCCCTTGAGCCTCTGTAACTTCCTCCTCAACCGTTGGCACGTTAGAAGGTACGACAAGGGATGATTCCACTTGCAGACCAAAAAAAAATTCCTTCTCCCTCATCTTCCGCCATGCTGCTACTCCATCGTAGTCCCGACGGCCCATTGAACGACCCATTGGAAGCAAATCGAATAGATGGAGAAGTCAGTCTGATACCAGAGTCTGGAAACATCGGTACTTTCTAGAAGCATTCCTCAAAGCTAGGACTCACTGCAAATATTCACCATTCTTCGATATCGGCGGAATCTTTGCTACATAAGTAACAAGGTAAATTTTCAGTACTTACTACCGGTGATACCACCTCCTCGCAAATCCTGGAGGGCAATGAACGAAGAACCAATCACCCTTAAAATAGCAGAGTTTGTTTCATGCCTCCAAGATTACGCGAGTCGAGCTATGCTTTCATGTATAAAAGGGAGGGCAACACAGTGCTTCTCTTCCTTAGAGAATAGAGGTATCTAATGTCTTCCCTCGATGGTTCAATCTGCAACCATTCAATATATAGGATGTAGGTGCCAAGCGGGAGGGTGTAAACGTTCATTTGAATCTATGTTGGCGCCAATCGAAAGATGCATAGAATATCCTGAATGTACGCACAAGATTGGGGAACGCATCAGAAGGCACATATATGCCTATTCCAGACAATGTACCCTTCCGAAGGAGCGTGCGCCCTGTCTTCCCTTCTAGTAACTCAAACATCATCCCAGAGTATTCCATACTTCGTACAAATTTGCCACATCGAAGCTTCATCTAAATCCGAGGGATTCTCGAGAATCGTTGCATTTTCCACCATGTATGGTGCTATAAAAACATCTTCCTGCTTATCACCGCCATCCACTCCTTCCATCGTGCCCTCTCTGACAGCCTCTGCTTTTCCTTTGGCTAGTAGTTCGTCTATGCATATACATAGATGCGGAGACCCTTTAGGTTGTACCCCTTGTACTTGTGTGCCAGATGAGCCTACTAGTTGAGATGGGGTGGAGGATCCAGATTTCCAATTACCGCCCGCTGATGAGCAGAATAATTTAAAGACTCATTGGAGCTCGAAGATGTTTCTATGGGCTTGGCTTCCAAGCCTTGAAGCCGTCTAGAGCTTCTCCTTGACATTGTGAACTATACTTTCAACATAGACACATTAAAAACCGCACCGAAAAACTTGTACCCCTCGTGTTGGTGTAAACTAACATGGAACATGCAGTGTCATGATGTGCTAATACAACTATAATAAAAGAACTTGGAACACGACGATGATCATTAGCTCTAGAACTGTGATCATCGTCGTCATCGACCAATATCATCAGGTTCGCATCGAGTCGCGACTACGTCGTGACTGAAGTCGGAAATCAAATCGACACGTTCAAATTCAAGTCCAACCTAATCACTAAACGTCGAGAAATCAATGCAAGCCCGACGACGAGTCTGGCAAAAGGCAAATTTTCTTTAGACATAGTGGGACGCAACGTGGAAATTTGCATCCAGCAACTCGAAGATCTCAAAATCCATTAGGTCCCAAAGATGCGAAATTTGCATCCCCTAATCAACTCGAAATTCGCATCCCTTCTTCCTTTTCGAATATTCAGATCCCCATCTAACTCTGGCCAGTATTCGGTTCACATCCCCTTCAGAAACGTGAAATTCACACCGATCTAGGGGGTGTGATTTCATACCTCTACGTGATACGAATTTCACATCCGTCGATAAGAGAAATTCACATCCCTCCGGTACGAAATATCACATCTCACATGATGCAAAATTTCACACCTCCTGAAGGCGAGGCGAATCGTCTAGGCCCCCGAGTTTGAATCCCCCTTCTTGTCCATTACTCTCTCAACCTCCTCTCTTAACTCCTTTTATTATTGAAATGAGAAGTCATGGGGGAGAGAACCATAGGAGCCTCGTCTCTACTCGTTCTCTCCTACGAGGCCTTTTTCCTCTCACTCATTTGCTTCGCCTCCTTGCCCTCGATACTCCATGGCCCTGAGCTTCGTACACCAAGAAACCGTTCAAATAACGAGGTTGAGACAAGGAATTCGAATCATACGACGGTCTACCCACCTGGGTTTGATTCAAGGTGGGACGTGTGCATTTTTTAAGACTGATGGGGGTCAAACATGTTCAAGAAAGTCTTGAGTTTTCGTGATGCGAAATGTGCCAAGTGGGGAGGGGAGGATTTCACATCTAGCCTTTTATATGAAGGAAGAGGGGAGGCCGAGTGAACCACGAATTCTTCCTTCGGGATACGAGGATCTCGTATCCCACTAGGATGCAATTTCCCAACATACCTGGATGCGAAAATTCGCGCCCCTTCGGGATACAAGAATCTCGTATCCCAAAAGGGGTGTGATTTCGCATCCCACCGTTATGCAAAATTTTGCATCCCTTCGGGGTACGAAAATCTTGTATCATACCAGGATGCGGTTTCACATCCCAACGAGATGCGTAATTTCACATTCCCTTGGGATACGAAAATTTCGTATCCCTTCAAAAGAAAAAAAGAGAAGGGAGAAGTGAGAATCGAGTTTCCAACTTCGAAAAATTCATGACCCATGACTCCGGCTATGACTATGCGTACGCGCTTTCGAAACTACAACCATCGAATTAACTAGATTCGCTATCCAATCACACGTTCATAAATTTAAATGACTTAAGAACGTATGTCAAGCGATCGAGTTCACAATTCGATATCATTTTTCGAGAACCAACTCGCGCAATTGTAAGCCGAAGGAATACTTGCCAATTATGTTTATTTCATACTTCGGTCGTGTTGCATAGAACCACATGCAAGTGTGCGAGTGTGTACGATTACCTATGTCGACAATGACTCGTTTACATCTCGACGTAAACAGGAGTCGACGTATGATGTTTAATTTCTTGAGTCTACAGAAAATGAGCATTCACTTGAGCGACATCATGAGATTCTAGTCCAAGCAATCAGAATTCTCAACAACGCCGAAACTCTATGCAAGCTCAATGGAAAAATCATGACCAGTCATCCAACATGACCTGGTGAATTTTCTGATCAACGAGGGTATCTCACTCTTCTCAAAGCACGTCATGCTACCGGAAGACATCCTTTGGGAAGCAAGTGTTAACCAAAATTTTGGCTCAGTTCCCAAGAATAGTAAAAGACCATCGGACTTGGCCTATCGCATGGAATAACAACCTAGAAGCATCGCCGAGGTGTCTAGATCCCAAGTCCTTATAGAATTGTGTAAATATATTCGATCCAACTCGACCAAACTACTCGACGGTGAACCAGTGTTCTGGGATTAGCCTCTAGCCTCTCCATAACCTCACCACCGACATCACATCTCCTCGAACCTCGCACTAACACGAGTGTCATATCCCCTATGGGATACAAATTTGTATCCCACTATGTGATACGAATTCATATCCCATGATGTGTCAAGGGATATGAATTCACATCCCCTCGAGGGATGCAAATTCGCATCTGACACAGGCCAGGGGATACGAATTTGTACCCCCTACGGGATACGAATTTGTATCCTCCTACGAGATACGAATTTGTATCCCGCCTCTACAACTGGGTTGCTAATACATATCCCCTCATGGGATACAAATTCATGCCCCCTTCACATCTCTCGTGAAAGGGTTTTATCAATTAACAAACAACAGATTTTAAAATTCAAAACCCTAACCGATAGGATCCAAACAAAATTAGATAAATCAAGTTTGATTTTATGCCTTTCGAGCTCTTTTCAATTCACAAATTCATACAAATTGAATCTTGGTTGAATCGAGATCAAGCACTTAAATGAGATGCCTCTAGAGTAGTCCACGAATGCTTATCTCGACAGCGTCAAACGAGATATAGAGGAGGAAGGTCGGTTCTAGCAGAAATTGGGGATTTAGGGTTTCTTTTAATATTCGTTTTTTGTGTAGTTTATGATGTAAAAGGAGAATGGTCGGCCTTTCCTTTTATAAAATAAAAATGAGATATTTTAGGTAACTGTAGATCCCTTATACCATTTCAAAACCAAAGAAAAAGGCAACACATGATTCCCTTTTTGCTAAGAATGGCTCTCGTCCTTTTTCAGTTCTTATGTGTGACCCAATATGTTATTATAACATTGGCAATAATTTAAACAATATTTAAATTATAAATAGTGAGTGACATCTAGTAATGCATCGTTGTTACCCAAGTTATAATAAAATCAATAATTCGATACAATTTTTTTGTGACTAGTATATCAATGTAATTTAATCCTTTTAACCAATATATCTAAGATTAAACTTGAGGCATGGAACATATCATCCTCTTAAAAATTTATTCCTTTTATCTTGATAAATGAGTTGACTATATAAAACAAATCAATATTTGAGCACGGCCATGCATTTCATAGTCTCACTCAATCAAGAGGCCCTTAGATATCACTACTTATATTGTAGGGTTAAATTCCGTCTAGATCATTCAGAATTTTCAATTGATTCGAGATGAATCTGATAATCACCTTTATCGTCTACTCAGTTAAAATTAACTTTGATGATATCAAAACACAAATATCCTCGAATAAAATTATAATGATTTCAGGTCGGAGTACCATTGCATTACTGCCACAATGAGAATAATTTATGACACTATTAATTATATTCCATTAAGTTTTCTCATCTTAAGTCAGCCCAATACACTATTCTCCCATACGTATTTATGTATTGACATTAATATGACGTATATTATGTAGGGTTTGATGGATCAAATCGACAACCCAAATATGATGATTCAACAAAATAAATCATGATCTTAGCAATAAAAGGTAGATCGAATTAGATAAATTAGGATTTCATACCTGTCTTGTTGAATCCATGTAGATCTGAAAATTTTCGAGCTTGAAATGAATCAAAGGATCGAATCGAAGTAGAACAACAAGCCGTCGATCCTCTATTGGTTATCAACATGAGCGTTTATCCTCTTAGATCTAATCGAAGAAGAAAAAGGTTTAAGGTGCTAGCCGCCATTAATTTTGGTAGATATTGGAACGGGACAAAACTAGGGTTAGATTTTAGATCTGATCCTTTTTCTTATTATCATGAGTCATGCATGTGTATGTCTATTTTAAAAGGAAGGTGAAAAATCCCATTTTAAAATAAACGTGAACCATAATAATAGGAACCAACCAATGTACCCATTCTAACGTCCAATAAAATATCAACTGTTTGATATTGTATTTATCCAAATTATTGTTCTTCCTTATAACGTTCTAAGTGCGTGACCCTATAGGTTATTACAACGTTGGCAATAATTTAAATCATATTTAAATCATAAACAGTGAGCGGTATCTAGCAACACATTGTTGTTACCCAAGTTATAATAAGATCAACGATTCGATACAACCTGTTTGTGACCAGTGTATCAATGCAATATAATCCTTTTAACCGATTGTAATAACCTGGAAAATGTGAACCAATTTAAAATTTTTAAATTTGGTTATTACCAAAGAATTTGAATAGTTGAAATGGCAAATTTCAATAAAATATAGAATTGGGTATAGTATTGCAGTTTGAAATTTTGAATATAAACTTTGTCTGACTGTACCGGGTGGAAAATATAACGGATTTTAGCGAAACTGAAAATATTTAAATCTGTTTATGAATACCTTTCTAACGAATCTGAAAAATCGAAGTTTCATAGCGGGAATCAAAAGTTATGGCCAATTGAATTTTCAGAAAGGTCGCTATATAGCACATATAGCCCTTGAAAATTGATATTTTGCATACGACCTCGGAATTCGACGAAACCACTTTTGTTGGGTCTGGGATGTCAAATAATTGCTAAGTTTCAAATTTCATAATTTTTGAAGCTAGTATGTGAGCGGGGCAAAATAAAATGTGATTGGTCAATTTCTGTTAAAATGGGTCGACCTAAAAATGGCCGTTTTTCAAACGAGCTCAGAATTCGACGAAACTGGTTTTGTTAGGACCGTATCGTCAAAACAAAGCTAGATTTATTTTTCTGGAATTTTTCGATTCAGTTTGTGGCCCTGGAAAATTGAAATGTACGTTCAAATTAAATATTGAATGTTTATATTTTAATTTGAAAAATAACTGACTGTAACAGTCGAATTGGCCAACGAAACATATCCCATTGTGTCCGGAATGGGGGTATTTAGCTAGAGGCGATAGTCATTGGGTTTGATTTTGAGTCCGTTTGTGAAAACACTATTTAAAATTTCCTATATAGCTTCGACCAATAGAAATTTTTCTTTTAAAAAAAAATCGAAAAAAAAACCCTAGCCGCCAGGCGTTTTTAACGACGCATGAAGCTCGAAGCTTCCCATCGTTTTTACCGCCGCCACAGCCAGTTTCGCCACCTCCTCCAGTTGAAGATTCTGATCGCCTCCGCCTCCTCTTTACATCCGACCAAGCCTCGCCTCGAAGCATCGACCGTACGCGTCGAATTTCGAGAGGGAAGTCAGCCCCTTTGGAGCGCCGCCGCGACTTGCTGGAGCCACCGAGTTCATCGCCACCACCGTCGATTAGAAGGTGGTTCGTAGCCCTTCGACGCCGTGTAGTCTGATCGGAGCAACAAGGTACGGTTTTGAAGCTTTGCAAACCCTTCTGATTTAAATTTCTGAATTGAAAATAACACTTTTAAGTGTTGCAAAACTTTGAAAAATCATATCTTTTTAGTGTGTTAACGAAATTCGATGAAACAGGAGATACCGTGACCGCAAAGAGGCTCTCTACATTCTAGAAGAAGCCGCGGATTTTTCTGATCTTCCTACGATTTTTAGCACTGCAATAACCAATGTGAGGAATCTAAACTAATTGTGTGAATGAAATCGCGTCGTATAAATTATATAAGCGAAGTGTAAATTATATACGCATTGTATACCTCATGTACATGTGTTGTATAAGTTATATTAGCGATGTATAAATTATACAAGCGTTGAATGAAACATATATGCTTTGAATTATGATGAAATGCAAGTGAATTTTAATATAATATATATATATATACACTCCCCTCGTCCACAGACCATGGACGATATTTATTGCTTGTGATTGACGTGATATTATATGGTATGACGAATGGTTGGAAATAATTGTTTGTGGTTGATTTTATGGTTGAAAAATACCTTTGTGGTTGAAAAATACCCTCTTGTGGTTGAAACAAATTAGAATGGGATTGTGGAATTGAAAATAAAACATGCCGCCTGCGTGCGAACTAGATGCATGATCCCCATTGTCAAAAACCGTGAGGTTTTAAGGTAGAGCGAGGAGTCGTACTAGGGACGGTCCCGGTTTTAACTACCCTGCCGTTATGCTGCCGAAATTTTCTGAAATATACATGTGTTAGAATAATTTTCATTTGTCGAAATAAATTACATATGTTGAAATAAATATTCATGTGTTGAGTTGCAATTCATTCGTTGAGTTGAAATTCATGTGTTGAATATTATTTGAATTTAAACAAATAGCTTTAGCGATAAAAATCACATTTTTATATATACACAAACTATATCGAATATTCATGTGTTGAGTTGCAATTCATTCGTTGAGTTGAAATTCATGTGTTGAATATTATTTGAATTTAAACAAATAGCTTTAGCGATAAAAATCACATTTTTTATATATACACAAACTATATCGAATATTCATGTGTTGAGTTGCAATTCATTCGTTGAGTTGAAATTCATGTGTTGAATATTATTTGAATTTAAACAAATAGCTTTAGCGATAAAAATCACATTTTTATATATATACGAACTATATCGAATATTCATGTGTTGAGTTGCAATTCATTCGTTGAGTTGAAATTCATGTGTTGAATATTATTTGAATTTAAACAAATAGCTTTAGTGATAAAAATCACATTTTTATATATACACAAACTATATAGAATATTCATGTGTTGAGTTGCCATTCGTTCGTCGATTTGAAATTCATGTGTTGAATGTTATCGTATTTTAAAATAAAATGAATCGACAATAAAAACTACATTTTTATTGTGAATATGAAATGTTAAAACATTCACGTGATGAATGAATATTTTTGATGATAAAAATATTTCTTTTATCATGTATACGCTTTGATAAAAATACACACGTGTTGAAATAAATAATAGTTTGCTAGAAATATTATTATTAGCTTTGTTCTGCATATATATATACATGTGTTGAACTGGAAAAATGGATTAGCTGTAGAGTAAAGAAATTATTTGCGTGCCCGACAAATAGGTAAACCTTGATGAGTTGGCTGCGCAATTTTATTTATATATCAATTCCTATGAATGCCATTGGATGCGGAGTGCTGGTTATTCTATGTGGAATAATAAATATCGCCATAGGATAGTAACAATTAATTTTGAACTACACTACCTGGCACACTTCTTGACGATAGGCATACTTCATCATATTCCACATAAGCAATTGGAGCTTGTGTGACGAGGTGGAAGATTTACCATACGAGCAAGAGGCTTGTATGGCGATGATTATATACTACAGGTTGAACTGATGACTGATATGGACTGTATAAAATATAACGATAAATCGCCAGATTAATAAAAACCCCACACGGGTCTGGAGTTGACAATAATCACGTCGCTCTAGTTATTAGATACGGCACATGGACTATTTATTTCCACACGGAAACGGGGTGAAGAGAATTTATTCTCTGGAGTGATTATCTATACATGCTCCCCCGTAAACACCAGAATATATCACTATAAATATGTGGATGCTTTTTAGGATTTATTGGGTACCTAACACGGCCCAATAAATTTCCAAACCCCTCCCCGTACAAAGGAGGTTATGGCGAAATTTTTCGAAATATTAAGGCGTTAGTGAAATATTTGAAGTGAAAACGAAGTTGAAATTATAGAATGAACTATAGTTGGAATTATAGAATGAACTATATATATATATATATAAAATAAAGGGGAATCGAAGCCGTGCAGTTCGTGTTTCGGAATCGTAATTTGAAATGATTAGAAATCCGACCATCGGATTTTCCCGAAACCGCAACCGCTGGGTTCGCCTTGGAAATATCTTCCCAACGGCACCAACCTTATAAAAATCCAACGGTTGGATTGTCTGGAATGTTTAATTCAAATCTGAAGAAAAACAACGTCAGAATCGTTTATATTTATATATAAATATAAATATAATTAAATTAAATCGAATAATGACGCTGTAGTTCGAATTTTGAAACCGTAACTTCAAACGACTAGAGTGGAAGATCCGACCGTCGGATTTTCACGAAACTGGAACCGTTGGGTTCGCTTTGGGAATATCTTCCCACTGATATAGACTTCGTAGAAATCCAACGGTTAGATTTTCCGATATGTGTAAAACAAATTAAGGGAAAAACAGCGCCAGTGCCACGGCACGACCTGAAACGTCGTTTAATTAAATATGGCCATTTTTAAATAAATAAAAATGGCCAAAAATCGTTATAAAATATTATAAGCAACATAGATTGCAAATAAACCAATTGGGCTTGAATTGTTCGATATTTGATGGTTGTATGTGTTTGACACGAAAATAACACTAAAGAACTGAAAGATGGATGTCGAATAATATAACCATAGAAAGAATCGATTTAAATTTTAATGACGTGAATTATTTGAAAAGTCCGAGCTAACCCTCATTTCAAATAATTTATCGAGCGATTCGAATTAGGAAATGCAAAGACGATTCAAGACCGACGATCTTTGTATCGGTTAGATGGGCGCTGCTGAGGTTCCTGATCGGAGTAGCTACCGGAAAGGGACGAAAGTAGTAGCCGTCTGAACGTATGTGTTGATTGTACAGATATACGAGGAATTGACGCCTCCGGTTTCGTTCAGACCCAGAACGGACTTGTAAATGGACTGTGTGTCTGACGTTGGATTTTGTTCTATACTGTTTGATCTCTATTAAATATATATCTGTTTGGCGGCGGAGAATTTATTCTTTTGCTTAACGCCCTTCTCTGAGACGTACGAGCTCAGAGGTTATATATCGATGGAAATCAATCGTATGGAGTGGACTGCCTATGTGGCATGCCAAGATGCTGTGATCAAGGCTTCTGTTGCAAAGCAAAGTCTTGTGGATGATGATCAAAGCAAGGTCTACGTGGCCTGGCTTTGTGTATTTCGTAGATTCGCGAGCCTTACACCTCGGTATGAGTTAAAAACGGGATACGGACCGCTGGGAGAGCATGACGTTTCTTTCTAGCTATGGTGGTGTCAGTGACTTACCAGCCCTGATATTTATATCTATTTTTCACCTATGTGGTTGTTGGAATGCGAGGCGCCTCGATTATAGGTCTGTAGGGACCGGGAAGCGTGTGTTCAGGAATTGCCAATTCTCAAACGTAAGAGAGGACCGGCCCAGCCGAATCCAGGGTTGCCCAGAGTGCGCAGTCCTGAGGCATTTGCTAGAGTGTCTTGAAGCGGAAAGGATCTTGCCCCTTGCCTCGACTCATGACGGAAATCCAATTTCCAATATGAAATAAAGGACTCGATTGCAGAACTAGTATGGCGACATAGTGGTATGGGGCACTTATGCCGTCTATGATTGATATTTATGATGCTATTCATTTTTGAAACATATATGCACTAGTAATAATATCGAATGATTTTGCTTTATACGTATCAAGCATATTTGGCCATTATAAGGTAAAACTCTATCCTCCGGCTTGCGTTGCATTGTGTGGTGGGACTTGAGTCTTATAATGGCTTCATTCTTTCAAAAAGCATTGCGTTGTTTTAAAGAATTGACTTTGTTTTAAATGCACTAGCAATCACTGGAGTAAACCCGTTCCGCGAAAGTGGCGTGGTCCTATGATTTGCTTATTACTGTTGTTTAACTGTTAAATAGATTTCTCATACCAGTCCCCATGACTGACTCGTTGTTTGTTTCACTTTGCAAACGCAGGTGCCCTTATTTTCACACGGGCAGCCTAGTTCATAGGTGACAGGTTGTTTTTGGCTCTGCACTGTTGCATAGAGTGTATTTTTGGCTCATGGCGAGTCTGACTTCACAGAGACGACTTTGACATTTTCCGCCATTATTGTACTTATATTATGATTCCGCCACGGGCGATGCAGACTGATTTACTTCCATTACTTCTTATTGTAGGTATATGTATTCCGCCTTCGGCGATGTAGACTGATACCCTTATTATGTCTCACTGCATGTATGTATTCCGCCTCTGGCGATGATGACTGATCACTTCCCTTTTAATTACTAAGTTATATCCTACGCTATGCTATTCTGATGTTATTACATGTTGTGATTCTGCTGTCATATCCATGTTATATTATTCTATTTATTGTTTTGCTATTATTTGTGTTCTGCTATGATGATTAATGTGTTATATTCCAATGATTATCCTTAATACCGCCCCTCGGAATTTGGGATCGTCACAGTTGGTATCAGAGCTTTGGTTAACCTTAGCTCCGGGATCTAACACATTAAACACCTCGTCAGAATAGAATCAGTAGTGTTCTAATGCGAGTAGCTCATTAGAGATAGGATTAGCAATGTCCTAGAATGAGCTAAGCAGATTAGCAAAACAATGTGATCAGTACATCATTTCCTTTCCTTATATTCCCCTGCTTTATCAAATATGAAAATTATCAAATCCGTGAGCTTGACTCTTTTCTTGCTTATACAGTACTCTTTCTGATGGCTACACGAGCAGCAGCAGCTAGAGGAGGCCGTGGAGGCCGAGCAGGAGCAGCAGGAGGACGGGGGAATATCCCGTAGTAGAGGGAGGCCCTATTGTTCAGCCACCAGCACCCGAGGACTTTGAGCTAGACAAAGTAGCGAAGAGGTATAGGAACCTTGGGGGAAAAGCCTTTACCGGCACTGGTACAGTGACCGAGGCTATAGCTTGGTTGAAGACCTGTGAGAAAATCTTTGAAGGCATGGGTATGGGAACCAACAACAAAGCACGACTAGGTATTTGGCTTCTACAGGAGGAGGCCGAGCTGTGGTGGGATGCCATCACCTCAGAGGATGCAGCAGGTACTGTCAGAACCTGGGAGCAATTCAAAACCATGTTCAACGAGAAGTTTGTACCTGAACAGGCTCTAGAGAAGATGCGAGAGCAGTTTGCTAATCTCCAGCAAGGAGACCTCTCTATCCAGGATTACCTCAATAAATTCACCCAGTTGTCGCGCTATGCTCCAGAGCTTATTATGACTAACAAAGCAAAGAACAAGAGATTCATATTTGGGCTAAAGCGCAAGTACCATGACAGAGCCATGAGCAACATCAAACTCTCCTTCTCAGAATTGGTAGAAATGGCTTGCAATTATGAAGATATGGATGAAAGACACGCCAGCCAAGACTGCGCCAAAAGCCAAGCTGGAAATAAGCGTAAGGCTTTAGTAGATCAACCCGAGTCTAGCATTACAGCGGCCGCTACTCAGAAACCTGGAAAGATCCCCAAAGGAAATTGCTACAACTGCGTGAAGCCAGGACATTTTTCTAATGTATGCAAAGCCCCGAGGAAACCAAAGGCAAATGACTCAGCCGAATGCTACAACTGCCATAATAAAGGGCATTATAGCAGGAACTGTCCTCTGAAGCCGAATGCACAAGTGGCTCATGTGTACGACGGGAAGGCCCCGCCAGCTATCACTGATGGATCAGGTAAACCAGACGTCTTGGGAGGTACCCTCACCATTAAAAATATTCCTGTTTCTGTACTTTTTGATACTGGTGCATCACATAGCTTCATTTCTGGTAACATTGTTCACAAGTTAAAATTGAAATGAAGAAAGCTTAAAGAACCAATTAAAATTCAAAACCCGATAGGAGGTTCGGTTAGTCTCAGTATCTATTGCAAATTACCTATTTCCTTTTCTCGATACCGATTTCCTTTTGATTCGATTGTCATGGACCTTTCCGAATTTGATGTTATACTGGGGCTGGACTAGTTGACAAAATATAAGGCCGAAGTTAGATGTGCCGAGAGAATCGTTAAAGTCGAAACGAAGTTTGGACCTATATATATACCACGCCACGGTTCAGCAATTAATAGAACAGAATTTTGGTCTTCTTTGGAAGTTACTCCCCCTTCATTAGAAAAGGTACCGGTCGTTCAAAACTATGCGGATGTGTCTGAAGAAGTAGAAAACTTACCGCCGCAAAGAGAGATTGAATTTAGAATAGATCTAATTCCTAACGCCCGACTAGTAGTACATCCAATTAGAAGAATGGCCCCGAAAGAAAAAGAAGAGTTAGGTAGTCAAACCGGAGAATTGCTTTGGAAAGGTCTGATCAGACCGAGCTTTTCAGCGTGGGGAGCAGCAGTAGTATTTGTCTCGAAATCAGACGGTGCTCTAAGACCTTGCGTTGATTACCGAGATCTCAATAAGCAGACACTGAAAAAACAAATATCCCTTGCCCCGAATAGACGATCTGCTAAATCAATTAAATGGAGCAACGGTATTCTCCAGAATGGACCTAGCTACCGGTTTCCACCAATTACGTATAGCCGAAGACTGTACCCCTTTGACAGCCTTCAGGGGTCCCGATTTATTCTACGAATGGTTAGTAATGCCGTTCGGCTTGTGTCACGCTCTGGCATACTTCGTCGATCTTATGAACAGAGTGTTCCGTGGTGTATTGAATAAATTTGTTCTGGTCTTCATCGATGACATTTTAATCTACTCAAAGTCGGAAGGCGAGCATGCAAAAAATTTAGAACAAGTGTTGAAAATTCTAAGGAGAAATGTCTTGAAAGCTAAATTTTCTAATTGTGTCTTCTGGCAGGATGAAGTTAAGTTCCTAGGCCATGTCGTGTCAAAAGAAGGGATTGCTGTAGATCCAAGCAAAATTGCAGCGATTCAGAACTGGAAACAACCTACGACCCCCACAGAAGTTCGAAGTTTCCTGGGATTGGCTAGTTACTATCGGAAATTCATTCAGGATTTTTCAAAGATATCTGGTGTATTGACAAAGCTTACAAAGAAGCATGAGAAATTCAAATGGACTCCCGAATGTGAAGAAGCTTTCCAGGAGCTGAAACTGAAGTTGACAACCGCTCCAGTATTGACCATTATAGAAGGCAACCAAGACTTGACTGTATGGACAAACGCTTCTATTAGAGGGCTAGGCGCAGTATTAATGCAAAAAGGCCAAGTGGTCGCTTATGCCAGCCGTCAGCTGAAGCCGCATGAAAGAAACTATGCAACTCATGATCTTGAGTTATTAGCTATCGTGTTTGCTTTAAGAATCTGGAGGCATTATTTACCGGGCGAGAAGTTCGAACTATTTACCGATCATCAATCCTTGAAATATCTATTTACTTAGAAGGATCTAAACTTGAGACAACAGCGTTGGTTAGAATTCCTTGCAGCATACGATTTTGAAATTCTATACACTCCAGGGAAAGCCAATGTTGTAGCAGATGCGCTCAGCAGAAAGAATGAAATAATTGCCAGTTTTATCATTACGTCTTGACAGGATCTCGACCCTCCAAAAGGAGGATAATTTTGTAAAAGTAATGATCAAAAGGATCAATGAAGGCATAGACTCCAGCTTCCAAGTGGATAGTGAGGGAGTTTTGAGATTAAAAGGAAGAATTTGTATTCCCGACATCTCCGAGCTAAAGAGGGAAGTACTTGATGAATGCCACAAGTCCAAATTAAGTATCCATCCTGGTGTGAGCAAAATGTATAACGTTATCAAGCGCACATTCTGGTGGAAGGCGATGAAAAGAGATATCTCATTATATGTTAGCAGATGCCCCACTTGTCAGCTAGTCAAGAGTGATCAGCAGAAATTGGCTGGATTATTACAACCCTTAGAAATTCCAGGATGGAAGTGGGAACAAATTTCAATGGACTTCATTGATGGTTTGCCTCGAACTAAGAAAGGAAACGACAGTATATGGGTAATCGTAGATCGCTTCACGAAGACTGCCCATTTTATACCTGTCCGATCCAACAGAATGGCTCAAAGTTTAGCACAGATTTACTTCAAAGAAATAGTTAAATTACATGGAGTGCCGCTTAATATAGTCAGTGATAGAGATCCTCTATTTACTAGCAAATTCTGAGAAGCATTCCAGACAGAATTGGGAACCAAATTGAATCTAAGCACCGCTTATCACCCTCAGACAGACGGCCAAACTGAGCGGGTGAATAGAATTATAGAAGATTTACTGCGAGCTTGCGTTATCGATTTTGGAGGCTCATGGGAAGATCACTTACATTTAGCCGAATTCTCTTACAACAATAGATATCAAGCAAGTTTGGGAATGTCTCCGTTTGAAGCATTATACGGTAGACCGTGCAGATCTCCCGCATGTTGGGTAGAACCTGGCAACAGACTTGTGTTAGGGCCCGATATGATTCGAGAAGCATCGGATAAAGTCGATTTCATTAAGAAGCGATTGAAAACCGCACAGAGCCGACAGAAAAGTTATGCTGATGCGAGAAGAAGGGATATATCGTTTGCCGTTGGCGATTATGTTTATTTAAGAGTTTCTCCAATGCGAGGAGTAATCAGATTTGGCAAGACTGGGAAGTTGGCACCGAGATTTATTGTTCCCTTTCCTATACTTGAACGGATTTGAACTCTTGCATATAGGGTTTCATTACCTGATTGGTTGTCTGGTGTGCATGATGTGTTCCACGTGTCTCAACTCAGAAAACATGTTCATGATCCAGATCTTGTTGTGGAAGAAGCAGCGCAATAGGATATTGACATAACTCCAGAATTAGCCCTCAGAAGAGGGCCATTAAAGATAGTTGGCAAAGAAACTAGAGAGCTAAGGAGGAAAAAGAATCATTTAGTCAAAGTGCAGTGGAGTAGTGATCCTAGAGACTGTACTTGGGAGACTGAGGAAAGCATTAAACAAGCCTATCCCAAATGCAGAGTGGACATCTCTGACTAACTCCGGTGCAAGGTACCTTTACAATACTTTGCATTTACATTTTATTTCCTACTTTGCTGTTATTTCCTTTTCGAGGACGAAAAGTTTTAAGTGGGGGAGATTGTAATAACCTGGAAAATATGAACCAATTTAAAATTTTTAAATTTGGTTATTACCAAAGAATTTGAATAGTTGAAATGGCAAATTTCAATAAAATATAGAATTGGGTATAGTATTGCAGTTTGAAATTTTGAATATAAACTTTGTCGGACTGTACCGGGTGGAAAATATAACGGATTTTAGCGAAACTAAAAATATTTAAATCTATTTATGAATACCTTTCTAACGAATCTGAAAAATCGAAGTTTCATAGCGGGAATCAAAAGTTATGGCCAATTGAATTTTCAGAAAGGTCGTTATATAGCACATAAAACCCTTGAAAATTGATATTTTGCATACGACCTCGGAATTCGACGAAACCACTTTTGTTGGGTCCGGGATGTCAAATAATTGCTAAGTTTCAAATTTCATAATTTTTGAAGCTAGTATGTAAGCGGGGCAAAAGAAAATGTGATTGGTCAATTTCTGTTAAAATGGGTCAACCTAAAAATGGCCGTTTTTCAAACGAGCTCAGAATTCGACGAAACTGGTTTTGTTAGGACCGTATCGTCAAAACAAAGCTAGATTTATTTTTCTGGAATTTTTCGATTCAGTTTGTGGCCCTGGCAAATTGAAATGTACGTTCAAATTAAATATTGAATGTATTATATTTTAATTTGAAAAATAACTGACTGTAACAGTCGAATTGGCCAACGAAACATATCCCATTGTGTCCGGAATGGGGGTATTTAGCTAGGGGCGACAGTCGTTGGGTTTGATTTCGAGTCCGTTTGTGAAAACACTATTTAAAATTTCCTATATAGCTTCGACCAATAGGAATTTTTCTTTTAAAAAAAATAAAAATAAAAAAAACCCTAGCCGCCAGGCGATTTGAACGACGCACGAAGCTCGAAGCTTCCCATCGTTTTTGCCGCCGCCACAGCCAGTTTCGCCGCCTCCTCCAGTTGAAGATTCTGATCGCCTCCGCCTCCTCTTTACATCCGACCAAGCCTCGCCTCGAAGCATCGACCGTACGCGTCGAATTTCGAGAGGGAAGTCAGCCCCTTTGGAGCGCCGTCGCGACTCGCTGGAGCCACCGAGTTCATCGCCACCACCGTCGATCGGAAGGTGGTTCGTAGCCCTTCGACGCCGTGTAGTCTGATCAGAGCAACAAGGTACGGTTTTGATTTAAAATCAAAACCCAATTTTGAAGCTTTGCAAACACTTCTGATTTAAATTTCTGAATTGAAAATAACACTTTTAAGTGTTGCAAAACTTTGAAAAATCATATCTATTTAGTGTGTTAACGAAATTCGATGAAACAGAAGACACCGTGACCGCAAAGAGGCTCTCTACATTCTAGAAGAAACCGCGGATTTTTCTGATCTTCCTACGATTTTTAACACTGCAATAACCAATGTGAGGAATCTAAACTAATTGTGTGAATGAAATCGCGTTGTATAAATTATATAAGCGAAGTGTAAATTATATACGCATTGTATACCTCATGTACATGTGTTGTATAAGTTATATTACCGATGTATAAATTATACAAGCGGTTAATGAAACATATATGCTTTGAATTGTGATGAAATGCAAGTGAATTTTAATAATATATATATATATATATATACTCCCCTCGTCCACAGACCATGGACGATATTTATTGCTTGTGATTGACGTGATATTATATGGTATGACGAATGGTTGGAAATAATTGTTTGTGGTTGATTTGATGGTTGAAAAATACCTTTGTGGTTGAAAAATACCCTCTTGTGGTTGAAACAAATTAGAATGGGATTGTGGAATTGAAAATAAAACATGCCGCCTGCATGCGAACTAGATGCATGATCCCCATTGTCAAAAACCGCGAGGTTTTAAGGTAGAGCGAGGAGCCGTACTAGGGACGGTCCCGGTTTTAACTACCCTGCCGTTATGCTGCCGAAATTTTCTGAAATATACATGTGTTAGAATAATTTTCATTTGTCGAAATAAATTACATATGTTGAAATAAATATTCGTGTGTTGAGTTGCAATTCATTCGTTGAGTTGAAATTCATGTGTTGAATATTATTTGAATTTAAACAAATAGCTTTAGCTATAAAAATCACATTTTTATATATACACAAACTATATCGAATATTCATGTGTTGAGTTGCAATTCATTCGTTGAGTTAAAATTCATGTGTTGAATATTATTTGAATTTAAACAAATAGCTTTAGCGATAAAAATCACATTTTTATATATACACAAACTATATCGAATATTCATGTGTTGAGTTGCAATTCATTCGTTGAGTTGAAATTCATGTGTTGAATATTATTTGAATTTAAACAAATAGCTTTAGCGATAAAAATCGCATTTATATATATATACGAACTATATCGAATATTCATGTGTTGAGTTGCAATTCATTCGTTGAGTTGAAATTCATGTGTTGAATATTATTTGAATTTAAACAAATAGCTTTAGCGATAAAAATCACATTTTTATATATACACAAACTATATAGAATATTCATGTGTTGAGTTGCCATTCGTTCGTCGATTTGAAATTCATGTGTTGAATGTTATCGTATTTTAAAATAAAATGAATCAACAATAAAAACTACATTTTTATTGTGAATATGAAATGTTAAAACATTCACGTGATGAATAAATATTTTTGATGATAAAAATATTTCTTTTATCATGTATACGCTTTGATAAAAATACACACGTGTTGAAATAAATAATAGTTTGCTAGAAATATTATTATTAGCTTTGTTCTGCATATATATACGTGTGTTGAACATGAAAAATGGATTAGCTGTAGAGTAAAGAAATTATTTGCGTGCCCGACAAATAGGTAAACCTTGATGAGTTGGCTGCGCAATTTTATTTATATATCAACTCCTGTGAATGCCATTGGATGCGGAGTGCTGGTTATTCTATGTGGAATAATAAATATCGCCATAGGATAGTAACAATTAATTTTGAACTACACTACCTGGCATACTTCTTGACGATAGGCATACTTCATCATTTTCCGCATAAGCAATTAGAGCTTGTGTGACGAGGTGGAAGATTTACCATACGAGCAAGAGGCTTGTATGGCGATGATTATATACTACAGGTTGAACTGATGGACTATATAAAATATAACGATAAATCGCCAGATTAATAAAAAACCCCACACGGGTCTGGAGTTGACAATTATCACGTCGCTCTAGTTATTAGATACGGCACATGGACTATATATCTCCACACGGAAACGGGGTGACGAGAATTTATTCTCTGGAGTGATTATCTATACATGCTCCCCCGTAAACACCAGAATATATCACTATAAATATGTGGATGCTTTTTAGGATTTATTGGGTACCTAACACGGCCCAATAAATTTCCAAACCCCTCCCCGTACAAAGGAGGTTATGGCGAAATTTTTCGAAATATTAAGGCATTAGTGAAATATTTGAAGTGAAAAAGAAGTTGAAATTATAGAATGAACTATAATTGGAATTATAGAATGAACTATTTATATATAAATATAAATAAAATAAAGGGGAATCGAAGCCGTGCAGTTCGTGTTTCGGAATCGTAATTTGAAACGATTAGTGCGAGAAATCCGACCATCGGATTTTCCCGAAACCGCAACCGCTGGGTTCGCCTTGGAAATATCTTCCTAACGGCACCAACCTTGTAAAAATCCAACGGTTGTATTGCCCGGAATGTTTAATTCAAATCTGAAGAAAAACTGAGCCAGAATCGTTTATATTTATATATAAATATAAATATAATTAAATTAAATCAAATAATGACGCTGCAGTTCGAATTTTGAAACCGTAACTTCAAACGACTAGTGTGGAAGATCCGACCGTCGGATTTTTACGAAACTGGAACCGTTGGGTTCGCAATGGGAATATCTTCCCACTGATATAGACTTCGTAGAAATCCAACGGTTATATTTTCCGATATGTGTAAAACAAATTAAGGGAAAAACAACGCCAGTGCCACGGCACGACCTGAAACGTCGTTTAATTAAATATGGCCATTTTTAAATAAATAAAAATGGCCAAAAATCGTTATAAAATATTATAAGCAATATAGATTGCAAATAAACCAATTGGGCTTGAATTGTTCGATATTTGATGGTTGTATGTGTGACACGAAAATAACACTAAAGAACTGAAAGATGGATGTCGAATAATATAAGCATAGAAAGAATCGATTTAAATTTTAATGACGTGAATTATTTGAAAAGGCCGAGCTAACCCTCATTTCAAATAATTTATCAAGCGATTCGAATTGGAAAATGCAAAGACGATTCAAAACCGGCGATCTTTGTATCGGTTGGATGGGCGCTGCTGAGGTTCCTGACCGGAGAACCTACCGGAAAGGGATGGAAGTAGTAGCCGTCTGAACGTATGTGTTGATTGTACGGATATACGAGGAATTGACGCCTCCGGTTTCGTTCAGACCCAGAACGGACTTGTAAATGGACTGTGTGTCTGACATTGGATTTTGTTCTATACTGTTTGATCTTTGTTAAAAATATATCTGTTTGGCGGCGGAGAATTTATTCTTTTACTTAACGCCCTTCTCTGAGACGTACGAGCTCAGAGGTTATATATCGATGGAAATCAATCGTATGGAGTGGACTGCCTATGTAGCATGCCAAGATGCTGTGATCAAGGCTTCTGTTGCAAAGCAAAGTCTTGTGGATGATGATCAAAGCAAGGTCTACGTGGCCTGGCTTTGTGTATTTCGTAGATTCGCGAGCCTCACACCTCGGTATGAGTTAAAAACGGGATACGGACCGCTGGGAGAGCACGACGTTTCTTTCTAGCTATGTTGGTGTCAGTGACTTACCAGCCCGGACATTTATATCTATTTTTCACCTATGTGGCTGTTGGAATGCGAGGCGCCTCGATTTTAGGTCTGTAAGGACCGGGAAGCGTGTGTTCAGGAATTGCCAATCCTCAAACGTAAGAGAGGACCGGCCCAGCCGAATCCAGGGTTGCCCAGAGTGCGTAGTCCTGAGGCATTTGCTAGAGTGTCTCGAAGCGGAGAGGGGCTTGCCCCTTGCCTCGACTCATGACGGAAATCCAATTTCCAATACGAAATAACGGACTCGATTGCAGAACTAGTATGGCGACATAGTGGTATGGGGCACTTATGCCGTCTATGATTGATATTTATGATGCTATTCATTTTTGAAACATATATGCACTAGTAATAATATCGAATGATTTTGCTTTATACGTATCAAGCTTATTTGGCCATTATAAGGTAAAACTCTATCCTCCGGCTTGTGTTGCATTGTGTGATGGGACCTAAGTCTTATAATGGCTTCATTCTTTCAAAAAGCATTGCGTTGTTTTAAAGAATTGACTTTGTTTTAAATGCACTAGCAATCACTGGAGTAAACCTGTTCCGCGAATGTGGCGTGGTCCTATGATTTGCTTATTACTGTTGTTTAACTGTTAAATAGATTTCTCATACCAGTCCCCATGACTGACTCGTTGTTTGTTTCACTTTGCAAACGCGGGTGCCCTTATTTTCACACGGGCAGCCTAGTTCACAGGTGACAGGTTGTTTTTGGCTCTGCACTATTGCATAGAGTGTATTTTTGGCTCATGGCGAGGCTGACTTCACAGAGACGACTTTGACATTTTCCGCCATTATTGTACTTATATTATGATTCCGCCACGGGCGATGCAGACTGATTTACTTCCATTACTTCTTATTGTATGTATATGTATTCCGCCTTCGGCGATGTAGACTGATACCCTTATTATGTCTCACTGCATGTATGTATTCCTCCTCTGGCGATGATGACTGATCACTTCCCTTTTAATTACTAAGTTATATCCTACGCTATGCTATTCTGATGTTATTACATGTTGTGATTCCGCTGTCATATCCATGTTAAATTATTCTATTTATTGTTCTGCTATTATTTGTGCTCTGCTATGATGATTAATGTGTTATATTCCAATGATTATCCTTAATACCGCCCCTCGGATTTTGGGATCGTCACACCGATATATCCAGGATTAAACTAGAGGCATGGATCGTATCATCCTCGTTGTAATTTAATCCGTATTTCTTGATCGATGAGTAGACTGTTTAAAACAAATCAATATTTGAGCACGGCCATGCATTTCACAATCTCACTCAATCAAGAGGCCCATGGATATCACTACGAATATATCGTAGGGTTAAATTCCATCTATATCATTCATAACTTTCATTCGATTCGAGATGTATCCAATAATCACCGTTATCGTTACTCTGTTACGAATAACTTTATATGATATCAAAACACAAATATCCTTAAGTAAAATTATAATGATTTCAGGTCTGAGGACCATTACATCACTGTCACTATGAGAATAACTCATGATACTGTTAATTATATTCCATGGAGTTATCTCACGGTGGGTCAGCCCAATACGCTATTCTCCAATACGTATTTATGTCTTGACTTTAATATCATGTATATCAATGATCAATGAGATGTGATCGTTAGTCAATCAACATACTAGTCTCAATGCTTTATTGTTGTTCTGTATAAACAACAAAACCTGACTAGGGACATTTAAGATTTATAATACTTAATAATTATATAATCTCAAATTCAGTCTTACTCGAACTATATAATTCCGTATTATTATTCTAAGGACTTCTATTATATTATTATTTATATTACGCAGTAAATACAATATAATAGAATCATATTTTATTCCAAACAAAATAATAACATCAACAGTGTTATCAATCTCATCAAATGAATTGCCTCTTGGGCATAAACTCTAACAATCTCCCACTTGCACTAGAGTCAATCATTCATGTATCATATACCCATGAAACTAGTGTGACTATTAAACTTCTGCTGCGACAGATTTTAATTCAGTAGGTCTGCAACATTACAACTTTTGTAACTTTGCAGACATGTTAATTTCTTATGTGAACAATTTCACATAAGAATTATATTTCTTAAATATATGTTTGGATTGATAATGAGTTTAACGTTTTAGGCCTGAGCAATAGCCACATTGTTATCTCAATATAAGTCAAAGGATCAACAATGAATTAAGTTCAATTATGAACTTCTTAATCCAAACATTTACTTTCTTAGAATCAGTATTTATTTCTTGTTTTTAAACTAACATTATTTGCAATAATTAATGTGTTATCAAATAACATTAGAATTATTGTATCACTCCCACTCAATTTCTTGTCTATACAAGATTCAGTGGCATTTTGTGGTTACGAAACGTTTCGAATTCTATTTCATTCTCATTGGTATCTTAGAGACTGGCTCTCCTTTATAAAGGATACCAATTCAAGCAATAAACATTTTATTCTCAGAGGATATATAGAAATAATATCCACTTGGTTCTTTTGGATATTCGACAAAATGATTATTTGATTTGGATCCAATCTTATCGGAAGAAGGACATTTAATAAACGTCTTTGCATCCCAAATCTCTGCATTAGACACAATAGGACATTTACTAGTTCATATCTTATATGACGTCTTCAAGACCATTTTAATAGGACCAAATGTAATTGTTCTTAATTTGATTTATTGAAGGATCTATATGACTTATAATTTACCGTACTATATCTTATAAGGTACGATTTCTCCTTTCAGACACACCATTCTAATATGGTGTTCTTGATGGAGTGAGTTGTGAAACAATTTCAAACTCGTCTGGATAGTAATTAGATAATTGGCTTAATTATTCTATTTCGATATGTTCGAAAAGAATTTATTTTCAATTAAAATTGGTTTTGAACTTCATTTTTGAACCTTTGAACTTTTCAATATATTCTGATTTGTATTTCATGAGATACACATATCTCTATTTACTGATATTATCAGTAAATGTAATGAAGTAATAAAAACTACCTCTAGTTTATGCATTCATTGCTCCATATACATCATTATGTATGAGATCCAATGCTTATCACTCATTCACTTTCTCAAGTGAAAGGTGATTCAGCTATTTTGCCTAATAAACAAGATTTGCATTTTTCATATGCATCAAAATCAAATGATTTTAAAATTCCATCATTATGGAGTTTTGATTTACTTTCTTATTTATATATTCACAACTGGTAATGCTAAAGGTATGCTGGATTCAAATCATTAAATTTAATCCACTCTATAACTATGTCAAGTACATTATAGTTAACGATTTGTAAAGTTCATTAACTATTCGTGAAATTCCATTAATTATTTCATTTAAATAAAATGAATAGCAATTGTTCTTTTATTATAAATGAAATTTAAACTTTTCTGAACAAAATTCATAATAACTTTTAATTTATATGGAATTTCATAATAACATTTATTTTATTTACTTAATTTAGCCAATATATATAACAAGAATTAACTTCCCATTAATAATACAGCAACATTTGCTTTATTTCCAATCGTAAGTTCACTTGTTTCCTTAGATTTCTACTTATTTTTCAATTTCTGTAAATTCACATACATTTATGTGATTCATATATAGTATCTAATACTAGAGATGTTTAAGTAGATTTTATAAAATGTATATCTTATTCGGTTGTAGTTACACTTTTACTTTCATCTTAGATTTCGATATTTGTTAGAACAATTAGGTTTTAATTTATTTGTGGACAATCCTCAAATTTCAACGTTAGTCAAGAAATTTGATTTAATTCAATTTATCCTTCTTAAGGATTAATTTCAATTAACAAAGTTATTTAATATCTACAGTAGATAATAAATAATAGTTGATTCTATAATATTTATTGAATACAAAATTTTGATGATCAAAATTTATATTAACGTAAATATATAAGTTAAACTAAAATACGCTCCCATTCAAATTAACATCCCTCTGTTTATATATACATATCGGTATATATATAATGGTTTTCCAAGATCCATATCTAGTCATGCCTTGACCTAGTTTTGGCTAAACCCAAAACACAACCTTTTAGGTAGACATCTTATGTCAATTATATCGTCTATATAACACTTGGATCGCATGTTGAACAGTTTGTTCAGTATTGTTCATTTGCTCAAAATAGAATAATTCATGCTTTTGTCTCTAAGGCCATAATCCTATTATGCAGCCTATTTAAGTCAGAACCAATAATAGGTTAGAGCACCACATTTTACTCCATCGCATATAACCAAAATAAAAGGTGCACAACGCTTTGGCGTTAGTTACATCCAATGATTTTGGACAGTGATGAGTATATTATCGGAAGATGTCACCATGACTTAATATAACAAAAAGATTTTCTTTTAGAGGGAATTTTATAATTCGTAGTGGCAGACAATATTAGAGTTATTTACATATATCTAAATATATGTATTTTATATTTGTAATATATTAAATGGATTCAAGTAGTATATATATATATATATATGAAACAAATATGCATGTATTTAAATTTAATATTATATGGGAACTGTTAGACCAAAAAATGGTCCTAACACCCAAATCGTCGTATTTTGAGCATAGGATATGAAGAAATAATCGAAAAATAGAGAAAAAAGCAAGACAACGAGATTTTTATAGTGGTTCGGCGTTAACGAGCCTACGTCCACTTCATATTTTCTCATTTCACTCATAGATTACAATTACAATGAATATTGTATTTCAATCACTTGAATTCAATGAATAATTCTCTCCGAATCCATTGAATTTATTGAGGAAGATGGTGGTTATTCATGGAGAAGTGTTGGCCATGGCAGCCATGGAAGTTGAGATGCCAAAAGTCCCCTGAAAATGACCTTTGAAGGTGTATTTATAGCTGTAGGAAAGCTCCTGGGAGGACTGGTTCGTGATGGGGTACGTGGCAGGCGATCCAGAAAAATAGGAGAGCCAGTAGCCTTGAGAATAGGTCAAAACAAGCTGCGTGTGAACAGGTCCGAAGTTCGGATCGCGGTCATGGGTCGGATCGCGGTGATAAGTCGGATCGCGTAGGCAAGGTCGGATCGGATCGCGTAGGCAAGGGCGGATCGGATCGCGTAGGCAAGGGCGGATCGGATCGCGGTCATATGCTAGCTTACACTCGTTCACGGAAATGGGCGTAACTTTCAAACCGTAAGTCCGATTGAGCCAAACCAAAGCTCAAACTGAAGCTAATTCAAAGGGCTACGAGTATATGAGGTGAATAGATCCAAATGAGGTCATTTGATAGGGGTTTCGGGCCAGTATATGAAGCATCATCAGAAGACACAAGGCAGTTTGGTCAAAATCACAACATCAGTATAAACTGGCCCGAAACCCCTATCAAATGACCTCATTTGGATCTATTCACCTCATATACTCGTAGCCCTTTGAATTAGCTTCAGTTTGAGCTTTGGTTTGGCTCAATCGGACTTACGGTTTGAAAGTTACGCCCATTTCCGTGAACGAGTGTAAGCTGGCATATGACCGCGATCCGATCCGCCCTTGCCTACGCGATCCGATCCGCCCTTGCCTACGCGATCCGATCCGACCTTGCCTACGCGATCCGACTTATGACCGCGATCCGACCCATGACCACGATCCGAACTTCGGACCTGTTCACACGCAGCTTGTTTTGACCTATTCTCAAGGCTACTGGCTCTCCTATTTTTCTGGATCGCCTGCCACGTACCCCATCACGAACCAGTCCTCCCAGGAGCTTTCCTATAGCTATAAATACACCTTCAAAGGGAATTTTCAGGGGACTTTTGGCATCTCAACTTCCATGGCTGCCATGGCCAACACTTCTCCATGAATAACCACCATCTTCCTCAATAAATTCAATGGATTCGGAGAGAATTATTCATTGAATTCAAGTGATTGAAATACAATATTCATTGTAATTGTAATCTATGAGTGAAATGAGAAAATATGAAGTGGACGTAGGCTCGTTAACGCCGAACCACTATAAAAATCTCGTTGTCTTGCTTTTTTCTCTATTTTTCGATTATTTCTTCATATCCTATGCTCAAAATACGACGATTTGGGTGTTAGGACCATTTTTTGGTCTAACAGGAACCATGCCTACATATGGTTTTGAACATTTCAAAATATGCTTGTTATCTAAACACTTTAAGGAGCCGCAAAGGGTAAAATATATTTTGCAAAGAGGAACCGTATTTATCCCAAATGATGATTAATAAATACAACCGGGCCTTTATAGGCCCTGTTAATATTTATCAGAAGTATTCAAAGTTGTACAATATAGAATGAATATGGCAACATTTAGGTACTAACAATAAGTTCATTACATACATGCAAACATTTCACACGCATCATAGAATCCAGAATATTTAATTCACAGTAAATATCAAATACATGCTACAGCTTGGTAATGGGAACATTAAATCCTTAAGATAAAAGGAATCACGTGTGACTGCCATCAATTTTGAACATTTCAAAACCAAAAACAGTTCACACGCGCCACATAATATAGATTGAAATGGTTTACGCTATCTGAAGTAATACTTACACACACAAGCTAAATAAAAGGAAATTAATATATACATCACTGAGATAAATATAAAACCACTCTATTGTCACAGGAAAATAATCAAACAGATTATAGGCAACTAATCAAATAAGGATATGACAGAGCAGTAAAGAGAATTCAAAACAAAATTCATACACTGATTGCCCTCTAAACAAGTCGTTCTTGTTTTGTTTTGTATCCATTATACAAAGTATACATTGACATACATTTAAATAAAGGGTCAGACCCTTTTAAATATACAGTAACATTACAAATTTCTATCAACTTGTAGTGTTCACTTACATATTTACATGCATATAATCCTGGATCCTTTTATTACACAGCAATCACTCATATATAAGTCTTACATACGTCCAAATGCATAGCTAACATGGAATATAGCCATCCGATCAGACCCTTTTGTTTCCATTTTTACTGAAACAATTTCAGTAATTCGTCAAGCATAGTTTCATCCTATTGAAACAATTTCAGCCAGAATTAAATACATCAAATGTATGTAATACTTATGTGAAGCGACCCGAACTTCCCCGGTCTTCGAAGAGAAGAGAAAGAACGAATTACTTTGAGAACACGACAAAATAGAACGTAGACGAGATAACATTTCATTGTATGTTACAACAATACATCAGATTACAAGAACATACAGAGTATAAATGAATATTATACAGAAATATCAGAGATATTCAAATTACATTTAAATACATAGCAGCGGAAAATAATACAATACACAACTAGAAGAGATATATGGATACAAAGCTTTCCGGATATTATTCCAGCTGTAAACCAGGATCCTGTGTATATAAATCTGCAAAACCAAAACTACTAGCTGCCCGTGTCGAAAATAAGGGCACCCAGAGTTTAGGTTAAAACAATAAACTCCAGGTCAGTCATGTGACTGGTGTGAGAACTAAAACAGTTATTAATTTTTATTTTGAAAGTTAGTCAAATCAAGGGACCACGCCGTATAACACGGAACGGGTTTCCTCCCAAGAATACCAGTGCTTAAACAAACAACGCAATGCTAAATAAAGAAAAATGAAGCTATTATTAGACCCAGTTCCCATCACACAATGCAACGCAAGCCGGAGGATAGGGTTTTTACCTTATAATAGCCAAGAATGCTTGATACGTTTAAAACAAATCATTTATTATTACTATAAGTGTATAGTGTATAAAACAACTTCAAATCATAAGTATCAATCATAGGCGGCATGGGTACCATATATCATGTCGCCATACTAGGCACTACAATCAAAACCGCAAATGTCACGTATTTGGAAGTTGGATTTCCGTCTATGAACCAAGGTAAGGGATCGTCCTCTACCGATTCGAGACAATCTAGCCTACCACGTCTCAGGATCAGAGCTCGAGTGACTCTTGGATCGTCAGGGCCGGTCCGCCGATGTGGATTAAAATGCCTGAACACTACGTTTCCCCGCCCTTTGGGGCGCAAATGAGCCAACAGATGACTCCATCGGACCCGGATAGTCCGATCAAACCAAGGCGCCTCGCAACAACAACAACCACATAAGTCAAACTCGTCAGGGCGTGTAAAACCACTGACGCCACTTTTAGCTAGAAAGAAATGCTTGTCCTCCCTGAGGTCCTTCTCCCGTTTCTAGTTCACGACCGGGGTATGAGGCTCGCGAATCAACTTTACACAAAGCTATGCCACATAGGTTGTGCTTTGATCATCCACCATAAGACTTCGCTTTTCAACAGAAGCCTCGATCAATTTCCACTTAGGCATGCCACACAGGCAATTCACTCCATGCGTTTGATATCCATCCATATATAACCCCTGAGCTCGTACATCTCAGAGAAGGGCGTTTAGCAAGAGAATAAATTCTCCGCCGCCAAACAGATATATATTTAATAGAGAACAATCACACAGACTAAAATCCAATGTCAGACACATAGTCCATTTACAAGTTCGTTCTGGGTCTGAACGAAACCGGAGGCACCTAGTACCCCGCATATCCATCGATCTCCAAATACGTCTGGACGATCACAAACTGTTTCCATCTTCTTGGGTGTACATCCCAAACAAGATCATCAGTAATCACCCAAACGACGTGAAGACCTCCGGTCTTCGACCACCGTCTTCATCTTTGACTTATCGTCGTATCAGTTATTCAGAATGGGATAAACCCGGTCTTCCCGAATAACTTGCGTATATAATAAACATGTGTTACACAAACACAACATACGCCTCATTCCAATTTACCAGTCACTAACCGTAAATTAACAAGAGAATAATTCCCCAAATATTAACCCCGAAGGCCGAAATCAACATCAGATCAATACCCCAGAAACCATTCAACTCAACTAATCTCCAGTTAGTTTCTGAATTTTCCTAACTCCTTTGGGTCTAAGAACAGTATTATTGAAGATACCGTTCACGACGACCCAAAATCACATTTCGTTAATTATCGGGTTAAAGAACAAATGTTATTTAAAACTCTGTTCATGATAAACCCAAAAATCAATACCAATTCAATTCCAATTAAATATTATTTAATTGGTACACTTCATTAAATCTAAATAAAAAGATTTAATCTTTTTCTCAACTGGGCTTAAGAAAGGCGTTAATGAAGACACCATTCACGACAACCCAAATCACATTTGATATTAAATACAAGGCTCTGAATAGAAATTATATCGGCTTATATTCAATATCAAACTCTACGACTAACAAATATCATATTGGAAATAACGATATAAATATATCTTTCAAATTCCCATAATAATATCTGTATCATCACGAAATCCAACATCGAAATATTCCGCAGACAATTTCGATTCAAATCTATTCCAATTCAATTATTGGAAATTCTGGTTATTTCCAAAACCCTTTTCAAATTCAATTTATTTATTTAAAAATAAATAGAATTTTAATTCTAGTTCAAAACTAGTTTATTTCGATAAAAAACTATTTTTATCTTTTCAAATATGGAGTTTTTCATCCCAATTTTTTCCCCAAATCATTTCTTATGATTTTACACAAATTATTGATATTTTTAATAATTTTACCAAGGCCCGTACAGTCGATTTCCATCAATGGCCATCGAACTGCACTTACAGCGACCTTTTCCAAATTTGATTTGGACATAATTCCAAATCCAACCATTAGATTTCAAATTTCTAATATTCGTTAGAAAGCTCTTTCCGATACGAACCCAACGGTTCCGGTTTTAGGAGAATCCGATGGTCGGATCTCCCGCAATATCTATTTGAAGTCAATGGTCGAAATTCACGAACTACCGCAGCGCGTCGCGTTCTAATCAGGCCATTATATTATATATATAATATATATAATATATACTTCATCGATTTCCTTTTAAAACGTATTTTATAAATCGTTTTAAATCCGTTTTCAAAACGATTTCAAATTCAAATCAAAATTGAATTTTCCAATATAAATTCGTTTTAAATTCATTTAAATTCTGTTTCAATTCAAATCAATTTCAGTTCCATTTCAATACTTTTAAATTCAGTTCAAAATGACTTCAATTCTATTTCAATCTAATTCGAATTTCAATTCTATTTAGTTTAATTCGAATTTCCTTTCAATTCAATTTAATTCGAATTTCAATTCCTTTCAAAATATCAGATTTTGAAATCACTTTCGATATTCATTGTAAGATGTATGAAATCGATATAAATATCGTTCACGTCAAAATGGCGTCAATCTAATCAACACGGCTTCATATATTTCTATTTTCAAATATTCTATTTCAAATATTTCTTTTTCAAATATTTCTATTCAAATATTTCTTTTCAAAACTGGAATGAGGCCCAATCAATTACCATATAATGTTAATTATATGGATTTTCTACAACGCATGTATACAATAACCACGATGAATAATCAACCATCATCCAAAGTGCATTCTACACTGTACAAACATCAAATATAAATATTTAACGCTCATGACAGTCTGTCCATCAATCGATCGACATACAGCTAATCATTGGGACTAGTGTATGTCATATATCATCCCAATACCCGTGTGGGGTTTTCAAACAATCAAACACAGATTTTAATTGTGTAGTTGGGCGATGTGTGAAATTTATCGTCGCAATCAATATCAGTCAAATGTGTGTATATAAACAAATCGTCCGATTTGTTTATTTTTATTTCATTTCATATATACATTAAAAATCTATTTTAACTATAAAATATTTTCAACTATATAAATATTTTATTTCATTTCACATCACAACACACAATCAACTACACATCAAAATCATATAAACAAGCATACAAGCCATCCATGGTCTGTGGACGACGGGTGTCGGGTGCTACTAAACATCGTCTTCATCCTAGTATATATTTATAACTAGAAAAATAAAATTAAAGGTGAGAAGTTCTCACCTAATAGCTAAGCCAACGCCACGACTCTTCTTATGGAGAAAATCTCCGCCGTTTCTTGTTTCGTCACTTTCGTCATCCGTATTCACTACATATACAAAAATCGAATTTTTACTTTGCTATTCAACATATAAAAATCGAATTTTTATTTTGCTATTCAATATATAAAAATCGAATTTTTATCTTCACTAAAAATTATATTTTTACTTCGCTATCATATAAAGAAAAATCACATTTTCTAATCGCTTTCCTTTAAAGAAAAAACACAATTTCTAACCGCCTTCCTTTAAAGAAAAATCACATTTTTACTTCGCTTTCCTATAAAAAATATAATCTTTTCATGTCACGAATAATATAAAACTCCAATCTTTCTTCTAACTAAAAATTCTATTTTTATATAACTAAACATCATATTTTTCCTTCATAAAAATCCTACCCTTTTCCTACCTAAAAATCGCATCTCTTCTAAAGTAAAAATCATACCTTTTCTATAAAAATCACAACTTTCTTTTCCTTTTTCCTTTTTCCTTTTGAAAATCATTTCTTTTATATATGAAAAATCATTTCTAAACAAAGTTAAATTTATAAATCCTATTTCGATCACATTAAAACTGATTTTTAAACTATGTTTTTAATTTTAAATAAAACCCGTTAATTAATAAAAACGAACCTTTATTTGTCTGGACGTTGATCTCCGTCAGAGGGGGGAAGGGGACGTCGCTGAAGCCAGGGGTCGCAGGCGGAAGATCTTCAGGTGGTCACGACATCGGTGGGGCCCAGAGGGGGTGGCGCGTAAGCTGTTTTCGGGGCTAGGGCTTTTGAGGGAAACGGTTTTAGGGGGAGCGTCGCGAGAAGGAGGGGGGTCGGAGGCTTCGGTGGCGGCGGCCACCCTGGGCGGCGCGGCGAGGAGCATCGACGGGGGGTGGCTCCGTTCTTCTCCCTCTCTTTTTTTTTATTTTAGAAATCGATTTCAACGGTAAAAGGGGGGCCTGAGAGTAAATAAGGAGGAGAGAGGGGTATTTTATTTTTAATTTATTTAATTTCAAAAAGCAGCTTTTATTTTCGAACTCTAAATAGAACCCACCGCCTGTTGTCTATAGCTAATTACCCCCATTCCGAACACAATGCAATATGTATCGCAGGCTGATTCGATCGTTTCGATCAGTTTTCGTCAAAATCAAAATATAACTCTATATATTGAATTTGAACGCACATTTCAATTTACTGTGGTCACATACTAACTTGAAAAATTCCAGAAAAATATTTTCTAGCTTCGTATTGATGATACGGTCCTAACAAATCCAATTTCATCGAATTCTGAGTCTGTTTGAAAAATGGCCATTTTCCAGTCGATTAAATTCAACTGAAATGGTCAAAACACGTTTTCCTTCGCCACGCTCACATATTGATTCGAATAATTATGAAAATTGGAATCTAGCAATAACTTGACATTACGGATCCAACAAAGGTGGTTTCATCGAAATCCGAGGTCGTTTGCAAAATGGCTATTTTTAAGGGCCAGAATTCCATAGCGATTATTCTGAAAATTCATTTGGACATATCTTTTGATTCCCGCTATGAAATTTTGATTTTTCGGATTCATTGGAAAGATATTCTCAATTAGATTCTAATATTTTTGGTTTCGTTAAATTCTGGTTTATTTTGCACCCGGTACATTCATTTGAAGTTTAAAATCGAATTATCGGACTACCGCGCCATTTTCAATTCCTTTTATAATTTAAAATAATTATTTATATTCTAACGACGAACTATATAAATATATGTTCTATTTCTATTCAAAATAAATTTCTCGTCGATATTATTTAAAATAATCCATTTTAAATATAGAAAATTCGCTAAAATTGCCAAAATAAAAAATTTGAATTGGCTCGCCTTTCCGGGTTGTTACAATCTCCCCCACTTAAAACTTTTCGTCCCCGAAAAGGAACGAAGCCGAAAGTTGTTTTACAATTCAACTTAACTTCCTTTGTTTTGATTACGGCTTAAGTTCTTCAACTTTTCAGTTTGTAAGAACTTTTCAAATTTTTCAAAAATTTGGCTAACACCCTAAATTTTCGAAAAATTTCGCCATAACCTCCCATGCACCGGGAGCACCGAGAAAATCCCGAAATTGCCATACAGGCCCTCTGATCTCAAAAAGAAAAAGAAAAAGCCAAGCGGCTAGCAAATCGGCTCATAAAATCATCATCACCCAAACAAAACAGTAAATTATGGTAAACATGTAACTATTTGTCGGGCAAACAATTTTATTTCTCTGCTCTAGCCTCCTTGCTATGACCTGTTCAATGTAAGTACATGTATATGCATGCATTTGTAACTAATTTTCAAACAATTCACTATTCGGTTCAATTAGGCTAAATGGTTCAAAATTAGCAAACAAATAGACAAACAATACAAACATCAATCAATTAGTGGATTAACGTTTCAAACCCATAATTTTGCTATATAGTCAAAAAATCAGATTTTTGATGCCAAATCGCAACAATAAGCCCTATCTAATTTTGGTTCTCACACCAGTCAATGGAAATATATAGACATCACACCTTCGAAACTCGAATACCAATTCTGATGATGTCTAGACTATCATCAGAATCGTCTCCGGGCGACTATAGTGTGATTCTATATTTATCCAGTAAATTAAAACTTCGAATACACGCGGATCAGACATATACGCAAAATCTTTATATACTGCATTGTCCAAATTCAATATAAAATAAATAATCAAATACGAATACTTAATTTAAATTTTCAAAACAAAAATTGTTTTCATTTTAAAAAATATACTCTTCACACTCGTTCTAGGATACTACTGATCTCATCTCTAACGAGTCATTCCCATGGGATATTACTAATCCAATTTCTGATGAATCCTTTCGTATGGTTCTAATGTGTCTTGTTCTCTGAGCTTTGTAAACCAAAGCTCTGATACCAAATGAAGCGACCCGAACTTCCCCGGTCTCCGAAGAGAAGAGAAAGAACGAATTACTTTGAGAACACGACAAAATAGAACGCAGACGGGAGAACATTTCATTGTATATTACAACAATACATCAGATTACAAGAACATACAGAGTATAAATGAATATTACACAGAAATATCAGAGATTTAAATTACATTTAAATACATAGCAGCGGAAAATAATACAATACACAACTAGAAGAGATATACGGATATAAAGCTTTCCGGATATCATTCCAGCTGTAAACCAGGATCCTGTGAATATAAATCTGCAAAATCAAAACTACTAGCTGCCCGTGTCGAAAACAAGGGCACCCAGAGTTTAGGTTAAAACAATAAACTCCAGGTCAGTCATGTGACTGGTGTGAGAACTAAAACAGTTATTAATCTTTATTTTGAAAGTTAGGCAAATCAAGGGACCATGCCGTATAACACGGAACGGGTTTCCTCCCAAGAATACGAGTGCTTAAACAAACAGCGCAATGCTAAATAAAGAAAAATGAAGCTATTATAAGACCCAGTTCCCATCACACAATGCAACACAAGCCGTAGAATAGGGTTTTTACCTTATAATAGCCAAGAATGCTTGATATGTTTAAAACAAATCATTTATTAATACTATAAGTGTATAGTGTATAAAACAACTTCAAATCATAAGTATCAATCATAGGCGGCATGGGTACCAAATATCATGTCGCCATACTAGGCTCTACAATCAAAACCGCAAATGTCACGTACCGAGGCAAGGGATCGTCCTCTACCGATTCGAGACAATCTAGCCTACCATGTCTCAGGATCAGAGCTCGAGTGACCCTTGGATCGTCAGGGTCGGTCCACCGATGTGCATTAAAATGCCTAAACACTATGTTTCCCCGCCCTTTGGGGCGCAAATGAGCTAACAGATGACTCCATCGGACCCGGATCGTCCGATCAAACCGAAGCGCCTCGCAACAGCAACAACCACATAAGTCAAACTCGTCAGGGCGTGTAAACCCACTGACGCCACTTTTAGCTAGAAAGAAACGCATGTCCTCCCTGAGGTCCTTCTCCCATTTTTAGTTCACGACCGGGGTATGAGCCTCGCGAATCAACGTTACACAAAGCTATGCCACACAGGCTGTGCTTTGATCATCCACCATAAGACTTTGCTTTTCAACAAAAGCCTCGATCAATTTCCACTTAGGCATGCCACGCAGGCAATTCACTCCATGCGTTTGATATCCATCAATATATAACCCTTGGGCTCGTACGTCTCAAAGAAGGGCATTAAGCAAGAGAATAAATTCTCCGCTTCCAAACAGATATATATTTAATAGAGATCAATCACACAGACTAAAATCCAATGTCAGACACACAGTCCATTTACAAGTTCGTTCTGGGTCTGAACGAAACCGGAGGCACCTAGTACCCCGCATATCCATCGATCTCCAAATACGTCTGGACGATCACCAACTATTTCCATCTTCTTGGGTGTACATCCCAATAAAGATAATCAGTAATCACCCAAACGACGTGAAGACCTCCAGTCTTCGACCACCGTCTTCATCTTCGACTTATTGTCGTATCAGTTATTCAAAATGGGATAAACCTGGTCTTCCCGAATAACTCGCGTATATAATAAACATGTGTTACACAAACACAACATACGCCTTATTCCAATTCACCAGTCACTAACCGTAAATTAACAAGATAATAATTTCCTAAATATTAACCCCGAAGGCCGAAATCAACATCAGATCAATACCCCAGAAACCATTCAACTCAACTAAACTCCAGTTAGTTTCTGAATTTTCTTAACTCCTTTGGGTCTAAGAACAGTATTATTGAAGATACCGTTTACGACAACCCAAAATCACATTTTGTTAGTTATCGGGTTAAGGAACAAATGTTATTTAAAACACTGTTCACGATAAAACCAAAAATCAATACCAATTCAATTCCAATTAAAAATTATTTAATTGGTATACTTCATTAAATCTAAATAAAAAGATTTAATCTTTTTCTCAACTGGGCTTAAGAAAGGTGTTAATGAAGACACCATTCACGACAACCCAAATCACATTTGATATTAAATACAAGGTTCTGAATAGAAATTATATCGGCTTATATTCAATATCAAACTCTACGACTAACAAATATCGTATTAGAAATAACGATATAAATATATCTTTCAAATTCCCATAACAATATATGTATCATCACGAAATCCAACATCGAAATATTCCACAGACAATTTCGATTCAAATCTATTCCAATTCAATTATTGGAAATTCTGGTTATTTTCAAAACCCTTTTCAAATTCAATTTATTTATTTAAAAATAAATAGAATTTTAATTCTAGTTCAAAACTAGTTCATTTCGATAAAAATCTATTTTTATCTTTTCAAATATGGAGTTTTTCATCCCAATTTTTCCCTAAATCATTTCTTGTGATTTTACACAAATTATTGATATTTTTAATAATTTTATCAAGGCCCGTACAGTCGATTTCCATCAATGGCCATCGAACTGCACTTACAGCGACCTTTTCCAAATTTGATTTGGACATAATTCCAAATCCAACCGTTAGATTTCAAATTTCTAATATTCGTCAGAAAGCTCTTTTCGATACGAACCCAACGGTTCTGGTTTTAGGAGAATCCGACGGTCGAATCTCCCGCAATATCTATTTGAAGTCAATGGTCGAAATTCACGAACTACCGCAGCGCGACGCGTTCTATTCAGGCCATTATATTATATATATAATACATATTATATATACTTCGTCGATTTCCTTTTAAAACGTATTTTATAAATCGTTTTAAATCCTTTTTCAAAACGATTTCAAATTCAAATCAAAAGTGAATTTTCCAATATAAATTCGTTTTAAATTCATTTCAATCCTGTTTCTATTCAAATCATTTTCAGTTCCATTTCAATACGTTTTAAATTCAATTCAAAATGACTTCAATTCTATTTCAATCTAATTCGAATTTCAATTCTATTTAGTTTAATTCGAATTTCCTTTCAATTCGAATTTAATTCAAATTTCAATTCCTTTCAAAATATCAGATTTTGAAATCACTTTCGATAATCATTGTAAGATGAATAAAATCGATATAAATATCGTTCACGTCAAAATGGCGTCAATCTAATCAACACGGCTTCATATATTTCTATTTTCAAATATTCTATTTCAAATATTTCTTTTTCAAATATTTCTATTCAAATATTTCCTTTCAAAACTGGAATGAGGCCCAATCAATTACCATATAATGTTAATTATATGGATTTTCTACAACGCATGTATACATAACCACGATGAATAATCCACCATCTTCCAAAGTGCATTCTACACTGTACAAGCATCAAATATAAATATTTAACGCTCATAACAGTCTGTCCATCAATCGATCGACATACAGCTAATCATTGGGACTAGTGTATGTCATATATCATCCCAATACCCGTGTGGGGTTTTCAAACAATCAAACACAAATTTTATTTGTGCAGTTGGGCAATGTGTGAAATTTATCGTCCCAATCAATATCAGTCAAATGTGTGTATATAAACAAATCGTCCGATTTGTTTATTTTTATTTCATTTCATGTATAAGTTAAAATTCTATTTTTAACTATAAAATATTTTCAGCTCTATAAATATTTTATTTCATTTCACATCACAACACACAATCAACTACACATCAAAATCATACAAACAAGCATACAAGCCATCCATGGTCTGTGGACGACGGGTGTCGGGTGCTACTAAACACTGTCTGCATCCTAGTATATATTTATAACTTGAAAAATAAAATTAAAGGTGAGAAGTTCTCACCTAATAGCTAAACCAATGCCACAACTCTTCTTATGTAGAAAATCTCCGTCGTTTCTTCTTTTGTCACTTTCGTCATCCGTATTCACTACATATACAAAAATCGAATTTTTACTTTGCTATTCAACATATAAAAATCGAATTTTTGTTTCGCTATTCAATATATAAAAATCAAATTTTTATCTTCACTTAAAATTATATTTTTACTTCGCTATCATATAAAGAAAAATCACATTTTCTAATCGCTTTCCTTTAAAGAAAAATCACAATGTCTAGCCGCCTTCCTTTAAAGAAAAATCACATTTTTACTTCGCTTTCCTATAAAAAATATAATATTTTCATGTCACGAATAAATATAAAACTCCAATCTTTCTTCTAACTAAAAATTCTATTTTTATATAACTAAACATCATATTTTTCCTTCCTAAAAATCCTACCCTTTTCCTACTTAAAAATCGCATCTCTTCTAAAGTAAAAATCATACCTTTTCTATAAAAATCACAACTTTCTTTTCCTTTTTCCTTTTTCCTTTTGAAAATCATTTCTTTTATATATGAAAAATCATTTCTAAACAAAGTTATATATAAATCCTATTTCTATTACATTAAAACTGATTTTTAAACTGTGTTTTTAATTTTAAATAAAACTAGTTAATTAATAAAAACGCACCTTTATTTGTCTGGACGTTGATCGCCGTCAGAGGGGGGGAGGGGACGTCGCTGAAGCCAGGGGTCGCAGGCGGAAGAGCTTCAGGTGGTCACGACATCGGTGGGGCCCCGAGGGGGTGGCGCGTCAGTTGTTTTCGGGGCTAGGGCTTTTGGGGGAAACGGTTTTAGGGGGAGCGTCGCAACAAGGAGGGGGGGTCGGAGGCTTTGGTGGCGGCAGCCACCCTGGGCGGCGCGGCGAGGAGCATCGACGGGGGGTAGCTCCGTTCTTCTCTATTTTTTTTATTTCAGAAATCGGTTTCAACGATAAAAGGGGGGCCTGAGAGTAAATAAGGAGGAGAGAGGAGTATTTTATTTTTAATTTATTTAATTATTTAATTTCAAAAAGCAACTTTTATTTTCGAACTCTAAATCAAACCCACTGCCTGTTGTCCATAGCTAATTACCCCCATTCCGAACACAATGGGATATGTATCGCAGACTGATTTGATCGTTTCGATCAGTTTTCATCAAAATCAAAATATAACTCTATATATTGAATTTGAAAGCACATTTCAATTTACTGGGGTCACATACTAACTCGAAAAATTCCAGAAAAATATTTTCTAGCTTCGTATTGACGATACGGTCCTAACAAAACCAATTTCATCGAATTATGAGACCATTTGAAAATGGCCATTTTCCAGTCGATTAAATTCAACAGAAATGGTCAAAACACGTTTTCCTTCGCCACGCTCACATATTGATTCGAAAAATTATGAAAATTGGAATCTAGCAATAACTTGACATTACGGATCCAACAAAAGTGGTTTCGTCAAAATCCGAGGTCGTTTGCAAAATGGCTATTTTAAGGGCTAGAATTCCATAGCGATTATTCTGAAAACTCTTTTGGACATATCTTTTGATTCCCGCTATGAAATTTTGATTTTTAGGATTTGTTGGAAAGATATTCTCAATTAGATTCTAATATTTTTGGTTTCGTTAAATTCCGATTTATTTTGCACCCGGTACATTCATTTGAAGTTTAAAATCGAATTATCGAACTACCGCGCCATTTTCAATTCCTTTTATAATTTAAAATAATTATTTATATTCTAACGACGAACTATATAAATATATGTTCTATTTCTATTCAAAATAAATTTCTCGTCGATATTATTTAAAATAATCCATTTTAAATATAGAAAATTGTGACGGCAAGGAATTTCGCTCGGTCCGAACCAGTCGCTAAACCGACCCAGACCGTTCGAAACACCCTATCGTTTGAGAACACGACAAAATAGAACGCAAACAGAAGAACATTTCATTGTATATTACAACAATGCACCAGAATACAAGAATATACAGAGTATAAATGAATATTACACAGGAATATCAGAGATTTAAATTACATTTAAGTCTATAGCAGCGGAAAATAATACAATACACAACTAGAAGGAGATATACGGATACAAAGCTTTCCGGATATCGTTCCAGCTGTAAACCAGGATCCTGTGAATATAAATCTGCAAAACCAAAACTACTAGCTGCCCATGTCAAAATAGGGGCACCATGAGTTTAGGTTAAAACAATAAACTCCAGGTCAGTCATGTGACTGGTGTGAGAACTAAAACAGTTAATCTTTATTTTAAAGTTCGGTAAATCAAGGGACCACGCCGTATAACACGGAACGGGTTTCCTCCCAAGAATACCAGTGCATAAAACAAACAGCGCAATGCTAAATAAAGAAAAATGAAGCTATTATAAGACCCAGGTCCCATCACACAATGCAACGCAGCCGAGGATAGGGTTTTCCCTTATAACAGCCAAAGAATGCTTGATACGTTTAAAACAAATCATTTGATACTATTATAAGTGCATAGTGTATAAAACACTTCAAATCATAAGTATCAATCATAGGCGGCATGAATGGCCCATAACACTATGTCGCCATATATAAGTTTACAATCAAAACCGCAAATGTCGTATTGGAAGTTGGGTTATCATTTATGGTATGAACCGAGGCTAGGGGCAAGATCCTCAACCGATTCGAGACGCTCTAGTCCGCCCCTCAGGAACAGCCGCAACTGCCCCTTGGATCGTCAGGGCCGGTCCACCGATGTGGATTATTATGCCTGAACACTACGTTTCCCCGCCCTTTGGGGCGTAAGCCTGGCCCGTCAGCCGACCAGAAGCATCGGCCGAAACCGATATCACGAGGCGCCTCGCTTTTCAGCAAGTAATAATAAGTAACATCCACATGAGTCAAACTCGTCAGCCAGTTCAAGCACTGGCGCCACTCATAACTAGAAAGAAACGTAGGTCCTCCCTGATGTCCGTCTCCCGTTTTTGATTCATACCGGGTGTGATACTCGCGAATCAACGTTACACAAAGCTACGCCACAAAGGCCGTGCTTCGATCATCAACCACAAGACTTTGCTTTTCAACAGAAGCCTTGATCATTTGCCTCTTAGCATGCCACACAGGCAAT
This sequence comes from Allium sativum, assembly GCA_030737875.1. Lineage (NCBI taxonomy): Eukaryota > Viridiplantae > Streptophyta > Magnoliopsida > Asparagales > Amaryllidaceae > Allium > Allium sativum. The sequence goes on along the minus strand of CM060915.1, from coordinate 200,383,406 downwards.
TCACTCCATGCGATTGATATCCATCAATATATAACCCCTGAGCTCGTACGTCTCAGAGAAGGGCGTTAAGCAAGAGAATAAATTCTCCGCCGCCAAATAGATATATATTTAATAGAGATCAATCACACGGACTAAAATCCAATGTCAGACACACAGTCCATTTACAAGTCCGTTCTGGGGCTGAACGAGACCGGAGGCACCTAGTACCCCGCATATCCATCGATCTCCAAGTACGTCTGGACGATCACTAACTGTTTCCATCTTCTTGGGTGTACAGCCCAATCAAGATCATCAGTAATTACCCAAACGACGTGAAGACCTCCGGTCTTCGACCATCGTCTTCATCTTCGACTTATCGTCGTATCAGTTATTCAGAATGGGATAAACCCGGTCTTTCCGAATAACTCGCGTATATTTTTAAATAAGTGTTACACAAACACAACATACGCCTCATTCCAATTCATTAGTCACTAACCGTAAATTAATCAAGAGAATAATTCCCCAAATATTAACCCCGAAGGCCGAAACCAACATCAGATCAATATTCAGAAAACCATTCTGCTTGGCTAACCGACAGTTAGTTTCTAAATTTCACATTCATAGGGAAAGGTTCCCATTAATTTTATCCAAGATAAATTCCTTGAATTTATTCTTTATTCTATTTTTGAATCTCAATTCAAACTAGTCGGGATTAGCGAACCTTACCGAAGTAATCATTTATTTTAATTTCCCCATCCCAACCTATTTATCCCCATGAAGTAAAACTGGTAATACTTCATATCTAACACCACAGTGTTATCGGTAATTTCAATTACCATTTCACGTTCAAATCTAATTAAAGATTTAACTATCGCCTGGAGCAAAACTGGTGATACTCCATCCTCGATCATTTCAATCTAATTAAAGATTCATTAAAACTCCACTTAGTTTTAATCGTTATCTGGGTTAAAGAATCCGTGTCATTTAAAACACGGTTCACGATAAACCCAAAGTCACATTCCATTAATTTTCGGGTTAAAGAACGAGTGTTATTTAAAAACACTGTCCACGATAAACCCAAAAATCAATATCAATTCAATTCCAATTAAATATTATTTAATTGGTACACTTCATTAAATCTAATTAAAAAGATTTAATCTTTTCTCAACTGGGTTCAAGAACAGTGTTAGTGAAGACACCATTCACGACAAACCCAAATCACATTTGATATTCAATACAAGGCACTGAATAGAAAATATATCGGCTTATATTCAATATCAAATTCTACGATTAACAAATGTCGTATTGGAAATAACGATATAAATATATATCTTTCAAATTTCCATAACAACACCTGTATAATCACGAATTTCACCATCGAAATATTCCGAAGACAATTTCGATTCAAATCCATTCCAATGCAATCATTGGAAATTTTGGTTATTTTTAAAACCCTTTTTGAATTCAATTTATTTATTTAAAAATAAATAGAATTATAATTCTAGTTCAAGACTAGTTCAATTCGATAAAAATCTATTTTTATCTTTTCAAATATGGAGTTTTTCATCCCAATTCTTCTCAAATCATTTCTTATGATTTTACACAAATTATTACTATTTTTAATAATTTTATCAAGGCCCGTACAGTCGATTTCCATCAATGGCCATCGAACTGCACTTACAGCGACCTTTTTCAAATTTGATTTGGACATAATTCCAAATCCAACCGTTAGATTTCAAATTTCTAATATTCGTTAGAAATCTCTTTTCGATACGAACCCAACGGTTCCGGTTTTAGGAGAATCCGACGGTCGGATCTCCCGCAATGTCCGTTTGAAATAAATGGTCGAAATTCACGAACTGCCGCGGCGCGGCGCGTTCTATTCAGGCCATTATATTATATATATAATATATATAATATATATATCGTCGATTTCAATTTAAAACGAATTATATAAATAGTTTTAAATTCGTTTCAAAAGCAATTTCAACTTCCGTTTCAATTCAAATTAAAATTGAATTCTTCTTTATAAATTCGTTTTAAAATTCATTTCTATTCAATTCAAATTTCAATTCAATTTGAATTCATTTCAATTCGCTTTCAATTCAATTCGAATTCGTTTTCAATTCATTTCGAAATCGTTTTCAATTCATTTCATTTCGAAATCGTTTTCAATTCAATTCATTTCGAAATCGTTTTCAATTCAATTCATTTCATTTCGAAATCGTTTTCAATTCATTTCATTTCATTTCGAAATCGTTTTCAATTCAATTCATTTCGAAATCGTTTTCAATTCAATTCATTTCATTTCGAAATCGTTTTCAATTCAATTCATTTCGAAATCGTTTTCAATTCATTTCATTTCATTTCGAAATCGTTTTCAATTCAATTCATTTCGAAATCGTTTTCAATTCAATTCATTTCATTTCGAAATCGTTTTCAATTCATTTCATTTCATTTCGAAATCGTTTTCAATTCAATTCATTTCGAAATCGTTTTCAATTCATTTCATTTCGAAATCGTTTTCAATTCATTTCATTTCGAAATCGTTTTCAATTCATTTCATTTCATTTCGAAATCGTTCTCAATTCAATTCATTTCGAAATCGTTTTCAATTCAATTCATTTCATTTCGAAATCGATAAAATCGATATAAATATCGTTCACGTCAAAATGGCATCAATCTAATCAACAAGGCTTCATAAATTTCTATTTTCAAATATTCTATTTCAAATATTTCTTTTTCAAAATAGTTGTTATTATCAAAATATTTCGTTCAACACATGACCAATCTCAATGGATGAGTACTGTCAACACATGAACCTTTATTTTATATTGAAAAAGATGTAAATTTTATTACTAAAATATTTCGTTCAACACATGACCAATCTCAATGGATGAGTACTGTCAACACATGAACCTTTATTTTATATTGAAAAAGATGTAAATTTTATTACTAAAATATTTCGTTCAACACATGACCAATCTCAATGGATGAGTACTGTCAACACATGAACCTTTATTTTATATTGAAAAAGATGTAAATTTTATTACTAAAATATTTCGTTCAACACATGACCAATCTCAATGGATGAGTACTGTCAACACATGAACCTTTATTTTATATTATTCTTTATTTTTCAAATTGGAATGAGGCCCAATCAATTACCATATAAAGTTAATTATATGGATTTTCATACATTACACACATATAATAGCATTGAAAAATAATCAACCATCAACCAAAGTGCACTACACTGTATAAGCATCAAATATAGATATCTAACGCTTATAACAGTCTGTCAATCGATCGATCGACATATTTAATCAATCAGGATGAGTGAACTTCAAATTTCATCCTAACACCCGTGTGGGGTTTCAAACAATCAAACACAGATTTTAGTTGTGCAGTTGGGCGATGTGTAAAATTTATCGACCCAATCAAAATCAGTCAAATCAGTGTATATAAACAAATCGGCCGATTTGTTTATAAATATTTATTTATTTACCTTCACGTTAAAAATTATATTTTTAACGATAAAACATTTTATTTCAACATATGAATTTCTATTCAGTTCATTCTTTCAATAAAATGATATTTTATTTTTCTAACATATTTTAGAAAATTTCGGCGGCATAACGGCACGATACTAGAAACGGGACAAGGCCTAGCCTTATCCCCGGTCTAGTGAAGGCCCACGCCATTCACACATCAATCAAATTCACCAAACAACCAAATTTAAATCAAATCATCTTACTAATTTATGCAACCAAACAAACAAGTCCATGGTCTGTGGACGATTGTGTCGGGTGCTACTAAGCACCGTCTGCATCCTAGTATATATATATAACTAGAAAAAGAAATTGAAAGGTGAGAAATTCTCACCAATAGCTATCCTAGCTCCACGGCTCTTCATTTGCAGAAGTCTTCGTCGTTTCGCCTTTTTGTCACCTTCGTTGACCGTAGCCACTACATATATAAAAATCGAATTTTTACTTCGCTATTCAATATATAAAAATCGAATTTTTACTTCGCTATTCAATATATAAAAATCGAATTTTTATTTCGAAGTTCAATATATAAAAATCATATTTTTATTTCGATGTTCAATATATAAAAATCATATTTTTATTTCGATGTTCAATATATAAAAATCATATTTTTATTCTCGATGCTTACATTTTAAAAATTCCATTTTTACAATTTCACTTTCATCATAAAAATCACATTCTTTTATAAGGATGTTTATATCATAAAAACCAAATCATTTTATATTTAAAAGTCCTAACTTTCTTTTAAATAAGAATCTCTAATTCTTTAAATAAAAATCTCTTCCTTCTTCTATGTAAAAAAAATCGTTTCTTTATCTACCAAAAATCAAATCTTTTTATATTTAAAAATATAATCTTTTCTAAACTAAAGACCAAATCTTTTTCATATCAAATATCGAACCTTTTTCATATTAAAATCTTATCCCTTTACAAATTAAAAACCAAATCTTGATCTAAAAATCTATTCTTTTCTTGTATAAAAAGTCTATTCTTTTTGAATGCTTTCTATATAATTAAAACTGAAGATAAACAATGCTATATTATCTTTAAAATCTGAAAATAAATTCAAAGCAGTTTTACTTTAAAATCTGAAAATAAACTATGTTATTTACTATAAAAAAAATCTGAAATAAACCAATGTTTATTAATTGTAAATTGCAAATAAATCACCTCACTGTTTTTTCACTCATCACTGCTTCTGGTTCGAACGGAGGGCTACCAGCGATTAGGGTTTTGGCGACGGGACTTGGAGGAGGAGGCGTCGGTGGTGAGGGAGGCTCTCGGTTTTTGAAGGTCGAAGGGGGGGGGGGTCGATCGGGGAATACTACAATGGGAGAAGGAGGAAGTGGAGGTGATGGAGAGGCTGAGCGACGCGATGGGGCTCCAAATCGCGATGGATGTGGGTGATGGCTGGGTCTTCGACGACGACGGTGGACGATCAGCAGAGGAGCAATTCGATTTTTTTTTTGATTGTGTCTGGAGAGGGAATGGCCAAAAAAAGGGGGGGGGGGTTGACTTGAAATAGGAGGAAGAAGGGGGTTTTAAATAAAATATATAATAATTTATTATTAATTTTCCAAAAAAAAAGGTAACTTTTACATACGACCTCTAAACGAGGTCCACCGCCTGTCGTCCATAGCGCTTTACCCCCATTCCGAACACAATGGGATATGTATCGCAAGCTGATTCTATCGTTTGAATCAGTTTCCGTTGAATTTACATTTAAATCACTATATTGAATTTTAAACGTACATTTCAAATTACCGGGGTCACATATTAACTCTATAAATTGCAGAAAAATATTTTCTAGCTTCGTATTGATGATACGGTCCTAACAAAACTAGTTTCGCCGAATTCTGAGACTGTTTGAAAAATGGCCAATTCCCAGTCGATTAAAATCAACTGAAACTGGTCAAACGCGTTTTCCTTTGCCACGCTTACATATTGATTCGAAAAATTACGAAATTTGGAATCTAGCAATAACTTAACATCACGGACCCAACAAAACTGGTTTCGTCGAAATCCGAGGTCGTTTGCAAAATGGCTATTTTTAAGGGCCTGAATTCCATAGCGACTATTCAGAATTTTCAACTGGACATATCTTTTGATTCCCGCTATGAAATTTTAATTTGTCGGATTCGATAGAAAGATATTATCAATTAGATCCTATCATTTTTGGTTTCACTAAAATCCGGATTGTTTTGCACCCGGTACATTCATTTGAAGTTTGAAATCGAATTATCGAACTACCGCGCCATTTTCAATTCTATTTATAATTATATATAAATATTTATATTCTAACGACGACGTATATAATATATACGTTCGAATTATATTCAAAATAAATTTTCCGGTCGATATTATTTAAAATAATTCATTTTAAATAATCAAATTTCGCTAAAATTGCCAAAATAAAAATTTTAAACTGGCCCAGAATTTCCGGGTTATTACAATCTCCCCCACTTAAAACTTTTCGTCCCCGAAAAGGAACAAAGTCGAAAGTGGTTTGATTATTCAGTTCTACGATCGATCTGGCTTCCATTCTCCAACTTTTCAGTTTCTGAGAATTTTCTAAAATTTCAAAAATTTGGCTAACACCCTAAATTTTTGAAAAATTTCGCCATAACCTCCCCAGCACCGGGAGCATCGGGGAATTTCAAATAGCTTCCCCGGTCCTTTAGATCTCAAAAAGAAAAAGAAAAAGCCAAGCGGCTAGCCAATAGGCTCATAAAATCATCATCACCCAAACAAAACAGTAAATTATGTAGTAAACATGTACCTATTTGTCGGGCAAACAAATTATATTCTCTGGCTCTAGCCTCCTTGCTATGACCTGTTCAATGATATACATGCATATGCAAGCAGATGCGACCAATTTTCAATACAATTCAATATTTGATTCAATTAGGCTACATGGTTCAAAATTATCAACCAAATAAACAAACAACACAAACATCAATCAATTAGTTGATTAGCTTTTCAAATGCATAACTTTGATATATAGTCAAAAATCAGATTTTTGATGCCAAATCACAACAATAGGCCCTATCTAATTTTGGTTCTCACACCAGTCAATAGGAAATATATAGAAATCTCACTTTCGTCACTCGAATATAAATACTGATAATGTGATCACAATTATCAGCATCATCCCCGGGCGACTAGAGTGTGATTCTATATCTATCCAGTATATTAAAATTTCGAATACACGCGGATCAGACGTATACGCAAAATCTATATATATTGGATTGTCCACATCTATATAAATAAATAATCAAATACGAATAATTGATTTAAATTTTCAAAACAAAAATTTGTTTTCACTTTAAAAATATACTCTTCACACTCGTTCTAGGATACTACTGATCCCATCTCTAACGAGTCATTCCATTGGATATTCCTAATCCAATATCTGATGAATTCTTTCATATGGTTCTAATGTGCCTTGTTCTCTAAGCTTTGTAAACCAAAGCTCTGATACCAACTGTGACGGCAAGGAATTTCGCTCGGTCCGAACCAGTCGCTAAACCGACCCAGACCGTTCGAAACACCCTATCGTTTGAGAACACGACAAAATAGAACGCAAACAGAAGAACATTTCATTGTATATTACAACAATGCACCAGAATACAAGAATATACAGAGTATAAATGAATATTACACAGGAATATCAGAGATTTAAATTACATTTAAGTCTATAGCTGCGGAAAATAATACAATACACAACTAGAAGGAGATATACGGATACAAAGCTTTCCGGATATCGTTCCAGCTGTAAACCAGGATCCTGTGAATATAAATCTGCAAAACCAAAACTACTAGCTGCCCATGTCAAAATAGCGGCACCCAGAGTTTAGGTTAAAACAATAAACTCCAAGTCAGTCATGTGACTGGTGTGAGAACTAAAACAGTTAATCTTTATTTTAAAGTTCGGTAAATCAAGGGACCACGCCGTATAACACGGAACGGGTTTCCTCCCAAGAATACCAGTGCATAAAACAAACAGCGCAATGCTAAATAAAGAAAAATGAAGCTGTTATAAGACCCAGGTCCCATCACACAATGCAACGCAGCCGAGGATAGGGTTTTCCCTTATAACAGCCAAAGAATGCTTGATACGTTTAAAACAAATCATTTGATACTATTATAAGTGCATAGTGTATAAAACACTTCAAATCATAAGTATCAATCATAGGCGGCATGAATGGCCCATAACACTATGTCGCCATATATAAGTTTACAATCAAAACCGCAAATGTCGTATTGGAAGTTGGGTTATCATTTATGGTATGAACCGAGGCTAGGGGCAAGATCCTCAACCGATTCGAGACGCTCTAGTCCGCCCCTCAGGAACAGCCGCAACTGCCCCTTGGATCGTCAGGGCCGGTCCACCGATGTGGATTATTATGCCTGAACACTACGTTTCCCCGCCCTTTGGGGCGTAAGCCTGGCCCGTCAGCCGACCAGAAGCATCGGTCGAAACCGATATCACGAGGCGCCTCGCTTTTCAGCAAGTAATAATAAGTAACATCCACATGAGTCAAACTCGTCAGCCAGTTCAAGCACTGACGCCACTCATAACTAGAAAGAAACGTAGGTCCTCCCTGATGTCCGTCTCCCGTTTTTGATTCATACCGGGTGTGATACTCGCGAATCAACATTACACAAAGCTACGCCACAAAGGCCGTGCTTCGATCATCAACCACAAGACTTTGCTTTTCAACAGAAGCCTTGATCATTTGCCTCTTAGCATGCCACACAGGCAATTCACTCCATGCGATTGATATCCATCAATATATAACCCCTGAGCTCGTACGTCTCAGAGAAGGGCGTTAAGCAAGAGAATAAATTCTCCGCCGCCAAACAGATATATATTTAATAGAGATCAATCACACGGACTAAAATCCAATGTCAGACACACAGTCCATTTACAAGTCCGTTCTGGGGCTGAACGAAACCGGAGGCACCTAGTACCCCGCATATCCATCGATCTCGAAGTACGTCTGGACGATCACTAACTGTTTCCATCTTCTTGGGTGTACAGCCCAATCAAGATCATCAGTAATTACCCAAACGACGTGAAGACCTCCGGTCTTCGACCATCGTCTTCATCTTCGACTTATCGTCGTATCAGTTATTCAGAATGGGATAAACCCGGTCTTTCCGAATAACTCGCGTATATTTTTAAATAAGTGTTACACAAACACAACATACGCCTCATTCCAATTCATTAGTCACTAACCGTAAATTAATCAAGAGAATAATTCCCCAAATATTAACCCCGAAGGCCGAAACCAACATCAGATCAATATTCAGAAAACCATTCTGCTTGGCTAACCGACAGTTAGTTTCTAAATTTCACATTCATAGGGAAAGGTTCCCATTAATTTTATCCAAGATAAATTCCTTGAATTTATTCTTTATTCTATTTTTGAATCTCAATTCAAACTAGTCGGGATTAGCGAACCTTACCGAAGTAATCATTTATTTTAATTTCCCCATCCCAACCTATTTATCCCCATGAAGTAAAACTGGTAATACTTCATATCTAACACCACAGTGTTATCGGTAATTTCAATTACCATTTCACGTTCAAATCTAATTAAAGATTTAATTATCGCCTGGAGCAAAACTGGTGATACTCCATCCTCGATCATTTCAATCTAATTAAAGATTCATTAAAACTCCACTTAGTTTTAATCGTTATCTGGGTTAAAGAATCCGTGTCATTTAAAACACGGTTCACGATAAACCCAAAGTCACATTCCATTAATTTTCGGGTTAAAGAACGAGTGTTATTTAAAAACACTGTCCACGATAAACCCAAAAATCAATATCAATTCAATTCCAATTAAATATTATTTAATTGGTACACTTCATTAAATCTAATTAAAAAGATTTAATCTTTTCTCAACTGGGTTCAAGAACAGTGTTAGTGAAGACACCATTCACGACAAACCCAAATCACATTTGATATTCAATACAAGGCACTGAATAGAAAATATATCGGCTTATATTCAATATCAAATTCTACGATTAACAAATGTCGTATTGGAAATAACGATATAAATATATATCTTTCAAATTTCCATAACAACACCTGTATAATCACGAATTTCACCATCGAAATATTCCGAAGACAATTTCGATTCAAATCCATTCCAATGCAATCATTGGAAATTTTGGTTATTTTTAAAACCCTTTTCGAATTCAATTTATTTATTTAAAAATAAATAGAATTATAATTCTAGTTCAAGACTAGTTCAATTCGATAAAAATCTATTTTTATCTTTTCAAATATGGAGTTTTTCATCCTAATTCTTCTCAAATCATTTCTTATGATTTTACACAAATTATTACTATTTTTAATAATTTTATCAAGGCCCGTACAGTCGATTTCCATCAATGGCCATCGAACTGCACTTACAACGACCTTTTTCAAATTTGATTTGGACATAATTCCAAATCCAACCGTTAGATTTCAAATTTCTAATATTCGTTAGAAAGCTCTTTTCGATACGAACCCAACGGTTCCGGTTTTAGGAGAATCCGACGGTCGGATCTCCCGCAATGTCCGTTTGAAATAAATGGTCGAAATTCACGAACTGCCGCGGCGCGGCGCGTTCTATTCAGGCCATTATATTATATATATAATATATATAATATATATATCGTCGATTTCAATTTAAAACGAATTATATAAATAGTTTTAAATTCGTTTCAAAAGCAATTTCAACTTCCGTTTCAATTCAAATTAAAATTGAATTCTTCTTTATAAATTCGTTTTAAAATTCATTTCTATTCAATTCAAATTTCAATTCAATTTGAATTCATTTCAATTCGCTTTCAATTCAATTCGAATTCGTTTTCAATTCATTTCGAAATCGTTTTCAATTCATTTCATTTCGAAATCGTTTTCAATTCAATTCATTTCGAAATCGTTTTCAATTCAATTCATTTCATTTCGAAATCGTTTTCAATTCATTTCATTTCATTTCGAAATCGTTTTCAATTCAATTCATTTCGAAATCGTTTTCAATTCAATTCATTTCATTTCGAAATCGTTTTCAATTCAATTCATTTCGAAATCGTTTTCAATTCATTTCATTTCATTTCGAAATCGTTTTCAATTCAATTCATTTCGAAATCGTTTTCAATTCAATTCATTTCATTTCGAAATCGTTTTCAATTCATTTCATTTCATTTCGAAATCGTTTTCAATTCAATTCATTTCGAAATCGTTTTCAATTCAATTCATTTCATTTCGAAATCGTTTTCAATTCATTTCATTTCGAAATCGTTTTCAATTCATTTCATTTCATTTCGAAATCGTTTTCAATTCAATTCATTTCGAAATCGTTTTCAATTCATTTCATTTCGAAATCGATAAAATCGATATAAATATCGTTCACGTCAAAATGGCGTCAATCTAATCAACAAGGCTTCATAAATTTCTATTTTCAAATATTCTATTTCAAATATTTCTTTTTCAAAATAGTTGTTATTATCAAAATATTTCGTTCAACACATGACCAATCTCAATGGATGAGTACTGTCAACACATGAACCTTTATTTTATATTGAAAAAGATGTAAATTTTATTACTAAAATATTTCGTTCAACACATGACCAATCTCAATGGATGAGTACTGTCAACACATGAACCTTTATTTTATATTGAAAAAGATGTAAATTTTATTACTAAAATATTTCGTTCAACACATGACCAATCTCAATGGATGAGTACTGTCAACACATGAACCTTTATTTTATATTGAAAAAGATGTAAATTTTATTACTAAAATATTTCGTTCAACACATGACCAATCTCAATGGATGAGTACTGTCAACACATGAACCTTTATTTTATATTATTCTTTATTTTTCAAATTGGAATGAGGCCCAATCAATTACCATATAAAGTTAATTATATGGATTTTCATACATTACACACATATAATAGCATTGAAAAATAATCAACCATCAACCAAAGTGCACTACACTGTATAAGCATCAAATATAGATATCTAACGCTTATAACAGTCTGTCAATCGATCGATCGACATATTTAATCAATCAGGATGAGTGAACTTCAAATTTCATCCTAACACCCGTGTGGGGTTTCAAACAATCAAACACAGATTTTAGTTTTGCAGTTGGGCGATGTGTAAAATTTATCGACCCAATCAAAATCAGTCAAATCAGTGTATATAAACAAATCGGCCGATTTGTTTATAAATATTTATTTATTTACCTTCACGTTAAAAATTATATTTTTAACGATAAAACATTTTATTTCAACATATGAATTTCTATTCAGTTCATTCTTTCAATAAAATGATATTTTATTTTTCTAACATATTTTAGAAAATTTCGGCGGCATAACGGCACGATACTAGAAACGGGACAAGGCCTAGCCTTATCCCCGGTCTAGTGAAGGCCCACGCCATTCACACATCAATCAAATTCACCAAACAACCAAATTTAAATCAAATCATCTTACTAATTTATGCAACCAAACAAACAAGTCCATGGTCTGTGGACGATTGTGTCGGGTGCTACTAAGCACCGTCTGCATCCTAGTATATATATAACTAGAAAAAGAAATTGAAAGGTGAGAAATTCTCACCAATAGCTATCCTAGCTCCACGGCTCTTCATTTGCAGAAGTCTTCGTCGTTTCGCCTTTTTGTCACCTTCGTTGACCGTAGCCACTACATATATAAAAATCGAATTTTTACTTCGCTATTCAATATATAAAAATCGAATTTTTACTTCGCTATTCAATATATAAAAATCGAATTTTTATTTCGAAGTTCAATATATAAAAATCATATTTTTATTTCGATGTTCAATATATAAAAATCATATTTTTATTCTCGATGCTTACATTTTAAAAATTCCATTTTTACAATTTCACTTTCATCATAAAAATCACATTCTTTTATAAGGATGTTTATATCATAAAAACCAAATCATTTTATATTTAAAAGTCCTAACTTTCTTTTAAATAAGAATCTCTAATTCTTTAAATAAAAATCTCTTCCTTCTTCTATGTAAAAAAAATCGTTTCTTTATCTACCAAAAATCAAATCTTTTTATATTTAAAAATATAATCTTTTCTAAACTAAAGACCAAATCTTTTTCATATCAAATATCGAACCTTTTTCATATTAAAATCTTATCCCTTTACAAATTAAAAACCAAATCTTGATCTAAAAATCTATTCTTTTCTTGTATAAAAAGTCTATTCTTTTTGAATGCTTTCTATATAATTAAAACTGAAGATAAACAATGCTATATTATCTTTAAAATCTGAAAATAAATTCAAAGCAGTTTTACTTTAAAATCTGAAAATAAACTATGTTATTTACTATAAAAAAAATCTGAAATAAACCAATGTTTATTAATTGTAAATTGCAAATAAATCACCTCACTGTTTTTTCACTCATCACTGCTTCTGGTTCGAACGGAGGGCTACCAGCGACTAGGGTTTTGGCGACGGGACTTGGAGGAGGAGGCGTCGGTGGTGAGGGAGGCTCTCGGTTTTTGAAGGTCGAAGGGGGGGGGTCGATCGGGGAATACTACAATGGGAGAAGGAGGAAGCGGAGGTGATGGAGAGGCTGAGCGACGCGATGGGGATCCAAATCGCGATGGATGTGGGTGATGGCTGGGTCTTCGACGACGACGGTGGACGATCAGCAGAGGAGCAATTCGATTTTTTTTTTGATTGTGTCTGGAGAGGGAATGGCCAAAAAAAAGGGGGGTTGACTTGAAATAGGAGGAAGAAGGGGGTTTTAAATAAAATATATAATAATTTATTATTAATTTTCCAAAAAAAAGGTAACTTTTACATACGACCTCTAAACGAGGTCCACCGCCTGTCGTCCATAGCGCTTTAACCCCATTCCGAACACAATGGGATATGTATCGCAAGCTGATTCTATCGTTTGAATCAGTTTCCGTTGAATTTACATTTAAATCACTATATTGAATTTTAAACGTACATTTCAAATTACCGGGGTCACATATTAACTCTATAAATTGCAGAAGAATATTTTCTAGCTTCTTATTGACGATACGGTCCTAACAAAACTAGTTTCGCCGAATTCTGAGACTGTTTGAAAAATGGCTAATTCCCAGTCGATTAAAATCAACTGAAACTGGTCAAACGCGTTTTCCTTTGCCACGCTTACATATTGATTCGAAAAATTACGAAATTTGGAATCTAGCAATAACTTTACATCACGGACCCAACAAAACTGGTTTCGTCGAAATCCGAGGTCGTTTGCAAAATGGCTATTTTTAAGGGCCTGAATTCCATAGCGACTATTCAGAATTTTCAACTGGACATATCTTTTGATTCCCGCTATGAAATTTTAATTTGTCGGATTCGATAGAAAGATATTATCAATTAGATCCTATCATTTTTGGTTTCACTAAAATCCGGATTGTTTTGCACCCGGTACATTCATTTGAAGTTTGAAATCGAATTATCGAACTACCGCGCCATTTTCAATTCTATTTATAATTATATATAAATATTTATATTCTAACGACGACGTATATAATATATACGTTCGAATTATATTCAAAATAAATTTTCCGGTCGATATTATTTAAAATAATTCATTTTAAATAATCAAATTTCGCTAAAATTGCCAAAATAAAAATTTTAAACTGGCCCAGAATTTCCGGGTTATTACAAAAATTCTCTAAAATTGCCAAAATAAAATTTTTAAATTGGCTCGCCTTTCCGGGTTGTTATAATATGCATTTATTTATATGTACATCACACGTACATATAACATTTATGTGCTGTAAATAAATGGTCTACATTTTAACTCGGCATTAAGGATTTGTGAATTCCACGTATTTTATAAACATGCTACTAATATATATATATAAATCAGCATTTACATATATCCTAATCCATTATGAATATTAAGAATATATGATAAGTATCATACATCAACAAGTCCTACTTGCTATGGCATGGTCATTCAAAATTAGAATCCTGTATTAACATAGATTGATACTGTATACTATAATGCAAATATCACTTCAAATCAAATCTGCCGTGAATATCCTGAATGAATGCAATATGACATGAAAAGTGTAACATTATGCCTAAAGTACGAGTCTTGCTGAAAGAACTAAATTCTTTGTCTAGTGACATGTTCTAACAGTCATATTAGCTCAAAGGTGTTATATATATATATATATATATATATATAAATATATATATATATATACATACATACACACACTAACATGATGAATAATTACATACTAAAACTGGTGTATGTAGTTTTTGATCTCGACTTTACTCCACATTCTAAGATGCAACTTTAAACCCCAGATTAAAATTTACAATGGTATAAGACACACACTAATCTAATATTTATCAAACCAAATTTGTGCCAAGTAATTAAATCCACAAATCCAAATAGTCAATAATAACTGTTTAATAATTTAAACATTAGACTACCTATCAGGTATTAAAAATCGACTTCCATACATATCAATATATATATGCAGCAAATCTCATTTGCCGTAGCTCTTAAAGAAGAAAATGTATAGAATATATACAGCCAAGAAACAAAACATATTCATTGTCATACAAGTGATTATGATGAGTTATCAAGATAATAATACTATAATTCTGAGGGTATTGTCCAGGTTGACATGATGCACAATTGGCACTGTATCCTCTGTTTTAAATGGTAAAATAGATAGTTGGCATCTAAAATATATTACTTATATATTTTATGGAATGATCAAATTAAAAAAAAAATTATGATCTGAACTTGTTCATGGTCATTATAAATATAATCAGAAATTAAAACCAAGATGGTTTATATATGAATCTCTAATTCATATTGCGTAATTCTATTGACCACCTTAGAACTGAAGTCTAAACAAGATCATTTGACCTGTTTTTATGAATGCACTGTCTAAACAGTCTTCATGTAAATAATCTCAGTGAATCAAGTACAAAAACAAAGTATATAATACTGATTATCAGTCAGTAAAATATTTGGCTTCTGTAAAATTAGAAGTAAGAGTATGACATGGTTAGGATTTTAAATCAAACAAAATTTTGATTTTATATCCAGGTAAAAAGATCAAATCAGAATAAACCTCTGTTATCTAATTTCAATAACTTTTGATTTCTATAAATCAAAGTTAATTTCAAAATAATTTTGCTGATTTATCATTCAGATACATACTTATGAAACAGTTTTCAAATTAATGTAATATCAATATATTAATTGTCAATAGTAACCGAATGTTTTGAAACCATGCCATTTAGCCCCTTTTGAAACAATTGTCTATGTAATTTATATATATATATATATCATAATATATATATGAGATTAAAATTATATAAATAAGATTTGTATAGCTAAATCATTTAAATGTTTATATATATAATGATTACCTATACAAATTGATATACACTAGAACTAATCTGTTCGAAACAGTTTGATATACAGTAGTATACATAATGGTATATATATATATCATAGATGTCAAAAGGAATTGACAAAATCATAACTGTGGCATTTCATAATCAACACAAGAAATCAAATTTTACAAAACAAAATATCATGTTTTAAACAATGACACAGATGCAATCAGATTGATCTGTACACTTTTAATTATTTCAGATCAAATTAGAACATTAATTATATTAATTAACGGATCCAAATTGTTGTCGAATGTCTTATCAAAAGGATTTACCAATATTGACTAATCAAAACAGGTTTTTGATTAATCTTCCCGGTTCTAATGCTTATGAATTAGGAATATTAAAGCAATTTTAATATTTCTAATCAAGCATGAATTCGTGTCTGGATTTTATTAGTGTTCATAACACTCAATCCAATATATCACTTAATCATATAAACGAATTAAACAATGTTTCAGACCTTAATCCATATATGTTTACCAATCAAACATTTTTGATTACGAGTTTAATACTGTTTATCATATAAACAGATTAGTATAATGTTTCATTCCAAATCCATACATCTAAGATTCCAAAGTACATGGTTCAATAATATTTGGATTCGATTTATATCTGATATCAATCCGAATATAAATGAAACATTTCATTTCAGAGATGAATTATTTAATCCTAATCAGTTCGGAACCAAATCGACTAATTTCTTAAAAAACAGTCGACCATTTAGGAATTCAAACAAAAACAGACCTAAATCAAAATACGAAATACAATTTATTGCAAAACCTAGGCTCTGATACCACTGTAGGGTTTGATGGATCAAATCGACAACCCAAATATGATGATTCAACAAAATAAATCATGATCTTAGCAATAAAAGGTAGATTGAATTAGATAAATCAGGATTTCATACCTGTCTTGTTGAATCCTTGTAGATCTGAAAATTTTTGAGCTTGAAATGAATCAAAGGATCGAATCGAAGTAGAACGACAAGCCGTCGATCCTCTATTGGTTATCCACATGAGCGTTTATCCTCTTAGATCTAATCGAAGAAGAAAAAGGTTTAAGATGCTAGCCGCCATTAATTTTGGTAGATATTGGAACGGGACAAAACTAGGGTTAGATTTTAGATCTGATCCTTTTTCTTATTATCATGAGTCATGCGTGTGTATGTCTATTTTAAAAGGAAGGTGAAAATCCCATTTTAAAATAAACGTGAACCATAATAATAGGAATCAACCAATGTACCCATTCCAACGTCCAATAAAATATCAACTGTTTGATATTTTATTTATCCAAATTAATGTTCTTCCTTATAACGTTCTAAGTGTGTGACCCTATAGGTTATTACAACGTTGGCAATAATTTAAATCATAAACAGTGAGCGTTATCTAGCAACACATCGCTGTTACCCAAGTTATAATAAGATCAACGATTCGATACAACCTATTTGTGACCAGTGTATCATTGCAATATAATCCTTTTAACCGATATATCCAGGATTAAACTAGAGGCATGGATCGTATCATCCTCGTTATAATTTAATCCGTATTTCTTGACCGATGAGTAGACTGTTTAAAACAAATCAATATTTGAGCACGGCCATGCATTTCACAGTCTCACTCAATCAAGAGGCCCATGGATATCACTACGAATATATCATAGGGTTAAATTCCATCTACATCATTCATAATTTCATTCGATTCGAGATGTATCCAATAATCACCGTTATCGTTACTCTGTTACGAATAACTTTAGATGATATCAAAACACAAATATCCTTGAATAAAATTATAACGATTTCAGGTCTGAGTACCATTACATCACTGTCACTATGAGAATAACTCATGATACTGTTAATTATATTCCATGGAGTTATCTCACGGTGGGTCAGCCCAATACGCTATTCTCTAATACGTATTTATGTCTTGACTTTAATATCATGTATATCAATGATCAATGCGATGTGATCATCAGTCAATCAACATACTAGTCTCAATGCTTTATTGTTGTCCTGTATAAACAATAAAACCTGACTAGGGACATTTAAGAATTATAATAATTAATAATTATATAATCTCAAATTCAGTATTACTCAAACTATATAATTCCGTATTATTATTCTAAGGACTTCTATTATATTATTATTTATATTACGCAGTAAATACAATATAATAGAATCATATTTTATTCCAAACAAAATAATAACATCAACAGTGTTATCAATCTCATCAAATGAATTGCCTCTAGGGCATAAACTCTAACAATCTCCCACTTGCACTAGAGTCAATCATTCATGTATCATATACCCATGAAACTAGTGTGACTATTAAACTTCTGCTGCGACAGATTTTAATTCAGTAGGTCTGCAACATTACAACTTTTGTAACTTTGCAGACATGTTAATTTCTTGTGTGAACAATTTCACATAAGAATTTTATTTCTTAAATATATGTTTGGATTGATAATGAGTTTAACTTTTTAGGCCTGAGCAATAGCCACATTATTATCTCAATATAAGTCAACGGATCAACAATGAATTAAGTTCAATTATGAACTTCTTAATCCAAACATTTACCCTCTTAGAATCAGTATTTATTTCTTGTTTTTAAACTAACAATATTTGCAATAATTAATGTGTTATCAAATAACATTTGAATTATTGTATCATTCCCACTCAATTTCTTGTCTATACAAGATTCAGTGGCATTTTGTGGTTGCGAAACATTTCGAATTCTAATTCATTCTCATTGGTATCTTAGAGACTGGCTCTCCTTTATAAAGGATACCAGTTCAAGCAATAAACATTTTATTCTCAGAGGATATATAGAAATAATATCCACTTGGTTCTTTTGGATATTCCACAAAATGATTATTTGATTTGGATCCAATCTTATCGGAAGAAGGACGTTTAATAAACGTCTTTGCATCCCAAATCTCTGCATTAGACACACTAGGACATTTCCAAGTTCATATCTTATATGACGTCTTCAAGACCATTTTAGTAGGACCAAATGTAATTGTTCTTAATTTAATTTATTGGAGGATCTATATGACTTATAATTAATCGTACTATATCTTATAAGGTGCGATTTCTCCTTTCAGACACACCATTCTAATATGGTGTTCTTGATGGAGCGAGTTGTGAAACAATTTCAAACTCGTCTGGATAGTCATTAAATAATTGGCTTAATTATTCTATTTCGATATGTTCGAAAAGAATTTATTTTCAATTAAAATTGGTTTTGAACTTCATTTTTGAACCTTTGAACTTTTCAATATATTCTAATTTGTAATTCATGAGATACACATATCTCTATTTAATGATATTATCAGTAAATGTAATGAAGTAATAAAAACTACCTCTAGTTTATGCATTCATTGCTCTATATACATCATTATGTATGAGATCCAATGCTTATCACTCATTCACTTTGTCAAGTGAAAGGTGATTCAACTATTTTGCCTAATAAACAAGATTTGCATTTTTCATATGATTCAAAATCAAATGATTTTAAAATTCCATCATTATGGAGTTTTAATTTACTTTCTTATTTATAAATTCACAACTAGTAATGCTAAAGGTATGCTGGATTCAAATCATTAAATTTAATCCACTCTATAATTATGTCAAGTACATTATAGTTAACGATTTGTAAAGTTCATTAACTATTCATGAAATTCCATTAATTATTTCATTTAAATAAAACGAATAACAATTGTTCTTTTATTATAAATGAAATTTAAACTTGTCTGAACAAGATTCATAATAACTTTTATTTTATATGGAATTTCATAATAACAATTATTTTATTTACTTAATTAAGCCAATATATATATAACAAGAATTACCTTCCCATTGATAATACAATAACATTTGCTTTATTTCCAATCGTAAGTTCACTTGTTTCTTTAGATTTCTACTTATTTTGCAATTTCTGTAAATTCACATACATTTATGTGATTCATATATAGTCTTTAATACTAGTGATGTTTAAGTAGATTTTATAAAATGTATATCTTATTCGGTTGGAGTTACACTTCAACTTTCATCTTAGATCTTCGATATTTGGTAGAACAATTACGTTTTAATTTATTTGAGGACAATCCTCAAATTTCAATGTTAGTCAAGAAATTTGATTTAATTCAGTTTATCCTTCTTAAGGATTAATTTCAATTAACAAAGTTATTTAATATCTACAGTATATAATAAATAGTAGTCGATTCTATAATATTTATTTAATACAAAATTTTTGTAATGACCCGCATTGGCAGAGGTATTATAATTAAATTTATTTAATTATATTAATGGTGATTAGTGAATTTAATGATCGTTGAATTAAATAATGATGAATATTTAATTAAAATAATAAATTAAATAATATATTTAAATCTGAAATAATCAGAATTGGCTGAAATGTCGATATGGTGTGAACCGGATCATCCGTGATATTTAATTCAGCTTGAAATGGAATTTGAATAACGAATATATTATATAAACGACAGTTGAACGTATAGTTTATAATTTAATTATAAACGAGCTCGAAATGGCGCTACAGTTCGTAAATTGGCGATTCGAACTTCAACTGAATGTACAGAATTCGTTTTAAATCGGATTTCTGTGAAACAAGAAACGTGTGGAGCTAGTGAGTATATCTTTCTAGTGGAAGAGAAAAATCGGGATTTCGTCGTGTAGATTTTGAGATATGTCCAAATCAAATTTTAGAAAAGTCGCTGTGGAATTCCTTTATAATTTATTTATATTTATAAAAGGAATTTCATTGAAAATCGAATATCGATTTAATCGGGATTTGAGATATCGAGCTAGAAATTCATATAGGAATATTCTAGAGCTGTATGGTATTCCACTGTGAATATATACGATAATATAAATTTATTTGTTTTTAATTTATTTATATTTAAATATATTTATATATTTAAATGGGTCATCCAGAGCTTTAAAAATACGTTGTGTGAGCATACAAAGTCGGAATTTGACGAAACTAATTTTTTTGGATCTGCAATATTAAATTATTGTTAGATGTCAAGTTTCGTGATTTTTAGAGTCACTGTGTGGCCGTACGGATTTTTAGAGTGGAAAACAGTCAGTATTTTGACAGTTAAAAATACACTGTGTGAGCATACGAAGTCGGAATTCGACGAAACCAGTTTCGTTGGGACCGTAATGTCGAACTATAGCTGCAGGTCCAGTTTGGTGATTTTTGGGTATCGTATATGGTCGCAGGGATTTTTAAAGACCAGGAACGAGAATAAAATCAATAAAATAAATATAAAAAATCAAATAAAAAAGTATCCAACATTTTCTTGGACAATAGGGAGGCCACGTGACCTTCGTTCTGAACCACAAATGTTACCTACCAATACACAAGCTATATATACGGTATAAACACAACACTGCCAAGAAAATTCCAATAAAGAAAATCAAAAGAAATCAAGAAAAATCCCATAAATCAAGCAGCTTGTATATTTGAATTCATAGAGGGTTTGTCTACATTTCTGAACTGCTTTTGTGAGGTGCGGTTCGAATCCTTGAATATCGAAAATCACCCAGTAGATCTAGGGTTCAAGATCATAAGGTATATATGCATCAGTTCGAGAATTCGTGGTTGTTTTCGGGTTTGTTGTTGAAATCCGCACCTGTTGGCTAACATTGGTGAATTTCGGTTCAACTCCATGTCGCACTCTGTACAATGGGGGGGTTTCGATGATGTCGAACGCACAAAATAGAGGAAGTCGAGCTTAAGCCCGAGGGAATGGGGAGGTGCGGATCTCGTTGAGAAAGAAGATGGTGGAATTGGTTTGGATTTTTATGTGATGATGAAGGGGTGAATGTCGATTTCAATTTGGCTGCTGTGTTTGGAGATGAGGAGCGATGTTCGGACGTGAATGGGGAAGAAAGGGGCGGGTCTGTATAAATGCGGGTCTGGGCTGAGTTCAAAGCAAGGGATAATGGGCCGGGTTAAGTCGGTGAGCCCAATAAACTTAATAGAATTTAGTTCAAGTTATAATTAAAACAGATAAACTTTAAACTGCTATAACATGTTCATATGTTATCGGAATTCAGTAAAACAAGATGCGTTTGGATCGTATGGACGGACACTACACGATGGAACTATCGGGAAGTCCATCGGAGCTCGTTACAATTTACAGCAAAATAAATTGTCCATCTGAATCAAATAGAGCGATGGTTATCGTTATTAACGACGATTGTCCAATGTGAGTAAAACTCACCAACTCTGAACAGTTCTATTTTTACAACGTATTCTTAGAACTGATAATTATATGTTGATTTCTTTGTGTTGACTGTTTAATTGAACTTCTAGTCTGTTAGGGGAAATTTTATATGTATATATATATATAAACCGTTAAATATTTATATGATTATTCTGCTAATAGAATATCTCATATCAAAGTGAAATCGATGTTAATCGTATTGTCTAAACATCTGTGATGCAGGGAAACAGGTTGGAGGAATCCAATTCCTCAACATTTATTTTATTGTGATTCATATATTGTGATATATGATGTGATATATAATTTGTTGTTGATTATGTGTGTTTGGACGATATTTATCGTCGTTATATGGTATGTTAAATACCATAAGAAATACTGGATATGGGAAAGGGGACTTTCATAGTGTATTTTGAAATGAATGATTTATATAAAATCGATGGATTTTATATAGAAAAGGGAAAGGATTTTTATAAAAGAAATATTTATAAAATCGAAGGATAAGTTAGAATAAAAGGAAATCATTTGTAAAGTGAAGAACCGTTACTAAAAGTAAATCTTTATAAATGAATAGTTTATTCGAAAAGGAGTTAATTGAATTAGTTATTCGAATAGGATAAAGGAAGTTATCGAATAAAGTTAAAAGGAGATATTCGAATATAGTTTAGCCAAAAGGAGTTATTCGATCAGAATTCATCGAATAGAATTAATTGATTAGAGTTAATCAAACAGAGTTAATCAGGTAGGGTTAACTAGTTAGAGTTAATTGGTTAGAGTAAATCAGTTAGGTTAAACGATTAGGGTAAACCAGTTAGAGTTAAACAGTTAGTGTTAATCAGTTAAAGTAAATCGATAGAGTTATATCGAACTAGAATTTATTGAATAGAGTTATATCGAACTAGAATTTATTGAATAGAGTTATATCGAACTAGAATTTATTGAATAGAGTTAAATCGGACTAGAGTTATTCAAATGGAGTTAATCGAATAAAGTTTATTCGAACAGAATAAAGGAGTTAATCGAATATATAGTTTGTTCGAATAGAATAAAAGGAATTAATCGAATATATAGTTTATTCGAATAGAATAAAAGGAGTTAATCGAATATATAGTTTATTCGAATAGAATAAAGGGGTTAATCGAATATATAGTTTATTCGAATAGAATCAAAAGGAGTTAATCGAATATAGTTTATTCGAATAGAATAAAAGGAGTTAATCGAATATATAGTTTATTCGAATAGAATAAAGGAGTTAATCGAATATATAGTTTATTCAAATAGAATTAAAAGAGTTATCAAATATAGTTTATTCAATAGGAGTTAAGTGAATAGAGTTAAAGTTAAATCAAAAGAGTTAAGTGAATAGAATAAATTGAATAGAGTTATCGAATATACCTTATCGAAGGAAAGAATTATCGAATAGAAAAGATTTGAAAGAGAGTTAAGTAAGGAAGTTTGTTAAAGAATTAGAAGGGTGAACTTTGTCTATTTCAAGGTTAGAAACGTTGTTCAGTCAAGGTTTGAGAGGTAGTATTACCCCAACTTGATTGACTTCATTTTTAACTAAGGAATGGTTAAGGTTCGATAGTAAAGGATGGTTAGGTGAATTTAGTAATTAAAGGAAATGGTTTGAGTTGGCATCGCGATAGTTTGTTTAAACATCTGTCTAAGTCCAATGAAGAAGCTTTGGAAATGTTTTCCAAATAAGAAACCAGAAATGTTTTCTAATAAAGAAAACAAGAAATGGAAATGTTTTCCATTATTAATAACGTATATTTTCCCAATTTAGAAAATAAGAAATATTGAATATAGGGAAATAGGAGATAAGTAAATTAATGAAACAAAGAGATAAATGTTGAATGTTGTTTGATCGATATAAATTTCCATTTGGAAATAATATCATTGTTTGCACACCTGTTTTTCTTCGATAGTTAAATCACAGACCATCGAAGTTTTGACCATTTTAACGTTGTTAATATGGAGAGGCCGGTTGGATTATTATCCAAAGAACCACTCTGTATTGGCATAAGCGTTGCGAATAATATATGGCAAAGGAAATTGAAGACGGAGTTATGCAAGGGCTATCCTGTTAACAGAATAGTGCCTTCGGTTCATCCTGTTCCTGGATGACTTGTTTGGACGGATGTATGACAGAGTATTTCTAGACGATCACGTATATTGATTTCTCCAACCGTACCAAGAGTGGAAGCGGAGAAGGAAACTTCTTTTAGCTAACACATAATGTATGGTTGAGGACGTCAATTGGTGATTTGATGGATTTGACGATGTGGCATTCAAAGTGAATCTGGTGTGATGATAAAGCGTAGCTTCTAGCCTCACATCCGGTAAATGACAGAAATCGGGCAGACATCATGGCTAAGTCGGTCACACCGAAGTAGGGTGTATAATCACCTGATCTAGAGTTTCATTTACTTCTAAAAATCTATTGTTGATGCTGTCCCATTAGGGAAACGATTGCTGATCCCAACCGTTGGTGATATACATTCGATACACTCAAGCGAAATGAGTGGTCGGTCATGTGTGGCCGGGTTGCAAGATGTTCTTGTTGAACCCAGTGTATTCCTCTCTAGAGGTACACTAGCGAAAGGTGGTTCCATACCTTGTCATAGTTGGAAATCCATTACCCAATACGTGCTTGCGGTTTTGATTGTATACTATATATGTAGAACGTGAGATGAAAGCGTTTCTGCTAGATGATTATTATATTGTGATTGATAGACATTATTATAATATCAGAAGGTTTTGATATAAAGATAATTTGGATTCTCATAAGGGAAAAACCCGTTCCGTTATACGGCGTGGTCTTATGAGATATCGATTACCTACTTGAACTGTTTTAAAATGTTTTACTCACACCACTCCCATGACTGACCCGGAGTTTATTTTGTTGTTTTCCCTAAACTCTTGGGTGCCTAAATTTGTATGGGCAGTCAAGTAGTCAGGATTTACAGATATACTGGAAGAGCTTGGAGCAGGAGGCTTCAGGATCACTATAGTTATAGTTATTTCCGCTGTGTTGTAAGTGCTGTACTTTGATAATGATATGTATATTCAAGTATAGATTTGTATTTCAAAGTTATGTTATGAAATATATTTATTCGTTCCGCTGTGAGATTCGTGTTACTCTGATGTTGTGTTCTTCTTCTTCTTCTATTCTAATTTTCTATCTTATCTTTCCTCACCCTCTAATTTCTTTCACTAATGGCTGGTATTTTTCGAGTTTGGTTAGTCATCATTGAGTTTATGACGATAACCAAAGTCGTCAAAATCCCGGGTCATTACAATTTTGATGATCAAAATTTATATTAACGTAAATATATAAGTTAAACTAAAATACGCTCCCACTCAAATTAACATCCCTCTGTTTATATATACATATCAGTATATATATATATATAAATATATATATATATATAATGGTGTTCCAAGATCCATATCTAGTCATGCCTTGACCTATCTTTGGCTAAACCCATAACACAACCTTTTAGGTAGACATCTTATGTCAATTATATCGTCTATATAACTCTTGGATCACATGTTGAACAGTTTGTTCAGTATTATTCATTTGCTCAAAATAGAATAATTCTTGCTTTTGTCTCTAAGGCCATAATCCTATTATGCAGCCTAGTTAAGTCAGACCCAATAATAGGTTGGAGCACCACATTTTACTCCATCGCATATAACCAAAATAAAAGGTGCACAACGCTTTGGTGTTAGTTACATCCAATGATTTTGGACAGTGATGAGTATATTATCGGAAGACGTCGCCATGACTTAATATAACAAAAAGATTTGCTTTTAGAGGGAATTTTATAATTCGTAGTGGCAGACAATATTGGAGTTATTTACATATATCTAAATATATGTATTTTATATTTGTAATATATTAAATGGATTCAAGTAATATATATATATGAAACAAATGTGCATGTATTTAAATTTAATATTATATAGGAACCATGCCTACATATGGTTTTGAACATTTCAAAATATGCTTGTTATCTAAACACTTTAAGAAGCCGCAAAGGGTAAAATATATTTTGCAAAGAGGAACCGTATTTGGCCCAAATGATGATTAATAAATACAACCAGGCCTTTATAGGCCCTGTTAATATTTATCAGAAGTATTCAAAGCTGTACAATATAGAATGAATATGGCAACATTTAGGTACTAACAATAAGTTCATTACATACATGCAAACATTTCACACGCATCATAGAATCCAGAATATTTAATTCACAGTAAATATCAAATACATGCTATAGCTTAGTAACGGGAACATTAAATCCTTAAGATAAAAGGAATCACGTGTGACTGCCATCAATTTTGATCATTTCAAAACCAAAAACAGTTCACACGCGCCACATAATATAGATTGAAATGGTTTACACTATCTCAAGTAACACTTACACACGCAAGCTAAATAAAAGGAAATTAACATATACATCACTGAGATAAATACAAAACCACTCTATTGTCACAGGAAAATAATCAAACAGATTATAGGCAACTAATCAAATAAGGATATGACTGAATAGTAAAGATAATTCAAAACAAAATTCATACACTGATTGCCCTCTAAACAAGTCGTACTTGTTTTGTTTTGTATCCACTATACAAAGTATACATTCACATACATTTAAATAAATGGTCAGACCCTTTTAAATATACAGTAACATTACAAAGTTCTATCAACTTGTAGTGTTCACTTACATATTTACACACATATAATCCTGGATCCTTTTATTACACAGCAATCACTCATATATCAGTCTTACATACGTCCAAATGCATAGCTAACATGGAATATAGCCATCCGATCAGACCCTTTTGTTTCCATCTTTACTGAAACAATTTCAGTAATTCGTCAAGTATGGTTGCATCCTGTTGAAACAATTTCAGCCAGATTTAAATACATCAAATGTACGTAATACTTATGCATTTATTTATATGTACATCACATATAAATATAACGTTTATGTGATGTAAATAAATGGTCTACATTTTAACTCGGCATTAAGGATTTGTGAATTCTACGTATTTTTATTAACATGCTACTAATATATATATAAATCAGCATTTACATATATCCTAATCCATTATGAATATTAAGAATATATGATAAGTATCATACATCAACAAGTCCTACTTGCTATGGCATGTTCATTCAAAATTGGAATCCTGTATTAACATAGATTGATACTGTATACTTTAATGCAAATATCACTTCAAATCAAATCTGCCGTGAATATCCTGAATGAATGCAATATGACATGAAAAGTGTAACATTATGCCTAAAGTACGAGTCTTGCTGAAAGAACTAAAATCTTTGTCTAATAACATGTTCTAACAGTCATATTAGGTCAAAGGTGTTATCTATATCTATATATATATATATACACGCACACACACTAACATGATGAATAATTACATACTAAAACAGGTATATGTAGTTTTTGATCTCGACTTTACTCCACAGTCTAAGATGCAACTTTAAACCCCAGATTAAAATTTACAATGGTATAAGACACACACTTATCTAATATTTATCAAACCAAATTTGTGCCAAGTAATTAAATCCACAAATCCAAATAGTCAATTAAAACTGTTTAATAATTTAAACATTAGACTACCTATCAGGTATTAAAAATCGACTTCCATACATATCAATATATATATGCAGCAAATCTCATTTGCCATAGCTCTTAAAGAACAAAATGTATAGAATATATACAGCCAAGAAACAAAACATATTCATTGTCATACAAGTGATTATGATGAGTTATCAAGATAATAATACTATAATTCTGAGGGTATTGTCCAGGTTGACATGATGCACAATTGGCACTGTATCCTCTGTTTTAAATGGTAAAATAGATAGTTGGCATCTAAAATATATTACTTATATATTTTATGGAATGATCAAATTAAAAAAAAATTTATGATCTGAACTTGTTCATGGTCATTATAAATATAATCAGAAATTAAAACCAAGATGGTTTATATATGAATCTCTAATTCATATTGCGTAATTCTATTGACCACCTTAGAACTGAAGTCTAAACAAGATCATTTGACCTGTTTTTATGAATGCACTGTCTAAACAGTCTTCATGTAAATAATCTCAGTGAATCAAGTACAAAAACAAAGTATATAATACTGATTATCAGTCAGTAAAATATTTGGCTTCTGTAAAATTAGAAGTAAGAGTATGACATGGTTAGGATTTTAAATCAAACAAAATTTTGATTTTATATCCAGGTAAAAAGATCAAATCAGAATAAACCTCTGTTATCTAATTTCAATAACTTTTGATTTCTATAAATCAAAGTTAATTTGAAAATAATTTTGTTGATTTATCATTCATATACATACATATGAAACAGTTTTCAAATTAATGTAATAACAATATATTAATTGTCAATAGTAACAGAATGTTTTGAAACCATGCCATTTAGCCCCTTTTGAAACAATTGTCTATGTAATTTATGTATATATATATTGTGACGACAAGAAATTTCGCTCGGTCCGAACCAGTCGCTAAACCGATCCAGGCCGTTCGAAACGCCCTATCGTTTGAGAACACGACAAAACAGAACGCATACAGAAGAACATTTCATTGTATATTACAACAATGCATCAGATTACAAGAATATACAGAGTATAAATGAATATAACACAGAAATATCAGAGATTTAAATTACATTAAAATACATCGCAGCGGAAAATGATACAATACACAACTAGAAGGAGATATACGGATACAAAGCTTTCCGGATATCGTTCCAGCTGTGAACCAGAATCCTGTGAATATAAATCTGCAAAACCAAAACTACTAGCTGCCCGTGTCAAAATAAGGGCACCCAGAGTTTAGGTTAAAACAATAAACTCCAGGTCAGTCATGGGACTGGTGTGAGAACTAAAACAGTTATTAATCTTTATTTTAAATCATTAGGTAAATCAAGGGACCACGCCGTATAACACGGAACGGGTTTCCTCCCAAGAATACCAGTGCATAAAACAAACAGCGCAATGCTAAATAAAGAAAAATGAAGCTGTTATAAGACCCAGGTCCCATCACACAATGCAACGCAGCCGAGGATAGGGTTTTCCCTTATAACAGCCAAAGAATGCTTGATACGGTTAAAACAAATCGTTTGATGCTATTGTAAGTTCATAGTGTATAAAACACTTCAAATCATAAGTATCAATCATAGGCGGCATGAGCGTCCCATGCCACTATGTCGCCATATATAGGTTTACAAATAAAACCGCAAATGTCACGTATTTGGAAATTGGATTTCCATCTATGAACCGAGGCAAAAGATAGTCCTCAACCGATTCGAGACGCTCTAGCCCATGTCTCAGGCACAGCCGCAACCGTACCTTGGATCGTCAGGGCCGGTCCACCGATGTGGATTATAATGCCTGAACAATGCGTTTCTCCACCCTTTGGGGCGTAGGTGAGCCAACTAAATGACTCCATCGGTTCGAGAACGACCGATCAATCCGAGGCGCCTCGCAACAGCAACAACCACATAAGTCAAACTCGTCAGGGCGTGTAAAACCACTGACGCCACTTCTAGCTAGAAAGAAAACGCATGTCCCCCCTGAGGTCCGTCTCCCGTTTTTGGTTCACACCGGGTATGAAACTCGCGAAGTAAACGTTACACAAAGCTACGCCACAAAGGTCGTGCTTTGATCATCACCACAAGACTTTGCTTTTCAACAGAAGCCTTGATCAATTGCCACTTAGGCATGCCACACAGGCAATTCACTCCATGCGTTTGATATCAATCAATATATAACCCCTGAGCTCGTACGTCTCAGAGAAGGGCGTTAAGCAAGAGAATAAATTCTCCGCCGCCAAAAAGATATATATTTAATAGAGATCAATCACACAGACTAAAATCCAATGTCAGACACACAGTCCATTTACAAGTCCGTTCTGGGTCTGAACGAAACCGGAGGCACCTAGTACCCCGCATATCCTTCGATCTCCAAGTATGTCTGGACGATCACTAACTGTTTCCATCTTCTTGGGTGTACAGCCCAATCAAGATCATCAGTAATTACCCAAACGACGTGAAGACCTCCGGTCTTCGACCATCGTCTTCATCTTCGACTTATCGTCGTATCAGTTATTCAGAATGGGATAAACCCGGTCTTTCCGAATAACTCGCGTATATTTTAAATAAGTGTTACACAAACACAACATACGCCTCATTCCAATTTATCAGTCACTAACCGTAAATTAATCAAGAGAATAATTCCCCAAATATTAACCCCGAAGGCCGAAACCAACATCAGATCAATATCCAGGAAACCATTCCGCTTAGCTAACCGACAGTTAGTTTCTGATTTCACATTCATAGGGAAAGGTTCCCATTAATTTTATCCAAGATAAATTCCTGAATTTATTCTTTAATCTTCTTTTGAATTTCGATTCAACTAGTCGGGATTAACGAACCTTACCGAAGTAATCATTTGTTTTAATTTCCCAATCCCAACCTATTCATCCCATGAAGTAAAACTGGTAATACTTCATATCTAACACCACGGTGTTATCGGTAAATTCAATTACCATTTCACGTTCAAATCTAATTAAAGATTTAACTATCGCCTGGAGTAAAACTGGTGATACTCCATCTTCGATCTTTTCAATCTAATTTAAAGATTCATTAAAACTCCACTTAGTTTTAATCTGTGACTGGGTTAAAGAATCAGTGTCATTTAAAACACGGTTCACGATAAACCCAAAAATCATTCCATTAATTATCGGGTTAAAGAACAAGTGTTATTTAAAACACTGTTCACGATAAACCCAAAAATCATTCCATTAATTATCGGGTTAAAGAACAAGTGTTATTTAAAACACTGTTCACGATAAACCCAAAAATCAATACCAATTCAATTCCAATTAAATATCATTTAATTGGTACACTTCATTAAATCTAAATAAAAAGATTTAATCTTTTCTCAACTGGGTTCAAGAACAGTGTTAGTGAAGACACCATTCACGACAAACCCAAATCACATTTGATATTCAATATAAGGCTCTGAATAGAAAATATATCGGCTTATATTCAATATCAAATTCTACGATTAACAAATGTCGTATTGGAAATAACGATATAAATATATATCTTTCAAATTTCCGTAACAACATCCGTATAATCACGAATTCCAACATCGAAATATTCCGAAGACAATTTCGATTCAAATCCACTCCAATGCAATCATTGGAAATTCTGGTTATTTTTAAAACCCTTTTCAGATTCAATTTATTTATTTAAAAATAAATAGAATTAAATTTCTAGTTCAAAACTAGTTCATTTCGATAAAAATCTATTTTTATCTTTTCAAATATGGAGTTTTTCATCCCAAATCTTCACAAATCATTTCTTATGATTTTACACAAATTATTACTATTTTTAATAATTCTATCAAGGCCCGTACAGTCGATTTCCATCAATGGCCATCGAACTGCACTTACAGCGACCTTTTTCGAATTTGATTTGGACATATCTCCAAATCCAACCGTTAGATTTCAAATTTCTAATATTCGTTAGAAAGCTCTTGTCGATACGAACCCAACGGTTCCGGTTTTAGGAGAATCCGACGGTCGGATCTCCCGTAATGTCCGTTTGAAATAAATGGTCGAAATTCACGAACTGCCGCGGCGCGGCGCGTTCTATTCAGGCCATTATATTATATATATAATATATATTTCGCCGATTTCTATTTAAAACGAATTATATAAATAGTTTTAAATTCGTTTCAAAAGTAATTTCAACTTCCATTTCAATTCAAATCAAAATTGAATTCTTCTTTATAAATTCGTTTTAAAATTCATTTCTATTCAATTCAAATTTCAATTCAATTTGAATTCATTTCAATTCGCTTTCAATTCAATTTGAATTCGTTTTCAATTCAATTCATTTCGAATTCATTTTCAATTCAATTCATTTCGAAATCGTTCTCAATTCAATTCATTTCGAAATCGTTTTCAATTCAATTCATTTCGAAATCGTTTTCAATTCAATTCATTTCGAAATCGTTTTCAATTCAATTCATTTCGAAATCGTTTTCAATTCAATTCATTTCGAAATGAATAAAATCGATATAAATATCGTTCACGTCAAAATGGCGTCAATCTAATCAACACGGCTTCATAAATTTCTATTTTCAAATATTTTATTTCAAATATTTCTTTTTCAAAATAGTTGTTATTATCAAAATATTTCGTTCAACACATGACCAATCTCAATGAATGAGTACTGTCAACGCATGAACTTTTATTTTATATCGATAAAGGTGCAAATTTTATTACTAAAATATTTCGTTCAACACATGACCAATCTCAATGGATGAGTACTGTCAACACATGAACTTTTATTTTATAATATTCTTTATTTTTCAAATTGGAATGAGGCCCAATCAATTACCATATAAAGTTAATTATATGGATTTTCATACAACACATGTATATAATAGCATGGAAAAATAATCAACCATCAACCAAAGTGCACTACACTGTATAAGCATCAAATATAGATATCTAACGCTTAAAACAGCCTGTCAATCAACCGATCGACATATTTAATAAATCAGGATGAGTGAACTTCAAATTTCATCCCAACACCTGTGTGGGGTTTCAAACAATCAAACACATATTTTATTTGTGCTGTTGGGCGATGTGTAAAATTTATCGGCCCAATCAATGTCCTTCAAATAGGTGTACATAAACAAACCGTCTGGTTTGTAAATGAATATTTATTTTATTCACTTTCACTATATTCATATTCACGTTAAAAATTATATTTTTAACGATAAAACATTTTATTTCAAGATATGAATTTCTATTATTCATTTACACAAATAAAATGATATTTTTATTTTCTAACATATTTTAGAAAATTTCGGCGGCATAACGGCACGATACTAGAAACGGGACAAGGCCTAGCCTTATCCCCGGTCTAGTGAAGGCCCACGCCATTCACACATCAATTAAATTCACCAAACAACCAAATTCAAATCAAATCATATAACTAAGCTATGCAACCAAACAAACAAGTCCATGGTCTGTGGACGATTGTGTCGGGTGCTACTAAGCACCGTCTGCATCCTAGTATATATATATAACTAGAAAAATTAAATTGAAAGGTGAGAAGTTCTCACAGATTAGCTAAACCCAACGCCACGACTCTTCATATGTAGGAAATCTTCACAGTGTTTCCAACGAGATCTGTTTCACGCGATATATGTTAAAAATCATATTTTTAACAACACTACCTCACGTATAAAAATCATATTTTTATAACTTCGCTTCGTATATAAAAATCACATTTTTATATTGGCACTTCATATATGTAAAAATCGAATTTTTATAATTTCAACTTCATGTTAAAAATCGCTCCTTTACCCCGCTACTTTCATGATAAAGATTATATTTTTATCTTGCTAGTAATACAATAAAAATCTCATCTTTGATTATATAAAAATCGCAACTTTGATTATATATAAATCGCATCTTTGATTATTTAAAAATCGCATCTTTGGTTATTTAAAAATCGCATCTTTGATTATATCAAATAAATAAAAATATAAGCTTTTCAGTTTTTAAAAATCAAATCCTTCAATGTTAAAGAAAATCAGAATTTTACTTCTAAGAAAAATCAAATTTTTATTTCCAAACTTCATACGTGAAAATCGAATTTTTTTCCTAAACTTCACACATAAAAATCGAATATTTATCACAATGAATAAATTCTAAAAAATTGCATTTTTAATACGTTTTTCTATAAAATAAAACTGATTTAAACTAGGGTATTATATAAAATTAAAATAGAAGACTCACTTCGATTTCGGGTTTTTACTGAGAAGGGGAGGGCTTCAGATTGAGTTGGCGGTGGGGGAAGGGGTCGCAGAGGCTCGCTGGTCGCGGTGCAGAGGAGGTGCGCTGGCCGGTAGGGCTTCAGTAGTGGTGGCGGTGCGGTCTTGAATCGGGAGGGGTTTTAGAAGGAGGAGAGAGAAGAGGGGTGCAGGGAAGAGGGCGACTGGGAGGAGGTGTCATCGGCGTCAGGGTCTTCCACAACAGGCGGCGTCGGTCAAATCAGGGCTGGAGCTAGGGTTTGGGCTTCAAATCGGGAGAGAGGAGGGGCTGGAGCTGACGTGGGGGCGAGGGAGGAGGTGGCGCAGGTCTTGGGGAGGGCGACGACACCAGTGGCGGAGCTCGGTGGCTGAGCGACGGGAAGACTCGGTTTTCCCCCTTTTTTTTTATTATTATTTCGACAGTGGACTGAGTAGAGAGAGAGGAGGGAAAAGCAATCATATATATATTAAATTAATTATTATATTATTCCCCCTCCCCAAAAGTAACTTTTAATTTCGAACTCCAAACGAGGCCCAACGACTGTCGCCCCTAGCTAATTACCCCCATTCCAAACACAATGGCACTTGTTTCGTAACCCAATTCGGCTGTTACGATCAATTCTCGTCGAAATTAAAATATAATTCAGTATATATTCAATTTGAACGTATATTTTAAATTACCGGGGCTACATACAGACTCTAAAAATTCCCGAAAAATATTTTTTAGCTTCGTATTGACGATACGGTCCTAACAAAACTGGTTTCGTCGAATTCTGAGACCGTGTGAAAAATGGCCATTTTCCAGTTGATTAAAATCAACTGAAACTAGTCAAACGCGTTTTCTTTTGCCTCGCTCACATATTGATTCGAAAAATTATGAAGTTTGAAACCTAGCAATAACTTTACATCACGGACCCAACAAAACTGGTTTCGTCGAAATCCGAGGTCGTTTGCAAAATTCCCATTTTTAAAGGCCTGAATTCCATAGCGACTATTCAGAATTTTCAACTGGACATATCCTTCGATCCCCGCTACGAAATTTCGATTAGTCGGATTCGTTGGAAAGATACTATCAAATAGATCCTATGATTTTTGGTTTCACTAAAATCCGGATTGTTTTGCACCCGGTACATTCAATTGAAGTTTGAAATCGAATTATCGAACTACCGCGCCATTTTCAATTCCATTTTTAAATATATATAAATATTTATATTCTAACGACGGCGTATATAATATATACGTTCTAATTATATTCAAAATAAATTTCTCGTCGATATTTTTTAAAATAATTCATTTTAAATAATCAGAATTCGCTAAAATTGCCAAAATAAAAATTTTAAACTGGCTCGCATTTTACGGGTTGTTACAATCTCCCCCACTTAAAACTTTTCGTCCCCGAAAAGGAATAAAGTCGAAAGTGGTTTGATTAATCAACTCTACGTTCGATCTGGCTTCCTTTCTCCAACTTTTCAGTTTCTGAGAATTTTCAAAAATTTCAAAAATTTGGCTAACACCCTAAATTTTCGAAAAATTTCGCCATAACCTCCCCTGCACCGGGAGCATCGGGGAATTTCAACTAGCTTCCCCGGTCCTTCAGATCTCAAAAAGAAAAAGAAAAAGCCAAGCGGCTAGCCAATAGGCTCATAAAATCATCATCACCCAAACGAAACAGTAAATTATGTAGTAAACATGTACCTATTTGTCGGGCAAACAAATTTTATTCTTCGGCTCTAGCCTCCTTGCTATGACCTGTTCAATGATATACTTGTATATGCAAGCAAATGCGACCAATTTTCAATATAATTCAATATGCGATTGAATTAGGCTAAATGGCTAAGAATTAGCAAACAAATAAACAAACAACACAAACATCAATCAATTAGTTGATTAGCTTTTCCAAATTCATAAATTTGATATATACAAAAAATTATGTTTTTGATGCCAATTCACAACAAACGGTTCTAGCTATATAAGTTTTGGTTCTCACACCAGCCTAATGGAAATATATAGAAAATCACACCTTCGAAACACGAACATAAATACTGATGATGTCATGACAATCATCAGTACCATCTTCGGGCGACTAGAGTGTGATGCTATATCTATCCAATATATGAAAACTTCGAATACACGCGGATCAGACGTATACGCAAAATCTATATATACTGGATTGTCCACATTAATATAAATAAATAATCAAATACGAATAGTTGATTTAGATTTTCAAAACAAGATTTGTTTTTATTTTCAAAAATATACTCTTCACACTCGTTCTAGGATA
This sequence comes from Allium sativum, assembly GCA_030737875.1. Lineage (NCBI taxonomy): Eukaryota > Viridiplantae > Streptophyta > Magnoliopsida > Asparagales > Amaryllidaceae > Allium > Allium sativum. Next base: position 200,346,979 of record CM060915.1, on the reverse strand, counting down.
CTACTGATCCCATCTCTAACGAGTCATTCCTATTGGATATTACTAACCCAATATCTGATGAATTCTTTCGTATGGTTCTAATGTGCCTTGTTCTCTAAGCTTTGTAAACCAAAGCTCTGATACCAACTGTGACGACAAGAAATTTCGCTCGGTCCGAACCAGTCGCTAAACCGATCCAGGCCGTTCGAAACGCCCTACCGTTTGAGAACACGACAAAACAGAACGCATACAGAAGAACATTTCATTGTATATTACAACAATGCATCAGATTACAAGAATATACAGAGTATAAATGAATATAACACAGAAATATCAGAGATTTAAATTACATTAAAATACATCGCAGCGAAAAATGATACAATACACAACTAGAAGGAGATATACGGATACAAAGCTTTCCGGATATCGTTCCAGCTGTGAACCAGGATCCTGTGAATATAAATCTGCAAAACCAAAACTACTAGCTGCCCGTGTCAAAATAAGGGCACCCAAAGTTTAGGTTAAAACAATAAACTCCAGGTCAGTCATGGGACTGGTGTGAGAACTAAAACAGTTATTAATCTTTATTTTAAATCATTAGGTAAATCAAGGGACCACGCCGTATAACACAGAACGGGTTTCCTCCCAAGAATACCAGTGCATAAAACAAACAGCGCAATGCTAAATAAAGAAAAATGAAGCTGTTATAAGACCCAGGTCCCATCACACAATGCAACGCAGCCGAGGATAGGGTTTTCCCTTATAACAGCCAAAGAATGCTTGATACGGTTAAAACAAATCGTTTGATGCTATTGTAAGTGCATAGTGTATAAAACACTTCAAATCATAAGTATCAATCATAGGCGGCATGAGCGTCCCATGCCACTATGTCGCCATATATAGGTTTACAAATAAAACCGCAAATGTCACGTATTTGGAAATTGGATTTCCATCTATGAACCGAGGCAAAAGATAGTCCTCAACCGATTCGAGACGCTCTAGCCCATGTCTCAGGCACAGCCGCAACCGTACCTTGGATCGTCAGGGCCGGTCCACCGATGTGGATTATAATGCCTGAACAATGCGTTTCTCCGCCCTTTGGGGCGTAGGTGAGCCAACTAAATGACTCCATCGGTTCGAGAACGACCGATCAATCCGAGGCGCCTCGCAACAGCAACAACCACATAAGTCAAACTCGTCAGGGCGTGTAAAACCACTGACGCCACTTCTAGCTAGAAAGAAAACGCATGTCCCCCCTGAGGTCCGTCTCCCGTTTTTGGTTCATACCGGGTATGAAACTCGCGAAGTAAACGTTACACAAAGCTACGCCACAAAGGTCGTGCTTTGATCATCACCACAAGACTTTGCTTTTCAACAGAAGCCTTGATCAATTGCCACTTAGGCATGCCACACAGGCAATTCACTCCATGCGTTTGATATCAATCAATATATAACCCCTGAGCTCGTACGTCTCAGAGAAGGGCGTTAAGCAAGAGAATAAATTCTCCGCCGCCAAACAGATATATGTTTAATAGAGATCAATCACACAGACTAAAATCCAATGTCAGACACACAGTCCATTTACAAGTCCGTTCTGGGTCTGAACGAAACCGGAGGCACCTAGTACCCCGCATATCCTTCGATCTCCAAGTACGTCTGGACGATCACTAACTGTTTCCATCTTCTTGGGTGTACAGCCCAATCAAGATCATCAGTAATTACCCAAACGACGTGAAGACCTCCGGTCTTCGACCATCGTCTTCATCTTCGACTTATCGTCGTATCAGTTATTCGGAATGGGATAAACCCGGTCTTTCCGAATAACTCGCGTATATTTTAAACAAGTGTTACACAAACACAACATACGCCTCATTCCAATTTATCAGTCACTAACCGTAAATTAATCAAGAGAATAATTCCCCAAATATTAACCCCGAAGGCCGAAACCAACATCAGATCAATATCCAGGAAACCATTCCGCTTAGCTAACCGACAGTTAGTTTCTGATTTCACATTCATAGGGAAAGGTTCCCATTAATTTTATCCAAGATAAATTCCTGAATTTATTCTTTAATCTTCTTTTGAATTTCGATTCAACTAGTCGGGATTAACGAACCTTACCGAAGTAATCATTTGTTTTAATTTCCCAATCCCAACCTATTCATCCCATGAAGTAAAACTGGTAATACTTCATATCTAACACCACGGTGTTATCGGTAAATTCAATTACCATTTCACGTTCAAATCTAATTAAAGATTTAACTATCGCCTGGAGTAAAACTGGTGATACTCCATCTTCGATCTTTTCAATCTAATTTAAAGATTCATTAAAACTCCACTTAGTTTTAATCTGTGTCTGGGTTAAAGAATCAGTGTCATTTAAAACACGGTTCACGATAAACCCAAAAATCATTCCATTAATTATCGGGTTAAAGAACAAGTGTTATTTAAAACACTGTTCACGATAAACCCAAAAATCATTCCATTAATTATCGGGTTAAAGAACAAGTGTTATTTAAAACACTGTTCACGATAAACCCAAAAATCAATACCAATTCAATTCCAATTAAATATCATTTAATTGGTACACTTCATTAAATCTAAATAAAAAGATTTAATCTTTTCTCAACTGGGTTCAAGAACAGTGTTAGTGAAGACACCATTCACGACAAACCCAAATCACATTTGATATTCAATATAAGGCTCTGAATAGAAAATATATCGGCTTATATTCAATATCAAATTCTACGATTAACAAATGTCGTATTGGAAATAACGATATAAATATATATCTTTCAAATTTCCGTAACAACATCCGTATAATCACGAATTCCAACATCGAAATATTCCGAAGACAATTTCGATTCAAATCCACTCCAATGCAATCATTGGAAATTCTGGTTATTTTTAAAACCCTTTTCAGATTCAATTTATTTATTTAAAAATAAATAGAATTAAATTTCTAGTTCAAAACTAGTTCATTTCGATAAAAATCTATTTTTATCTTTTCAAATATGGAGTTTTTCATCCCAAATCTTCACAAATCATTTCTTATGATTTTACACAAATTATTACTATTTTTAATAATTCTATCAAGGCCCGTACAGTCGATTTCCATCAATGGCCATCGAACTGCACTTACAGCGACCTTTTTCGAATTTGATTTGGACATATCTCCAAATCCAACCGTTAGATTTCAAATTTCTAATATTCGTTAGAAAGCTCTTGTCGATACGAACCCAATGGTTCCGGTTTTAGGAGAATCCGACGGTCGGATCTCCCGTAATGTCCGTTTGAAATAAATGGTCGAAATTCACGAACTGCCGCGGCGCGGCGCGTTCTATTCAGGCCATTATATTATATATATAATATATATAATATATATTTCGCCGATTTCTATTTAAAACGAATTATATAAATAGTTTTAAATTCGTTTCAAAAGTAATTTCAACTTCCATTTCAATTCAAATCAAAATTGAATTCTTCTTTATAAATTCGTTTTAAAATTCATTTCTATTCAATTCAAATTTCAATTCAATTTGAATTCATTTCAATTCGCTTTCAATTCAATTTGAATTCGTTTTCAATTCAATTCATTTCCAATTCGTTTTCAATTCAATTCATTTCGAAATCGTTCTCAATTCAATTCATTTCGAAATCGTTTTCAATTCAATTCATTTCGAAATCGTTTTCAATTCAATTCATTTCGAAATCGTTTTCAATTCAATTCATTTCGAAATGAATAAAATCGATATAAATATCGTTCACGTCAAAATGGCGTCAATCTAATCAACACGGCTTCATAAATTTCTATTTTCAAATATTTTATTTCAAATATTTCTTTTTCAAAATAGTTGTTATTATCAAAATATTTCGTTCAACACATGACCAATCTCAATGAATGAGTACTGTCAACACATGAACTTTTATTTTATATCGATAAAGGTGCAAATTTTATTACTAAAATATTTCGTTCAACACATGACCAATCTCAATGGATGAGTACTGTCAACACATGAACTTTTATTTTATAATATTCTTTATTTTTCAAATTGGAATGAGGCCCAATCAATTACCATATAAAGTTAATTATATGGATTTTCATACAACACATGTATATAATAGCATGGAAAAATAATCAACCATCAACCAAAGTGCACTACACTGTATAAGCATCAAATATAGATATCTAACGCTTAAAACAGCCTGTCAATCAACCGATCGACATATTTAATAAATCAGGATGAGTGAACTTCAAATTTCATCCCAACACCCGTGTGGGGTTTCAAACAATCAAACACATATTTTATTTGTGCTGTTGGGCGATGTGTAAAATTTATCGGCCCAATCAATGTCCTTCAAATAGGTGTACATAAACAAACCGTCTGGTTTGTAAATGAATATTTATTTTATTCACTTTCACTATATTCATATTCACGTTAAAAATTATATTTTTAACGATAAAACATTTTATTTCAACATATGAATTTCTATTATTCATTTACACAAATAAAATGATATTTTTATTTTCTAACATATTTTAGAAAATTTCGGCGGCATAACGGCACGATACTAGAAACGGGACAAGGCCTAGCCTTATCCCCGGTCTAGTGAAGGCCCACGCCATTCACACATCAATTAAATTCACCAAACAACCAAATTCAAATCAAATCATATAACTAAGCTATGCAACCAAACAAACAAGTCCATGGTCTGTGGACGATTGTGTCGGGTGCTACTAAGCACCGTCTGCATCCTAGTATATATATATAACTAGAAAAATTAAATTGAAAGGTGAGAAGTTCTCACAGATTAGCTAAACCCAACGCCACGACTCTTCATATGTAGGAAATCTTCACAGTGTTTCCAACGAGATCTGTTTCACGCGATATATGTTAAAAATCATATTTTTAACAACACTACCTCACGTATAAAAATCATATTTTTATAACTTCGCTTCGTATATAAAAATCACATTTTTATATTGGCACTTCATACATGTAAAAATCGAATTTTTATAATTTCAACTTCATGTTAAAAATCGCTCCTTTACCCCGCTACTTTCATGATAAAGATTATATTTTTATCTTGCTAGTAATACAATAAAAATCTCATCTTTGATTATATAAAAATCGCAACTTTGATTATATATAAATCGCATCTTTGATTATTTAAAAATCGCATCTTTGGTTATTTAAAAATCGCATCTTTGATTATATCAAATAAATAAAAATATAAGCTTTTCAGTTTTTAAAAATCAAATCCTTCAATGTTAAAGAAAATCAGAATTTTACTTCTAAGAAAAATCAAATTTTTATTTCCAAACTTCATACGTGAAAATCGAATTTTTTTCCTAAACTTCACACATAAAAATCGAATTTTTATCACAATGAATAAATTCTAAAAAATTGCAGTTTTAATACGTTTTTCTATAAAATAAAACTGATTTAAACTAGGGTATTATATAAAATTAAAATAGAAGACTCACTTCGATTTCGGGTTTTTACTGAGAAGGGGAGGGCTTCGGATTGAGTTGGCGGTGGGGGAAGGGGTCGCAGAGGCTCGCTGGTCGCGGTGCAGAGGAGGTGCGCTGGCCGGTAGGGCTTCAGTAGTGGTGGCGGTGCGGTCTTGAATCGGGAGGGGTTTTAGAAGGAGGAGAGAGAAGAGGGGTGCAGGGAAGAGGGCGACTGGGAGGAGGTGTCATCGGCGTCAGGGTCTTCCACAACAGGCGGCGTCGGTCAAATCAGGGCTGGAGCTAGGGTTTGGGCTTCAAATCGGGAGAGAGGAGGGGCTGGAGCTGACGTGGGGGCGAGGGAGGAGGTGGCGCCGGTCTTGGGGAGGGCGACGACGCCAGTGGCGGAGCTCGGTGGCTGAGCGATGGGAAGACTCGGTTTTCCCCCTTTTTTTTATTATTATTTCGACAGTGGACTGAGTAGAGAGAGAGGAGGGAAAAGCAATCATATATATATTAAATTAATTATTATATTATCCCCCCCCCCAAAAGTAACTTTTAATTTCGAACTCCAAACGAGGCCCAACGACTGTCGCCCCTAGCTAATTACCCCCATTCCAAACACAATGGCACTTGTTTCGTAACCCAATTCGGCTGTTACGATCAATTCTCGTCGAAATTAAAATATAATTCAGTATATATTCAATTTGAACGTATATTTTAAATTACCGGGGCTACATACAGACTCTAAAAATTCCCGAAAAATATTTTTTAGCCTCGTATTGACGATACGGTCCTAACAAAACTGGTTTCGTCGAATTCTGAGACCGTGTGAAAAATGGCCATTTTCCAGTTGATTAAAATCAACTGAAACTAGTCAAACGCGTTTTCTTTTGCCTCGCTCACATATTGATTCGAAAAATTATGAAGTTTGAAACCTAGCAATAACTTTACATCACGGACCCAACAAAACTGGTTTCGTCGAAATCCGAGGTCGTTTGCAAAATTCCCATTTTTAAAGGCCTGAATTCCATAGCGACTATTCAGAATTTTCAACTGGACATATCCTTCGATCCCCGCTACGAAATTTCGATTAGTCGGATTCGTTGGAAAGATACTATCAAATAGATCCTATGATTTTTGGTTTCACTAAAATCCGGATTGTTTTGCACCCGGTACATTCAATTGAAGTTTGAAATCGAATTATCGAACTACCGCGCCATTTTCAATTCCATTTTTAAATATATATAAATATTTATATTCTAACGACGGCGTATATAATATATACGTTCTAATTATATTCAAAATAAATTTCTCGTCGATATTATTTAAAATAATTAATTTTAAATAATCAGAATTCGCTAAAATTGCCAAAATAAAAATTTTAAACTGGCTCGCATTTTACGGGTTGTTACGTATATCATAATATATAAATGAGATTAAAATTATATATATCAGATTTGTATAGCAAAATCATTTAAATGTGTATATATATATATTGATTACATATACAAATTGATATACACTAGAACTAATCTGTTCGAAACAGTTTGATATACAGTAGTATACATAATGGTATATATATATCATAGATGTCAAAAGGAATTGACAAAATCATAACTGTGGCATTTCATAATCAACATAAGAAATCAAATTTTACAAAACAAAATATCATGTTTTAAACAATGACACAGATGCAATCAGATTGATCTGTACACTTATAATTATTTCAGATCAAATCGGAACATTAATTATATTAATTAATGGATCCAAAATGTCTGATCAAAAGGATTTAACAATCTTGACTAATCAAAACAGGTTTTTGATTAATCTTCAGGTTCTAATGCTTATGAATTAGGAATATTAAAGCAATTTTAATATTTCTAATCAAGCATGAATTCGTGTCTGGATTTTATTAGTGTTCATAACACTCAATCCAATATATCACTTAATCATATAAACAAATTAAACAATGTTTCAGACCTTAATCCATATATGTTTACCAATCAAACATTTTTGATTACGAGTTTAATACTGTTTATCATATAAACAGATTAGTATAATGTTTCATTCCAAATCCATACATCTAAGATTCCAGAGTACATGGTTCAATAATATTTGGATTCGATTTATATCTGATATCAATCCGAATATAAATGAAACATTTCATTTCAGAGATGAATTATTTAATCCTAACCAGTTCGGAACCAAATCGACTAATTTCTATAAAAAATAACAGTCGATCATTTAGGAATTCAAACAAAAACAGACCTAAATCAAAATACGAAATACAATTTATTGCAAAACCTAGGCTCTAATACCACTGTAGGGTTTGATGGATCAAACCGACAACCCAAATATGATGATTCAACAAAATTAAATCATGATCTTAGCAATAAAAGGTAGATCGAATTAGATAAATCAGGATTTCATACCTGTCTTGTTGAATCCACGTAGATCTGAAAATTTTCGAGCTTGAAATGAATCGAAGGATCGAATTGAAGTAGAACGACAAGCCGCCGATCCTCTATTGGTTAACCACATGAACGTTTATCCTCTTAGATCTAATCGAAGAAGAAAAAGGTTTAAGGTGCTAGCCGCCATTAATTTTGGTATATATTGGAATGAGACAAAACTAGGGTTAGATTTTAGATTTGATCCTTTTTCTTATTATCATGAGTCATGCGTGTGCATGTCTATTTTAAAAGGAAGGTGAAAAATCACATTTTAAAATAAACGTGAACCATAATAATAGGAACCAACCAATGTGCCCATTCCATCGTCCAATAAAATATCAACTGTTTGATATTTTATTTATCCAAATTAATGTTCTTCCTTATAACGTTCTAAGTGTGTGACCCTATAGGTTATTACAACGTTGGCAATAATTTAAATCATAAACAGTGAGCGGTATCTAGAAACACATCGCTGTTACCCAAGTTATAATAAGATCAACGATCGGATACAACCTGTTTGTGACCAGTGTATTAATGCAATATAATCCTTTTAACCGATATATCCAGGATTAAACTAGAGGCATGGATCGTATCATCCTCGTTATAATTTAATCCGTATTTCTTGATCGATGAGTAGACTGTTTAAAACAAATCAATATTTGAGCACGGCCATGCATTTCACAGTCTCACTCAATCAAGAGGCCCATGGATATCACTACGAATATATCGTAGGGTTAAATTCCATCTACATCATTCATAATTTTCATTCGATTCGAGATGTATCCAATAATCACCGTTATCGTTACTCTGTTACTAATAACTTTAGATGATATCAAAACTCAAATATCCTTGAATAAAATTATAATGATTTCAGGTCTGAGGACCATTACATCACTGTCACTATGAGAATAACTCATGATACTGTTAATTTTATTCCATGGAGTTATCTCACGGTGGGTCAGCCCAATACGCTATTCTCCAATACGTATTTATGTCTTGACTTTAGTATCATGTATATCAACGATCAATAAGATGCGATCATTGTTGTATATAACAGTGTTGTATACAAAATTATATGATTTTTGTTTGATGATAACAAACAAGTATATATTATTTTAAATGTGTTTGTTATTGTACTGTTATATAACATCACAGACAGGAATATAATATTTATATTTAATAGAATACGACTGTATAAAATTTCATGTATTAACACAGTATTTTGTTTAAATATAATATTTTATTTCAATATTCAAAACAGTACAGATTTACAACTCCACTATTTGTACAACACACTGTAATTCACTGAAATACATTTCATTTCACTTTCAATTTCATACACAGTTTCATAGCTGTATCACTCATCACTCAGTTATACAGTTTCACTAATACTTTCATTTACACTTTGACACTTTTACATTTCACCGACTCTGTTATTTTTTCAGTCTCCTGTCTTCACAGCATCCTCACAGTCAGTCCAGTCTTCATACCTGTCACATGAAAACAGAAACACACAGTACACTGCAACACGAATAAAACTGAACAAATGCAAATATAAATTTATTTTTAAATTTTATTTGCCTCAGAATTTCGGTCTATTTCTCATCATTTTTCTGACTCGGTCTGATTCATCTGTCTCTAGTCAGTTTGTATATGTATAGTACGGGGACAGAAAACTTGTCTGATGGCTGCATATACACACGTGTATAGATATACACGTGTGCACTGCCTCGCCAATCAGTGTGCAACTGAGGAGTAGCCACGTGGACCATCTCGACTCAGCGCAACACTCAAGCAATAAAACAAATGTCAACCGACATAGTCAAAGTCAATACAAGTCAATACAAAAGCAGCTTCAATGTGGTCGAGCAAACATGGAAGATCAATGTCAAGAAGAAGTTCAATGTAAAGACAAATGGTGAAAGACAGTTAACATATGTAACTGCAGTCTAGTGATGGAGCATGTCAAGTTTAAAGTGTTCACAACAAAATGATCAAGGCAGCAATCAAACTACAAAAGAAAAGTGCAAGAGTTCTTTTCAGCAATACATGGAGAACATCATGTGTGGTGTACAGTAATGATCAAGTGTACATGTTGGTGTCAATCATGATCTAAGCAAATACATGGTTCAAGTAATGCAGCATATCAAGACAATGGACAAGCACAAGGATGATCAGTTTCAATTTCAAGTGAGGATGAGCAAGTGACTCAAAGAAACATGTGCATATGTGTTCAAGCAGTTCAAGTTACAATAAGTGATACACATAACTGGTTAAGGGACATGCATGGACGAGAACAAGTACATGGTTGAGCACAAGAAGTTCACACAGCAGAATATGGTGTAAACTGGTTTGCACAACAAGTCTGACACATAGTTTGGTTCAACTCAATGGAAAAATGAATGTCAAGCATTAACAAAGGTGCAGGTTTGTTTAAATACAAGTCATCTCAAAAACATGGTCGAGCCATGATCAAGCGAGTCAAGCAAGAAGTTTATGAAGCTGTTCTAACTCAATCAACTATGAAACAAATTGGGCGAGCCAGTTCAATGACACTAGTATAGCCTTACTTTTCACACTGACAAGTTTTTTTCAGCATGAACACAGTAACAACGTGACAATACAAAAATGCAATAGCAAACCAAAATGGTATGGTCAATCATCACTCATGTACTCAGGTTCAAGCCATATTTTTCAAGTAAAGCATAGATGAACACGCAATCATGGCAGCATGGATATACAAGGTTCACAAGTCATAATGAAACAGGAACACTCATGTACAAATGCAAATGGCTCTACATAGATGAATGGTAATACATGGAAATGTTTACACAGGGCAGTACTCATCACATAGGAAAATGGATGCAAACAAATGCGAGCATGTTTTTTTAAAGGATTTGCATATGGGATGATATCAATGCAAAGTTTCCTGAAATTGTATATTGAAATGCAGTAATTCAGCAGTAAATTTTTTGGCCAGAAAAGAAGTTAATTGATTTCTAGAAAATTACAAAAACACGTGCAAGATTTCATGAATGCAGAATTCCATCAAGGGGCCACAACATCTAATTCGAATTCATTCCCAGAAAACAAATCAGTAAATTATATTTGGCAAATGTTAATTGTGAAATTTCGAATACAAGAAAACAGTTCCAGAATTCCAGTTTTTCAAATGATCATATAGGGAAAGTAATCTATGTCACAATGCAATTTCAAAATGAATTTCCAGAAATCTCACAGTGATATTTTAGGCAAGAAGTCATAAAAGAAATCTTCAGAAATCAATTCACTGGTGTATGATTTGGCAAGATTTTTTTTAATGTTTTCTGAAATCACAGCGTGAATACAGGCCGAGAATTACAAAAGCAAAAGGGGAAAGCATCAATTCAATTCCATTTCAAATCAAGAATTCACGGCATGTTTTTAATCAAGAGGGACACAAATTAATTCACAGCAAGCATTCAAAGCCGCGAGTATCAAAAGGGGAAAACACGCACAAATCAGACCGAGCCACTTAATCGAAATCAGAGCAATTAGGGTTTTGTATTTACCCTATATTATATCACCATTTCATCATAGGCATATCCATCGAAAACCAAAAAATCAATTTCAAGCATAAAACTGAAGAATAAATTTCAGAGGAACTCACAAAAATTCATCCATTGTTTTTCGGTCACCAGGATACTAAATCGAAGCATCAGAGAGCCACACAAATTTGAGCATCGACGAGGAGCACATCAGAGAACCAGATTACATCAATCTGAAGCTATCGCGATTGATTTTGGGGGCAAAACATTAAAACCCTAGCCACCATTTATTTTTCCAGAGACAGAAGAGATCGGGCAGAAGTTAATTGAAGTAGCTGGCCTATTTTCCACTTGACTAAGCCAAGTCTATGTGAAAGGGGATGACCCCTTACTTTAATTCCTAGGGTTTTTCAATTTAAATTTGGCTTTGTTTTTATTTAATTTGTGTATTTGAATTTGAGTTGTAAAAACCGTCTGATCAGTTTCTAGTGTCTGTAAAATACTAGGAGATCCAGTCAGGGTGTTGACTGACAGTTGACAGAGTCTGTAAAATCTGGGTTACTGGTTACGGGGTCGTAATAAGGGGAAATATGATCGAGGGGATATCGGTCAGTCTATGGTTTTGAGCGTAGTGTTAGGGCAGGAGCAGGCACTGCGAGTGTACATGGTCTTGTATGCGGGATCTGTTTATAACACCTAGTAGAAACCTTAGGAATGCAGCAGTAGGCAGGATTTTGCCGAAGCTGGGTATATCTTGTGTCATTTACTTTCTGCATTTCTGTTTTTGCTATATTCTGTGATCTGTTTATTTTTATATATCCCGTTAGATTTTTAATTCTGCTAAAAACTGTGATAAACCCTATTCACCCCCCCTCTAGGGTTAATCTAGATCCAACAATCATCAGTCAATCAACATACTAGTCTCAATGCTTTATTGTTGTCCTGTATAAACAATAAAACCTGTCTAGGGACATTTAAGAATTATAATACTTAATAATTATATAATCTCAAATTCAGTCTTACTCGAACTATATAATTCCGTATTATTATTCTAAGGACTTCTATTATATTATTATTTATATTACGCAGTAAATACAATATAATAGAATCATATTTTATTCCAAACAAAATAATAACATCAAAGTGTTATCAATCTCATCAAATGAGGGCATAAACTCTAACATATTAATGATCAATGAGTATGATCATTAGTCAATCAACATGCTAGTCTCAACGTTTTATTGTTGTCCTGTTTATACAATAAAACTTGACTAGGGGAATTTAAGAATTATAATACTTATTATTATATTATATAATCTCATGTTTAAGTCACTTACTTGAAACTATATAATTCTGTATTATTATTATAAGGACTTCTATTATGTTAATATTTATATTACATGGTAAACATAACATAATAGAATATTTTATTCAAAATAAAATATAACAATAACAGTGTTATAGATCACATCAAATGGATTGCCTCTAGGACATAAACTCTAACAATCTCTCACTTGCACTAGAGTCAATCATGCATGTATTATATACCCATGAAACTAGTATGACTATCATACTTCTGTTGCGATAAAGTTTAAGTCAGTAAGTCTTCTACATTACAACCTTTTGTTACTTTGCATATATGTATATCTCTTTTGCGAACAATTTCATGGATGAAATCATATTTCTCAAATATGCGTTTGGGTCAATAATGTGATCAAGGTTTTTAGGCCCGATCAATAACTCCATTGTTATCACAATGTAAAATCAATGGATCAACAATGGATTAAATTCAACAATAAACATCTGAATCCAAACATCCTTTTTCATAGAATCAATATCTAATTCTTGTTTTAAACTAGCATCATTCACAATAGGTAATATGTTATAAATATGTAACATTTGGATTGTAAATTCCTTGTCTATACAAGGTTCATTGGTATTTTGTGGCTCCCGAGACGCTTCGAGGTCTACTTTATTCCCATCGGTATTTCAAAAACTAGTTCTCCTTTTAAAGAGTACCAATTCCAGCAATAAATATTTTATTCTCAGACGATTTGTGGAAATGATATCCTTTTTCTTCTTTTGGATATTCCACAAAATAACACTTATCAAATTTGGATCCGAGCTAGTCAGAGGCAGGACGTTTAACAAATGCTTCACATCCCAAATCTGCATAAAAGACACACTAGGAAATTTCCTAGTTCATATCTTGTATGGTGTCTTTAAAACCATTTTAGTAGGATTATAATTAAGTATGAATGCAATTGTTTCAAGGGGATAACCCCAATATTATTGGAAGATCTGTAAGACTCATCATTGATCGTACCATATCAAATAAGGTGTCACTTCCCCTTTCAGACACACCGTTCCAATATGGTGCTCTAAGTAGAGTGAGTTGTGGGACAATTTCACACTCTTTTAGATAGTCATATTAAATTATTGGCTTAATTATTCTCTCTATCTGTTCAAAGAGTCTTTATATTCTTTCAAAATTGGTCTTGAACTTCATTTTTGAATTCTTTGAACTTTTTAAAGGATTCTGAATTATGTTTCATAAAATACACACAATCATATCTATTAACAACATCAGTAAATATAATGAAGTAACAAAATCTAACTCTAGCTGTTGTACTCATTGGTCCACATACATCACTACGTATAAGGCCTATGCATCACTAGCCCGTTCACACTGTCAAGTGAAAGGTGCTTAGGTCATTTTGCTTAATAAAGAAGATTTTCATTCTTTATATGATTCAAAAGCAAATAACCTCAAAATTCCATCATTATGGAGTGTTGATGTGCGTTTCTTGTTTATATGGCCTAACAGACAACGCCAAGGTATGTTGGATCATTAGATTTAATGCCCCCAATATTTATGTTAGAATCAAGCATATTAAAGTTAAGGATTCATAAAATCGTTAACTAATTGCCTATTTCCATAAGATATTTCATTCAGATAAAATGAACAACAATTGTCCTTTTACTACAAATGAAATTCGAACTTATATAAACACGATGCAGAATAACATTTATTTTAAATGGAAATTTCATAATAACAATATTTTAATTCTTCAATTAAGCCATTGGTTAGAATAAGAAGCAGCTTCCTATGGATAATGCAGCAACATTTGTGTAATGACCCAGAATTTCTGTGTGACGGCAAGGAATTTCGCTCGGTCCGAACCAGTCGCTAAACCGACCCAGACCGTTCGAAACGCCCTATCGTTTGAGAACACGACAAATCAGAATGCATACAAAAGAACATTTCACTGTATATTACAACAATGCATCAGATTACAAGAATATACAGAGTATAAATGAATAAGTATTACACAGAAATATCAGAGATTTAAATTACATTTAAATACATAGCAGCGGAAAATAATACAATACACAACTAGAAGAGATATACGGATACAAAGCTTTCCGGATATCGTTCCAGCTGTAAACCAGGATCCTGTGAATATAAATCTGCAAAACCAAAACTACTAGCTGCCCGTGTCAAAATAGGGGCACCCAGAGTTTAGGTTAAAACAATAAACTCCAGGTCAGTCATGGGACTGGTGTGAGAACTAAAACAGTTAATCTTTATTTTAAAGTTAGGTAAATCAAGGGACCACGCCGTAAAACACGGAACGGGTTTCCTCCCAAGAACACCAGTGCATATAAGTAAACAGCGCAATGCTTTTCTAAAAATGAAGCTATTATAAGACCCAGGTCCCATCACACAATGCAACGCAGCCGAGGATAGGGTTTTCCCTTATAATAGCCAAACATGCTTAGTACGTTTAACACAAATCATTTGATACTACTATAAGTGCATAGTGTATAAAACAACTTCAAATCATAAGTATCAATCATAGGCGGCATGAATGCCCCATAACACTATGTCGCCATATATAAGTTTACAATCAAAACCGCAAATGTCGTATTGGAAATTGGGTTATCATTTATGGTATGAACCGAGGCTAGGGGCAAGATCCTCACCGATTCGAGACTGTCTAGTCCGAGCCTCAGGAACAGCCGCAACTGCCCCATGGATCGTCAGGGCCGGTCCACCGATGTGGATTATTATGCCTGAACACTACGTTTCCCCGCCCTTTGGGGCGTAAATCTGGCCCGTCAGCCGACCAGAAGCATCGGCCGAAACCGATATCACGAGGCGCCTCGCTTTTCAGCAAGTAATAATAAGTAACATCCACATGAGTCAAACTCGTCAGCCAGTTCAAGCACTGACGCCACTCCTAACTAGAAAGAAACGCATGTCCTCCCTGAGGTCCTTCTCCCGTTTTTAGTTCATACCGGGTGTGATACTCGCGAATCAATGTTACACAAAGCTACGCCACAAAGGCCGTGCTTCGATCATCAACCACAAGACTTTGCTTTTCAACAGAAGCCTTGATCAATTTCCACTTAGGCATGCCACACAGGCAATTCACTCCATGCGTTTGATATCCATCAATATATAACCCCTGAGCTCGTACGTCTCAGAGAAGGGCGTTAAGTAAGAGAATAAATTCTCCGCCGCCAAACAGATATATATTTAATAGAGATCAATCACACGGACTAAAATCCAATGTCAGACACACAGTCCATTTACAAGTCCGTTCTGGGTCTGAACGAAACCGGAGGCACCTAGTACCTCGCATATCCATCGATCTCCAAGTACGTCTGGACGATCACCAACTGTTTCCATCTTCTTGGGTGTACAGCCCAATCAAGATCATCAGTAATCACCCAAACGACGTGAAGACTTCTGGTCTTCGACCACCGTCTTCATCTTCGACTTACCGTCGTATCAGTTATTCAGAATGGGATAAACCCGGTCTTTCCGAATAACTCGCGTATATTTTAAATAAGTGTTACACAAACACAACATACGCCTCATTCCAATTCATCAGTCACTAACTGTAAATTAATCAAGAGAATAATTCCCCAAATATTAACCCCGAAGGCCGAAACCAACATCAGATCAATATCCAGAAAACCATTCTGCTTAGCTAACCGACATTTAGTTTCTAAATTTCACATTCATAGGGAAAGGTTCCCATTAATTTTATCCAAGATAAATTTCTTGAATTTATTCTTTATTCTATTTTTGAATCTCAATTCAAACTAGTCGGGATTAGCGAACCTTACCGAAGTAATCATTTATTTTAATTTCCCCATCCCAACCTATTCATCCCATGAAGTAAAACTGGTAATACTTCATATCTAACACCACAGTGTTATCGGTAAATTCAATTACCATTTCACGTTCAAATCTAATTAAAGATTTAACTATCGCCTGGAGCAAAACTGGTGATACTCCATTTTCGATCATTTCAATCTAATTAAAGATTCATTAAAACTCCACTTAGTTTTAATCTTCGACTGGGTTAAAGAATCAGTGTCATTTAAAACACGGTTCACGATAAACCCAAAATCACATTGCATTAATTATCGGGTTAAAGAACATGTGTTATTTAAAACACTGTTCACGATAAACCCAAAAATCAATATCAATTCAATTCCAATTAAATATTATTTAATTGGTACACTTCATTAAATCTAAATAAAAAGATTTAATCTTTTCTCAACTGGGTTCAAGAACAGTGTTAATGAAGACACCATTCACGACAAACCCAAATCACATTTGATATTCAATATAAGGCTCTGAATAGAAAATATATCGGCTTATATTCAATATCAAATTCTACGATTAACAAATGTCGTATTGGAAATAACGATATAAATATATATCTTTCAAATTTCCATAACAACATCTGTATAATCACGAATTCCAACATCGAAATATTCCGAAGACAATTTCGATTCAAATCCACTCCAATGCAATCATTGGAAATTCTGGTTATTTTTAAAACTCTTTTTCAAATTCAATTTATTTATTTAAAAATAAATAGAATTATATTTCTAGTTCAAAACTAGTTCATTTCGATAAGAATCTATTTTTATCTTTTCAAATAGGGAGTTTTTCATCCCAATTCTTTCTAAATCATTTCTTATGATTTTACACAAATTATTACTATTTTTAATAATTTTATCAAGGCCCGTACAGCCGATTTCCATCAACGGCCATCGAACTGCACTTACAGCGACCTTTTTCGAATTTGATTTGGACATAATTCCAAATCCAACCGTTAGATTTCAAATTTCTAATATTCGTTAGAAAGCTCTTTTCGATACGAACCCAACGGTTCCGGTTTCAGGAGAATCCGACGGTCGGATCTCCCGTAATGTCCGTTTGAAATAAATGGTCGAAATTTACGAACTGCCGCTGCGCGGCGCGTTCTATTCAGGCCATTATATTATATATATAATATATATCTCGTCGATTTCTATTTAAAACGAATTATATAAATAGTTTTAAATTCGTTTCAAAAACAATTTCAACTTCCATTTCAATTCAAATCAAAATTGAATTCTTCTTTATAAATTCGTTTTAAAATTCATTTCTATTCAATTCAAATTTCAATTCAATTTGAATTCATTTCAATTCGCTTTCAATTTAATTTGAATTCGTTTTCAATTCAATTTATTTCAAAATCGTTTTCAATTCAGTTCCTTTCGAAATCGTTTTCAATTCAATTCATTTCGAAATCGTTTTCAATTCAATTCATTTCGAAATCGTTTTCAATTCAATTCATTTCGAAATCGTTTTCAATTCAATTCATTTCGAAATCGTTTTCAATTCAATTCATTTCGAAATCGTTTTCAATTCAATTCATTTCGAAATCGTTTTCAATTCAATTCATTTCGAAATCGAATAAAATCGATATAAATATCGTTCACGTCAAAATGGCGTCAATCTAATCAACACGGCTTCATAAATTTCTATTTTCAAATATTCTATTTCAAATATTTCTTTTTCAAAATAGTTGTTATTATCAAAATATTTCGTTCAACACGTGACCAATCTCAATGGATGAGTACTGTCAACACATGAACCTTTATTTTATATTGATAAAGATGTAAATTTTATTACTAAAATATTTCGTTCAACACATGACCAATCTCAATGGATGAGTACTGTCAACACATGAACCTTTATTTTATATTGATAAAGATGTAAATTTTATTACTAAAATATTTCGTTCAACACATGACCAATCTCAATGGATGAGTACTGTCAACACATGAACCTTTATTTTATATTGATAAAGATGTAAATTTTATTACTAAAATATTTCGTTCAACACATGACCAATCTCAATGGATGAGTACTGTCAACACATGAACCTTTATTTTATAATATTCTTTATTTTCTAAATTGGAATGAGGCCCAATCAATCATCATATAAAATTAATTATATGGATTTTCATACAACACATGTATATAATAGCATTGAAAAATAATCAACCATCAACCAAAGTGCACTACACTGTATAAGCATCAAATATAGATATCTAACGCTTATAACAGTCTGTCAATCAATCGATCAACATATTTAATCAATCAGGATGAGTGAACTTCAAATTTCATCCCAACACCCGTGTAGGGTTTCAAACAATCAAACACAGATTTTATTTGTGCAGTTGGGCGATGTGTGAAATTTATCGACCCAATCAAAGTCCTTCAAATAGGTGTACATACACAAACCGTCCGGTTTGTAAATGAATATTTTATTTTATTCACTTCACGTTAAAAATTATATTTTTAACGATAAAACATTTTATTTCAACACATGAATTTCTATTCAGTTCATTCTTTAAATAAAATGATATTTTTATTTTTCTAACTTATTTTAGAAAATTTCGGCGGCATAACGGCACGATACTAGAAACGGGACAAGGCCTAGCCTTATCCCCGGTCTAGTGAAGGCCCACGCCATTCACACATCAATCAAATCTATTCATTTCACCAAACATTTCCATTTCAATCAAATAATCCAACTAATCTATGCAACCAAACAAACAAGTCCATGGTCTGTGGACGATTGTGTCGGGTGCTACTAAGCACCGTCTGCATCCTAGTATATATATATAACTAGAAAAGAAATTGAAGAGTGAGAAATTCTCACCGAAAGCTATCCCAATCCCACGACTCTTCTTCTGTAGAAGTCTTCGTCATTCTCGCCTTTTGTCGCTTTCGTTGCTCGTATTCACTACATATGTAAAAATCGAATTTTTACTTCGCTATTCAATATATAAAAATCATATTTTTACTTCGATGTTCAATATATAAAAATCATATTTTTACTTCGAAGTTCAATATATAAAAATCATATTTTTACTACTATGTTATATAGATAAAAATTATTTTTATCACGCTATTTTCCCTATAAAGATTTCGCCTTTATAAAAACATAGGCTTCGCCTTTTCAAATTTAAAGATTTCATCTTTATAAAAATCTCATTTTTATTTTTCTACACATATAAAGATGATATTTTTAATATTCCTATCATGTAAAAATTATATTTTTAATTCTCTACCTAACCAAAAATCATATTTTTACATCTTCTAGATAGTAAAAACTATATTTTTAATACTTCAAAAATATAAAAATCATATTTTTATTTCTTCTATATAGTAAAGACTATATTTTTAATACTTTAAAAATATAAAAATCATATTTTTATTCCTTCTATATAGTAAAGACTATATTTTTAATACTTTAAAAATATAAAAATCATATTTTTATTCCTTTAAAAATTATTCCATATCTTTACAATTCTAAAAATCGCATCTTCTATTTTTAAAAACATCTCCTTTCTATTTTTAAAATTCAGATCTTTCTATCATACAAATCATATTTTTCCTACATGAAAAATCTCATCTTTTCCTTTTGAAAAAATCTAATCTTTATATGATTACCCATTTACATTTCATATGAATAAGAATATATTCTTTATACGAATAAATATCTAAACTTTATATTCAATTAAAATTGTATTTCCTTTCTAATCTAAATTTATAAAAATCAGTTTTAAAGTAAAATAAAAAAATCAGTTTTAAAGTAAAAAAAAAAAAAATCGGTTTTACTTACAGAGGGGGGGCTGATGCGAGGTCGGCGCCGCTGGGGGGCTCCGATGGTGAACTGCGGCGAGGGGGTGTAGAAATCGATGCGAAGGAGGGAGGACGGAGGGGAAGGAGGTGCGGTTCTTCAATTGGGAGAGGAGGGAGGTTCGACAGTGGGGGGCAACGCGGTGGCGCGATGGGGAGGCGGCTCGACGGTGGGTTGAACGGAGGAGGGCGGCGGCGGGTTTTGTTTCGACATTTTTTTTGTTTTAATTCGATCTGAAATAATGATTTGGGGGGGGGGGGGGCAGAGCGGGTTAACGGGGAGAGGTTTTCTTTTTTTTTAATTTTTTTTATTTAATTAATTAATTTTCAAAAAGCTGCCTTTTACATACGACCTCGAAACGAGGCCCACCGCCTGTCGTCCATAGCATTTTACCCCCATTCCGAACACAATGGGATATGTATCGTAGGTTGATTTGATCGTTTCGACCAGTTTCCTTTGAATTTACATTTAAATCACTATATTGAATTTTAAACGTACATTTCAAATTACCGGGGTCACATACTGACTCTAAAAATTCTCGAAAAATATTTTCTAGCTTCGTATTGACGATACGGTCCTAACAAAACTAGTTTCGCCGAATTCTGACACCGTTAGAAAAATGGCCATTTTCCAGTCGATCAAAATCAACTGAAACTGGTCAAACGCGTTTTTCCTTTGCCACGCTCACATATTGAATCGAAAAATTATGAAATTTGGAATCTAGCAATAATTTGACACTGCGGACCCAACAAAACTGGTGTCGTCGAGATCCGAGGTCATTTGCAAAATGTCCATTTTTAAGGGCCTGAATTCCATAGCGACTATTCAGAATTTTCAACTGGACATATCTTTTGATTCCCGCTATGAAATTTCAATTGGTCGGATTCGTTGGAAAGATATTATCAATTAGATCCTATCATTTTTGGTTTCACTAAAATCCAGATTATTTTGCACCTGGTACATTCAATTGAAGTTTGAAATCGAATTATCGAACTACCGCGCCATTTTCAATCCCTTTTATAATTATATATAATTATTTATATTCTAACGACGAACTATATAACTATATACGTTTGAATTATATTCAAAATAAATTTCTCGTCGTTTTTATTTAAAATAATCTATTTTAAATATACTAAATTCGCTAAAATTGCCAAAATAAAAATTTTAAACTGGCCCAGATTTTCGGGTTGTTACAATCTCCCCCACTTAAAACTTTTCGTCCCCGAAAAGGAACAAAGTCGAAAGTGGTTTGATTAATCAACTCTACGTTCGATCTGGTTTTCA
This sequence comes from Allium sativum, assembly GCA_030737875.1. Taxonomy (NCBI): domain Eukaryota; kingdom Viridiplantae; phylum Streptophyta; class Magnoliopsida; order Asparagales; family Amaryllidaceae; genus Allium; species Allium sativum. The sequence goes on along the minus strand of CM060915.1, from coordinate 200,325,273 downwards.
TTCTCCAACTTTTCAGTTTCTGAGAATTTTCAAATTTTCAAAATTTGGCTAACACCCTAAATTTTCGAAAAATTTCGCCATAACCTCCCCTGCACCGGGAGCATCGGGGAATTTCAAATAGCTTCCCCGGTCCTTCAGATCTCAAAAAGAAAAAGAAAAAGCCAAGCGGCTAGCCAATAGGCTCATAAAATCATCATCACCCAAACAAAACAGTAAATCATGTAGTAAACATGTACCTATTTGTCGGGCAAACAAATTTTATTCTCTGCTCTAGCCTCCTTGCTATGACCTGTTCAATGTAAGCACATGTATATGCAAGCAAATGCGACCAAATTTCAATATAATTCAATATTTGGTTCAATTAGGCTAAATGGTTCAAAATTAGCAAACAAATAAACAAACAACACAAACATCAATCCATTAGTTGATTAGCTTTTGAAATTCATAACTTTGATATATTTACAAAAAATCATGTTTTTGATGCCAAATCACAACAAATAAATCTATCTATATAAGTTTTGGTTCTCACACCAGTCTAATGGAAATATATAGATATCACACCTTCGTCACTCGAATATAAGTGCTAGTAACGCTGCAGCATTATCAGAACCATCCCCGGGCAACTAGAGTGTGATCCTATATCTATCCAATATATTAAAACTTTGAATATACGTTTGCAAGGCGTATATGCAAATTCTTTATATACCGAATTGTCCAAAATCAATATAAATAAATAATCAAATACGAATAGTTGATTTAAATTTTCAAAACAAAATTGTTTTCATTTGAAAAATATACTCTTCACACTCGTTCTAGGATACTACTGATCCCATCTCTAACGAGTCATTCCCGTTGGATATTACTAATCCAATATCTGATGAATTCTTTCGTACGGTTCTAATGTGTCTTGTTCTCTAGCTTTGTAAACCAAAGCTCTGATACCAACTGTGACGGCAAGGAATTTCGCTCGGTCCGAACCAGTCGCTAAACCGACCCAGACCGTTCGAAACGCCCTATCGTTTGAGAACACGACAAATCAGAATGCATACAAAAGAACATTTCACTGTATATTACAACAATGCATCAGATTACAAGAATATACAGAGTATAAATGAATAAGTATTACACAGAAATATCAGAGATTTAAATTACATTTAAATACATAGCAGCGGAAAATAATACAATACACAACTAGAAGAGATATACGGATACAAAGCTTTCCGGATATCGTTCCAGCTGTAAACCAGGATCCTGTGAATATAAATCTGCAAAACCAAAACTACTAGCTGCCCGTGTCAAAATAGGGGCACCCAGAGTTTAGGTTAAAACAATAAACTCCAGGTCAGTCATGGGACTGGTGTGAGAACTAAAACAGTTAATCTTTATTTTAAAGTTAGGTAAATCAAGGGACCACGCCGTAAAACACGGAATGAGTTTCCTCCCAAGAACACCAGTGCATATAAGTAAACAGCGCAATGCTTTTCTAAAAATGAAGCTATTATAAGACCCAGGTCCCATCACACAATGCAACGCAGCCGAGGATAGGGTTTTCCCTTATAATAGCCAAACATGCTTAGTACGTTTAACACAAATCATTTGATACTACTATAAGTGCATAGTGTATAAAACAACTTCAAATCATAAGTATCAATCATAGGCGGCATGAATGCCCCATAACACTATGTCGCCATATATAAGTTTACAATCAAAACCACAAATGTCGTATTGGAAATTGGGTTATCATTTATGGTATGAACCGAGGCTAGGGGCAAGATCCTCACCGATTCGAGACTGTCTAGTCCGAGCCTCAGGAACAGCCGCAACTGCCCCATGGATCGTCAGGGCCGGTCCACCGATGTGGATTATTATGCCTGAACACTACGTTTCCCCGCCCTTTGTGGCGTAAATCTGGCCCGTCAGCCGACCAGAAGCATCGACCGAAACCGATATCACGAGGCGCCTCGCTTTTCAGCAAGTAATAATAAGTAACATCCACATGAGTCAAACTCGTCAGCCAGTTCAAGCACTGACGCCACTCCTAACTAGAAAGAAACGCATGTCCTCCCTGAGGTCCGTCTCCCGTTTTTAGTTCATACCGGGTGTGATACTCGCGAATCAACGTTACACAAAGCTACGCCACAAAGGCCGTGCTTCGATCATCAACCACAAGACTTTGCTTTTCAACAGAAGCCTTGATCAATTTCCACTTAGGCATGCCACACAGGCAATTCACTCCATGCGTTTGATATCCATCAATATATAACCCCTGAGCTCGTACGTCTCAGAGAAGGGCGTTAAGCAAGAGAATAAATTCTCCGCCGCCAAACAGATATATATTTAATAGAGATCAATCACACGGACTAAAATCCAATGTCAGACACACAGTCCATTTACAAGTCCGTTCTGGGTCTGAACGAAACCGGAGGCACCTAGTACCTCGCATATCCATCGATCTCCAAGTACGTCTGGACGATCACCAACTGTTTCCATCTTCTTGGGTGTACAGCCCAATCAAGATCATCAGTAATCACCCAAACGACGTGAAGACTTCTGGTCTTCGACCACCGTCTTCATCTTCGACTTACCGTCGTATCAGTTATTCAGAATGGGATAAACCCGGTCTTTCCGAATAACTCGCGTATATTTTAAATAAGTGTTACACAAACACAACATACGCCTCATTCCAATTCATCAGTCACTAACTGTAAATTAATCAAGAGAATAATTCCCCAAATATTAACCCCGAAGGCCGAAACCAACATCAGATCAATATCCAGAAAACCATTCTGCTTAGCTAACCGACAGTTAGTTTCTAAATTTCACATTCATAGGGAAAGGTTCCCATTAATTTTATCCAAGATAAATTTCTTGAATTTATTCTTTATTCTATTTTTGAATCTCAATTCAAACTAGTCGGGATTAGCGAACCTTACCGAAGTAATCATTTATTTTAATTTCCCCATCCCAACCTATTCATCCCATGAAGTAAAACTGGTAATACTTCATATCTAACACCACAGTGTTATCGGTAAATTCAATTACCATTTCACGTTCAAATCTAATTAAAGATTTAACTATCGCCTGGAGCAAAACTGGTGATACTCCATTTTCGATCATTTCAATCTAATTAAAGATTCATTAAAACTCCACTTAGTTTTAATCTTCGACTGGGTTAAAGAATCAGTGTCATTTAAAACACGGTTCACGATAAACCCAAAATCACATTCCATTAATTATCAGGTTAAAGAACATGTGTTATTTAAAACACTGTTCACGATAAACCCAAAAATCAATATCAATTCAATTCCAATTAAATATTATTTAATTGGTACACTTCATTAAATCTAAATAAAAAGATTTAATCTTTTCTCAACTGGGTTCAAGAACAGTGTTAATGAAGACACCATTCACGACAAACCCAAATCACATTTGATATTCAATATAAGGCTCTGAATAGAAAATATATCGGCTTATATTCAATATCAAATTCTACGATTAACAAATGTCGTATTGGAAATAACGATATAAATATATATCTTTCAAATTTCCATAACAACATCTGTATAATCACGAATTCCAACATCGAAATATTCCGAAGACAATTTCGATTCAAATCCACTCCAATGCAATCATTGGAAATTCTGGTTATTTTTAAAACTCTTTTTCAAATTCAATTTATTTATTTAAAAATAAATAGAATTATATTTCTAGTTCAAAACTAGTTCATTTCGATAAGAATCTATTTTTATCTTTTCAAATAGGGAGATTTTCATCCCAATTCTTTCTAAATCATTTCTTATGATTTTACACAAATTATTACTATTTTTAATAATTTTATCAAGGCCCGTACAGCCGATTTCCATCAATGGCCATCGAACTGCACTTACAGCGACCTTTTTCGAATTTGATTTGGACATAATTCCAAATCCAACCGTTAGATTTCAAATTTCTAATATTCGTTAGAAAGCTCTTTTCGATACGAACCCAATGGTTCCGGTTTCAGGAGAATCCGACGGTCGGATCTCCCGTAATGTCCGTTTGAAATAAATGGTCGAAATTTACGAACTGCCGCTGCGCGGCGCGTTCTATTCAGGCCATTATATTATATATATAATATATATTTCGTCGATTTCTATTTAAAACGAATTATATAAATAGTTTTAAATTCGTTTCAAAAACAATTTCAACTTCCATTTCAATTCAAATCAAAATTGAATTCTTCTTTATAAATTCGTTTTAAAATTCATTTCTATTCAATTCAAATTTCAATTCAATTTGAATTCATTTCAATTCGCTTTCAATTCAATTTGAATTCGTTTTCAATTCAATTTATTTCGAAATCGTTTTCAATTCAGTTCCTTTCGAAATCGTTTTCAATTCAATTCATTTCGAAATCGTTTTCAATTCAATTCATTTCGAAATCGTTTTCAATTCAATTCATTTCGAAATCGTTTTCAATTCAATTCATTTCGAAATCGTTTTCAATTCAATTCATTTCGAAATCGTTTTCAATTCAATTCATTTCGAAATCGTTTTCAATTCAATTCATTTCGAAATCGAATAAAATCGATATAAATATCGTTCACGTCAAAATGGCGTCAATCTAATCAACACGGCTTCATAAATTTCTATTTTCAAATATTCTATTTCAAATATTTCTTTTTCAAAATAGTTGTTATTATCAAAATATTTCGTTCAACACATGACCAGTCTCAATGGATGAGTACTGTCAACACATGAACCTTTATTTTATATTGATAAAGATGTAAATTTTATTACTAAAATATTTCGTTCAACACATGACCAATCTCAATGGATGAGTACTGTCAACACATGAACCTTTATTTTATATTGATAAAGATGTAAATTTTATTACTAAAACATTTCGTTCAACACATGACCAATCTCAATGGATGAGTACTGTCAACACATGAACCTTTATTTTATATTGATAAAGATGTAAATTTTATTACTAAAATATTTCGTTCAACACATGACCAATCTCAATGGATGAGTACTGTCAACACATGAACCTTTATTTTATAATATTCTTTATTTTCTAAATTGGAATGAGACCCAATCAATCACCATATAAAATTAATTATATGGATTTTCATACAACACATGTATATAATAGCATTGAAAAATAATCAACCATCAACCAAAGTGCACTACACTGTATAAGCATCAAATATAGATATCTAACGCTTATAACAGCCTGTCAATCAATCGATCGACATATTTAATCAACCAGGATGAGTGAACTTCAAATTTCATCCCAACACCCGTGTAGGGTTTCAAACAATCAAACACAGATTTTATTTGTGCAGTTGGGCGATGTGTGAAATTTATCGATCCAATCAAAGTCCTTCAAATAGGTGTACATACACAAACCGTCCGGTTTGTAAATGAATATTTTATTTTATTCACTTCACGTTAAAAATTATATTTTTAACGATAAAACATTTTATTTCAACACATGAATTTCTATTCAGTTCATTCTTTAAATAAAATGATATTTTTATTTTTCTAACTTATTTTAGAAAATTTCGGCGGCATAACGGCACGATACTAGAAACGGGACAAGGCCTAGCCTTATCCCCGGTCTAGTGAAGGCCCACGCCATTCACACATCAATCAAATCTATTCATTTCACCAAACATTTCCATTTCAATCAAATAATCCAACTAATCTATGCAACCAAACAAACAAGTCCATGGTCTGTGGACGATTGTGTCGGGTGCTACTAAGCACCGTCTGCATCCTAGTATATATATATAACTAGAAAAGAAATTGAAGAGTGAGAAATTCTCACCGAAAGCTATCCCAATCCCACGACTCTTCTTCTGTAGAAGTCTTCGTCATTCTCGCCTTTTGTCGCTTTCGTTGCTCGTATTCACTACATATGTAAAAATCGAATTTTTACTTCGCTATTCAATATATAAAAATCATATTTTTACTTCGATGTTCAATATATAAAAATCATATTTTTACTTCGAAGTTCAATATATAAAAATCATATTTTTACTACTATGTTATATAGATAAAAATTATTTTTATCACGCTATTTTCCCTATAAAGATTTCGCCTTTATAAAAACATAGGCTTCGCCTTTTCAAATTTAAAGATTTCATCTTTATAAAAATCTCATTTTTATTTTTCTACACATATAAAGATGATATTTTTAATATTCCTATCATGTAAAAATTATATTTTTAATTCTCTACCTAACCAAAAATCATATTTTTACATCTTCTAGATAGTAAAAACTATATTTTTAATACTTCAAAAATATAAAAATCATATTTTTATTTCTTCTATATAGTAAAGACTATATTTTTAATACTTTAAAAATATAATAATCATATTTTTATTCCTTCTATATAGTAAAGACTATATTTTTAATACTTTAAAAATATAAAAATCATATTTTTATTCCTTTAAAAATTATTCCATATCTTTACAATTCTAAAAATCGCATCTTCTATTTTTAAAAACATCTCCTTTCTATTTTTAAAATTCAGATCTTTCTATCATACAAATCATATTTTTCCTACATGAAAAATCTCATCTTTTCCTTTTGAAAAAATCTAATCTTTATATGACTACCCATTTACATTTCATATGAATAAGAATATATTCTTTATACGAATAAATATCTAAACTTTATATTCAATTAAAATCGTATTTCCTTTCTAATCTAAATTTATAAAAATCAGTTTTAAAGTAAAATAAAAAAAATCAGTTTTAAAGTAAAATAAAAAAAAAAATCGGTTTTACTTAAAGAGGGGGGGCTGATGCGAGGTCGGCGCCGCTGGGGGGCTCCGATGGTGAACTACGGCGAGGGGGTGCGGAAATCGATGCGAAGGAGGGAGGACGGAGGGGAAGGAGGTGCGGTTCTTCAATTGGGAGAGGAGGGAGGTTCGACAGTGGGGGGCAACGCGGTGGCCAGATGGGGAGGCGGCTCGACGGTGGGTTGAACGGAGGAGGGCGGCGGCGGGTTTTGTTTCGACATTTTTTTTTGTTTTAATTCGATCTGAAATAATGATTTGGGGGGGGGGGGGCAGAGCGGGTTAACGGGGAGAGGTTTTCTTTTTTTTTTTAATTTTTTTTATTTAATTAATTAATTTTCAAAAAGCTGCCTTTTACATACGACCTCGAAACGAGGCCCACCGCCTGTCGTCCATAGCATTTTACCCCCATTCCGAACACAATGGGATATGTATCGTAGGTTGATTTGATCGTTTCGACCAGTTTCCTTTGAATTTACATTTAAATCACTATATTGAATTTTAAACGTACATTTCAAATTACCGGGGTCACATACTAACTCTAAAAATTCTCGAAAAATATTTTCTAGCTTCGTATTGACGATACGGTCCTAACAAAACTAGTTTCGCCGAATTCTGACACCTTTAGAAAAATGGCCATTTTCCAGTCGATCAAAATCAACTGAAACTGGTCAAACGCGTTTTCCTTTGCCACGCTCACATATTGAATCGAAAAATTATGAAATTTGGAATCTAGCAATAATTTGACACTGCGGACCCAACAAAACTTGTTTCGTCGAGATCCGAGGTCATTTGCAAAATGTCCATTTTTAAGGGCCTGAATCCCATAGCGACTATTCAGAATTTTCAACTGGACATATCTTTTGATTCCCGCTATGAAATTTCAATTGGTCGGATTCGTTGGAAAGATATTATCAATTAGATCCTATCATTTTTTGTTTCACTAAAATCCGGATTATTTTGCACCTGGTACATTCAATTGAAGTTTGAAATCGAATTATCGAACTACCGCGCCATTTTCAATCCCTTTTATAATTATATATAATTATTTATATTCTAACGACGAACTATATAACTATATACGTTTGAATTATATTCAAAATAAATTTCTCGTCGTTTTTATTTAAAATAATCTATTTTAAATATACTAAATTCGCTAAAATTGCCAAAATAAAAATTTTAAACTAGCCCAGATTTTCGGGTTGTTACATTCTGATATTTTGAAAATTCGAGTTTTCAAGATTTTGGAATAACCGTGCACGGTTACGGATACATACACTCATTCTTAAATACGATTTTAAAAAGTATATGATCAGTTAAGTTATTTTATAAGTTTTATCAACTTATCATTAATTCAAACAATTTTGGTCGAAAAAAATATGACACTATTCACCGAAATTGTAAAATTTTGAGATAAGTATTTGAAAATGACTTATTAAACAGTTAAGATAAGGTTAGTGAACGTTTAATTTTGATTCAAAAGTTAACTATATTAAAAACTCGATATTTTAATATTATTCTTATAGCCTAGAAAATAGAAATTTTGCAAACGATCTCGGAATTTGACGACAACAATTTTATTGGATTCGGAATGTCAAAATATGAAAGGATTTCAAATTGTGCATCAAACAGAATTAGTATGTGGACGTGCGAAAATTAAATTTAAACCGATCAGTAATTTGAACTTGAATTGAGCTCGAACGAGCAAATTTTGAGCAAACAAAATCAGAATTTGAAGAAATTAGTTTCATTGGAACCGTATCTAAAAAACATAGTAGGATTCCAAATTTCATTGAAAATGGATTCAGTATGTAGTCACATGAGTAGTTAACGTGAAGATAGACTATGCGTACCTTAAGCTGGTGTTCACACTTGAACTAGTTATCTACAAAGTGTGTTTGTTTTGAGTTGTCATGCAATGAAGCGTTCATGGTGTGCTTTTTCCCTTTCTCTAGACGGCTGACACCTCAGTGATCCGCATGCTTCCAAATTTCCTATAAATACATCACCTTTACTTTTCTTTTCCACTTTGTTTTTTCATTCTTTCTTACTCTCCCTCCTTGCTCTCCCTCCACCACCGACCATGGCAACTCCACCACCGCCGACTATAACACCTCCACCACCCACCAACAACAACTCTGTCACTCTCCCCCTCTGTCCTAACGCCTTCAGTCCCCTCCCCTTCTCCAAGTGGACCCCACCACCTCCATATACCGTAAAACACCCTAAAACCCTATATTACCCCTAAAGCAAACTCCTTTAGCCTCCTTACCCCAAAACTCACCTCCACTGCCACATTCCATGTAACGACCCGGAATTTTGGGGCCAATTTAAAAAATTTATTTTAGAAATTTTAATGGATTTCAGTGTTTGGAATAATTTATTTTAAACAATAACGACTAAAAATTTACTTTAAAACGAATAAATTTAGTTTAATTATAAAAGGAGTTTAAAACAGCGCTGCAGTTTCAAATTTTGAATTTGAACTTTGACTGAATGTACAGGATTCATAATAAATCAGAATTGAGCGAAACAAGAAATATTTAAATTTGTTTAATAATATCTTTCTAACAAATCTGAAAAATTGAAATTTCATAGCGGAAATCAAAAGTTATGGCCAATTCAATTTTTAGAAAGGTCGCTGTAGAAATTATATATATATTATATAGGGCCTGAAAAGCTACTTTTCACATATGAAGGAATTTCGACTCGAAACCACTTCCATTGAGTTCGAAATGATGTTTCTGCATTGAAAAACAGTAAACACTTATATATTTTGAGTTTCGGAGTTTATTTGTTTAAAAATGTATTTTTAATATTAAATATACTGGCCTTAAAAATAGTCATTTTTCAAACGACCTCGGTTTTCGACGAAACCACTTTTATTGGAACCGAAATGTCAAATTATTGCTAAGTTTCAATTTTCATAATTTTTCGAATTAATATGTTAGCGTGGCAGAGGAAAACGTGTTTTGTCAATTACAGTCAAATTTAATCGACTTGAAAATGGCCATTTTTCCAACGGTCTCAGAATTCGACGAAATTAGTCTCGTTAGGACCGTATCGTCAAAACATAGCTAAAAATAATTTTTCTGTAATTTTTAGAGGTCGTATATGGCCCCAGCGTATTTAAATGTACGGTCAATATTTAATTAATTAAATTTTAATGTAAATTTAAATAAAATATTTACAGATTTCGGAATTGGGCCACGAGACCTGTCCCATTGCATTCAGAAGGCGTCAAAATCTTAAGAACGATAGTTGTTGGGCCTAATTCTGAGCTAGTGGCTAATCGGACCTTAACGGGCTATTAAAGTAATATAATATTATAAATATAAGGATTATTTCGAAACCCTAATCCCCTTTATATGTAGCCGCCGTTCTTCAAACTCCAATGGCCAAAAATGCACCAAATTCAATTGCTAAATTCTCCCAATCCTCTTGATGATTTTCAACCCTCAATATACCAAATCGAAGAACACTTTGAGCTCTACGATTCTATGCGGTGGTGATGGGCTCTGGATCGACGTGGTGGCTGCAGTTCGAATGGGAAGTCGGCGAGTTTGGGCTCGTTTTCTGGTGGCCTGGGACCACCAAGCTTGGCGGCGGGGCTGGCGTGGGGAGCACGCGTGATGGGCTTCAGAATGGTGGAGGTAGATCGGCCGATCACGGCCTGGGGCACGAGCGCTGGTGGCTTCTTTGATGCGATGGAATGGGTTCGGTGTCCTGAAGCTTATACGGGGAAGAAAGCTAATTAGTGGGGTAATTAGTTGAATGGTAATTAATTATTTAATTAGCTAAACCAAAAGTAATTAAAGTATAAATGGTGATAACTTGTTCGTTTCTAATCAGAAATTAACGAAACAATTTGCGTTGCGATCATATTGAAAAACACAACAATATGAAGCCAACCAGATCTGAGATAGAGCAAATCAGAGATTGGGAAAAATTCCATTTTGAACTGAACTGAATTACAAAGCTTGGTGAGAAATTCTATTTTTATTTTTTTTAAATAATTAAATTTATTTATGATTGTGTCATCATCAATACACTGTAAAATTCTGTTTGTTATGAGACATGGTTTGATTCTATGATTCATGTGTCGTATTGATCTGTTATTTTGTTGATGTGGTGTTATAATAAAACTGTCGAAACAAATCTATCCTTTTTATAAGAAAATTGTTAGAACACATCGATCCTTTTTGTTGTAATAAAATAAACGCAACATAATTGAAAGACATTATTTTTATCGTTTTATTGAATTAGAACATTCGACAAATTATAGAGTTGTAGTTTTATTGAGTTAGAACCAATAAAAATATAAATATTCATTTTGATTGAATCAGAACCAACAAAATGTAAATGTCACTCTTGTTGAAATCAAAATATCAAGTTATGATAAGAATATCTTTTTTCCTTTTGTTGACATGTTAGGAGGATTAAACATAATAATATGATACATTAGAAAAGAGCAGACAAATAAAATTTACCTTTTTATTATGATATTAAAATTCATAGAAAAATATGAATTTATGAAATATACTTTTTTTATGTCCCTGGAATTCATGAAATATAAAGAGAGTTTTTGTCACTTTTTATATAATGAAATATAAAGAGAGTTTTTGTCACTTTTTATATAATGAAATAAAAATGGGGTTTTTGTCACTTTTTAAAGAATGAAATAAAAGGACAACATTTTTGTCAAAAAGAATGATTAGTGAAAAATAACATTTCTTGTCAAAAGAATGATTAATGAAAAAAATAACATCTTGCATCAGAAATGTATATGAGATTAAAAATAACATTTTTGATTATAAAATATTGCATTAGTTTCAAAGATGTCATTTTTAATAAAAATTGTTTATTAAAGATAAAAATGTCATTTTTAATAGAAAATGTTTATTAAAAACAAAAATGGCATTTTTAATAGGAAATGTTTATTAAAAAGAAATGTCATTTTTGTTAGGAAATGTCTAATTAAAATAAAAATGCCTTTTTGTTAGAAAATGTTGCATAGAAATATAAATCACATTTTTGTATAAATGTGCATTTGAATAAAAACCACATTTTTGGTCAAACCATGTTTAGTGAATATAAAATCACATTTTTGTGAAAATATGATTATAGAATATAAAATCACATTTTTGTGAAAATATGATTATAGAATATAAAATCACATTTTTGTGAAAATATGATTATAGAATACAAAATCACATTTTTGTGAATACTTGATTAATGAAATAGAATCAACATTTTTGTCAAAACTTGATTAATGGAATAGAATCAACATTTGTGTTTAATTAAAAAGATTAAAAAAAATCATCATATTTTGTTGCATTAAAAAGGATTAAACAAAATTATCATATTTTGTACATTTAAAAAGGATTTGACAAAATTGAATACTTTGTACATTAAAAAGGAATTTGACAAAAATGAATATTTTTGTACATTAAGAAGAGTAAACTAGTAATGCATATTTTGGTCATTTAAAAAGAGTTAAACCAAAATAATCAATTTTGGTCATTTGAAGAGTAACACCAAAATATACATTTTTGGTCATTGAAAAGTATTACACAAAAGATTTAAAAGTTAATGTTTTTATTGTTTAGTTACAATGAAAAGAATAGAAATAAAAGCATACATTTTTATGTAGTGTTGATCTCATTCAAAGGAGTAGAATTAAAAACATATATTTTTATGTAATATCATTCTCATTAAGGAGGATAGGATTTATCATTCTCATTAAGGAGAATAGGGTTACAAGAGTTGAAATATATGTTTGTGATGTTGAAATGTTGATGTGTTAAATATAATGTTAGTATATTCAAACTGAGTATTACACTTCCATTTACAAGTCATCCGACTTGTTTATGTAATTGGGACGATAATTTTTACACATCGCCCAAGTGCACAAATAATTTATTATTTGTTTGTTGGATGAAACCCCACACGGGTGTTGGGATGATATTTGATCTACGCTAGTCCCAATGTTTAGTGTAGAATCCACTCTGGTTGTTATTTGGATGTGCGATAATTATTTATCGTGATTGTTGATTATATAAAGTATATTGTTGTTGATTGAGTCACATTCCAATAAAGAATATTCTATGTATTTTAGAAAAATAATATATTTTAGAAAAATATATTTTATTGAAACGAACTAGTTATCAACTAGAAGAAATCATTAAATCTAGGTTTAATGAAGTTTTCCAATTGGTTAATATTTAATTGGGAATCTAATTAAATAAATTGGATTTTTGGGTTTGTCGTGAATAGTGTCTTGAATAACACTGTTCTTAAACCCCGTATGAAAAGAATAATCTTTTAATTTAGATTACTAAAGTTTTCAATTATATTTAGTAATTGAAATAGGAAATGTGAGTCGGGTTTATTGTGAACTGTGTCTCTAAGTGACATTTGTTCTTTAACCCAACTGGCAGTGAAAGTATGATTTGGAATTTATAAATCTTTTATTAAGATTTAAATGGGAATTTTCCAAAAGTAAAGTTTTCCAATTTAATATTAAATTGGAATTGAATAGAATTCGAATTAATTATAACCGAGATAAGCTTCTATAAAGGAAGACCGATACTACATATGGAATTTAAGAGGCCTTGCCGTTATTCCATTTATATTATTGGTTGGATACAGAAATTTATAACGATTATATATTGATTTGTTTTCTGTGAAGATTCCATATTTTATGGAAGACGATTTTGGGTTTACCGTGAACTATGTTTTAAATGACATTAGTTCTTTAACCCAGTTAAGAATAAGATTAATTTCTTAAATTTGAATAATCACTGAATAATGATTTTTGATATTTAAAACCAAATTGAGATTTTAATAAACCTTTTAAAAGAAAGATTTAAGTGCAAAGTTAGAGTATTTATCTTTGATAGAATAATTTGAATATTTTATTTAAAAAAGAATATACTGAATTGGAATGAGACGTTGGATGTGTTTTTATAGTACTCGATTTTTAGTTATAAAAATACGTGAGTTATTTGGAAAGACCGGGTTTAACACATTCCGAATAATTACTACGACGATGAAGAGTCGAAGATGAAGATGGTGTTGAAGATCGACGATCTTCATATCGAATGGATGTGATGCTACGGAGACCCTGATGGGAGTAGCTACCTTGAAGGGGCTTCAGTGGTGGCCATCCAGAGTATTGTTGATTGTTCGGATTTGGTTTTCGCTCAGACCCAAAGCATAAGCTAGTAAATGGATGCGTATCTGACATTGGATTTCATTCCATGTGAATTAAATCGATTTCTATTAATGTATGTCTGTTTGGTGGTGGAGGATTTATTCTCTACTTAACACCCCGGTATATATTAATAGTGATTGATCGCATGACGTGAATTGTCAATGTGGCACGCCAAGATGCATATGATCAAGGCTTTTGTTGAAAAGCAGGGCCTTGTGGGATGATCAAAGCATAGCCTATTACGGCATAGCTTTGTGTATATCGTGACTTCGCGAGCCTCACACCCCAGTATGAGTCAAAAACGGGACATGGACCGTAGGGAGTGCACACGTTTCTTTCTAGCTAGTGGTAGTGTCAGTGCTTTAACACGGCCTGGCATTTTACTTATGTGGATGATGGATTTTGAGGCACCTCGGATTTTTATAGGCCGATAGTGGTCATATTATAGGTTCAAAGGAACTTGGAAACGTGTGTTCAGGCATAACTAATCCACTGCCGATAGGCGGGGACCGGCCCTACCGCATCCAAGGGTTGCCCATAGGTGTGATCCTGAGGCATTTGCTAGAGTGTCTCGAATTCGAGAGGAGCTTGTCCCTAGCCTCGACTCATGATGGAAATTCAATTTCCAATACGACCTTGCGGTTTTGATTGTAGAACTAGTATGGCGACAGAGTAGGATGGGGTATTATGCCGTCTATGATTGATATTTATGATTGAAATGTTTTATTAAAACATATACACACTAATATTAAATCCGTTTTAGTGTATCAAGTATCTTTTGACCATTATAAGGTAAAACCCTATCCTCCGGTTTGCGTTGCATTGTGTGATGGGACTTGGGTCTTATAATGGTTTCATTTTTCTAAAAAGCATTGCGTTGTTTTACGTTTTACTTTATTTTATGCACTGGCAATCCAATGGAGTAAACCCGTTCCGCGTTAGCAGCGTGGTCCTGTGATTAGCCATATTAACTAGATAGTTAAGTTAAGATTTCTCATACCAGTCCCATGACTGACCTGTAGTTTGTTCACTGGCAAACTCGGGTGCCCATATTTTACACAAGGGCGGTCGAGTTGCTTTTTTTGCAGATATATTTACAGGATCCTAGCTTACAGCAGAAGAAGTATTCGGAAAGCTCTGTATCCGTGTATTCCTTTCAGTTGTATATTTGTAATATTTTCCGCTGCTATTTAAATGTAATTTAAAACCCTAATATTAATGTATTTCTTTTGTGTAACATATATTCATACTCTGTTATATTCTTGTACTCTGATGTAATTGTTGTAATCAGCAATAAAATGTTCTTCAGTTTGTGTTCTGATGTGTGGTGTTCTCAAAGCCATCCAGCCTTTCCTATACTGGGAAGTTTGGGTCGTTTCACTCCATCCCCACCAGCCCATGTTGTTGACCTCATTTCACACCTGAATCCAATAAGCACCCAAACCCCTCCCCGTTTTCTCCTAAAACCAAATATACGTCCATATATTCATCCGTTAGTTTATAAAACCCCATAGCATCGAACCCTTACCCAAATTATTTTCAGAATTTTCGGTGATGCCAAAAGGCTGCCGAAATCATCCAGAATAATCAGGACATCCTTCTATTGAAGTTAGGAGGAGTGTAATACTAAGTGAGCAACTTAAACAATAATTATAGTTATGTAAGAAAACTAATTTTCGTTTAGTTGTTTGTAAACATTTTTGAGTTATATAACGATATTTGGTTGATAATTTGAGATCGTAATATGATTTGATAATGTTTAGGATAAAAAAGATGTGATTTTTAAGTAAAGAACATGTAGTTACTTGAGTATATGACACTTAGAATTAATATAGTGGACACTGGAATTGAATTAAACTTTAAATGGTCGTTGAATGGAAATTTACTTGATATTGGTTATTGGATATGGGTATGAACCCCATTTGGTATTGAATGCTATGTTTGTTGATGATTGTGTATTACTGTTAATCTGTTGATTGATGAAATCAATTTTAATGAATATTTTATTAATATAATAATGGGTGAAAAATAAAAGTCAAAATTTGACGTCCAATTTTGGATGGACGTAAATTGATTTGAAATAATTTTCAAGTAGTTATGGCATATTCAAGTTTTTTAAAAAAAATGAATAGTAACTGAAAATAGCGAAGTTCAGTTAGGGTATCTAGGAAGTGTATTGAAAAGATTTCCTTTCCAAAACTTTCTTATTTGTTTTTATAATAGGTGCCGGGAAAATTTGGATTCAAAATAGTGAAGTTTGAAATAGAATATTATTTTAATAATAAAATAATATTATAATATTAACTCTGGTGAAACTTATCTCTCAAAAGAAGGCATAACAATGGCGACCTCTTTCATTTCCCCTCCAAATTCTCATACAAAGAAGGGCATAACCTTTGATTTAGATCACAGATCTTCAGTTCCACCAGATTTCAGAACTTCTAAGCAACATGCAGGTCGTTTGATTTTTTCATCTCAAAGTACGATTTTCACTCCAGATCTACAATACAAGGTTGATTTTCCATATCTAAATTCAAAATTCTAGGCAAGTATTTCTACAACTAATATTTTCTAGTCTAGATACTGGTTAGAGGAAGTTAAGGAAAATAAGTCGCATCATAATGTTATTAAACTTACTTATTATGAGCCAGTTTTAAAGGATAATCTTAGAATCGCATTTATAAGTGAGAATCTTGTAAAGACAGCGAGAGAAAAATGGTCGAATTCGATAGTATTTTATGTTTATCGATGCAAACCTTACTATAATTACCTGAGAGATTACATTGGCAGAAATTGGGAATTGAAGGGCATTTATAGTATGTACACTAGAGACAATGGATTCTATATTATTAAGTTTGAATTGGTTGAAGAATGTGAAAATAATTTGGCTGTTGGACCATATTATAATAACAAAAGGCTGGTGTTTATGAAAAGATATGAACTTGGTATGAAATTATCCAGAGAATTTCTAAATTCAATCCATATCTGGATAAGATTCCCTAATTTAGATTTGGATTTTTGGTCAATTGAAGCAATAAGTAGGATTGCGTCTACATTAGGACAGCCTAAAAGGATGGATAGTTTCACAAAGGACTTAACTCGTATTTCTTTTGCTAGAATATTGGTCGAAATTAACATAGATTTCAAATTCCCCCGAGATGGTTCCAGTTCAATAATACAATGGGGATTTAGTTTGGCAGAAAGTTCAATATGAATGGGTACCCTCCTCATGTTCTAATTGTAGGGTATTTGGTCACTCCAATATTATATGTAGATCAAATATAGTATGGATGCCTAAAAATCAAGTGAGAACTGACTCTGGAATGGAGATTGATGAAGCAAAATATAATCTTGATAAACATATAGGTGCTGAAATTAGTAATCAGATTTTGGGAACTCAAGACAATTATATGAATATGACAGTAAAGAAAGAAAATGTATATCATACGGACACCGTTGTTGATATTGATATGAATTGTATTGACAAACATGAAAATCAGGCTAGTGTTTCAGGGCAGGAAGTTAATCATTACTCAAATGGTGGTTTAAATTTAGCTCAGAATAAGACCACAGAAGATAATGACTGCATTCAATCCGCTGGATTACATGCTTCTACAAATGATGAAGGAAACCTTATTGTTTCGACATATGAAAGGAACATAGGTTTTACAATAAAAAATGACAGCAAAATAGATATGCAAGATAATGAGAGAATGGAGGCAAGAGAAGAATAACTAGGTAGTGATGAGATTCTATCTCAGGTTTCTTTGGATTCCCAGGTTGATGTTATTAATAATGACCAGTTTCAGTTTGATATCAATGATTTTCAAGATAGCAAAATGACAGACTCTGATTGTTCCTCTAGTAGTTTTAAGAGGAAAAGAAATAAGCATAAGACCATTATGGCCTTTAAGGTTCGTTTAGGGGAAAATTAAAGTGAATGGCTTAAGTTTGTGTCTCAATATAATACTAGATCAAGATCTAGAAAGAATAGGGAAGAGAATGGTAGCTTGAGAAATGTTATCAGTGGGGATATTTCCAAGAGATAACCATCCTTGATATTGTTGTTAAGTATTTCACTACTTTCTTTGTTGAGTTAGTTTGGAGTGTAGTTGGGTGATATTGATGGTTTGCTTGTTTTCTCGGTTGCGGTGACTGATGGTAGTTGATATGTAGTTTAAGTTTGCCTGTTGGTGTTGTCGGTTTCTGGTCCAGGTTTGCTTGATATTGGAATTTCTTTTGTCTTGGTCTATCAGTTTTTGTTGGGTTTTCTTGTTGGTTTTGTTAGTTAGCATGTTATGGTGGATGTTAGTGCTTGGTTGTCATCTTTCTTCTACTAGTCTGCCATTGGTGTTTTGAAAGGGCTCAGATTTTGGAGTTTTGCTCTTTTGTGGTGATCATCAGGAGTTATTTCATTAATGGGTTTGGTGCTTCAGTTATTATGCTACTGGGTTAGTTTTGGTTGGGCCTTCTTTGTGTTATTTTAGGCCTTCTTTGTGCACGTTGGCTCTGGAGTTTTTTCCGGTGGTTTAATTGATATTGCTGGACTAGTCTATGGTTTCTTTCTAAGTATGTATTTTTATGGTCGTTTTTGGTGCTTTCTGGGTTGTTATGTTTCAGGGTTTGTGGGTGTGAGCTGATTTGTTTGTGTACTGTATAGTTTTTGTTTCTTGTGTGTGTTGTATTTTGTACCAACTCTACTCTTCTTTGTAATCTTTTATCTGTAATATAGGTACCCACTACAAGAAAACACCGATTTAGCGTCGTATAATTAGAAGCGAAAATTTTCATCGCTTATTTGCGACTGATTTCTGTGTGATATACAAAGGATATTTTTTGTTTTTTTCAACTTTTTTTCTTTTATTTATTACCGTCGTCTTCTGTCATCCCTCACTGAGCCGTTACAAATTGCATCAAATTATCGATGGAAAATTTCTACCGCTATTTTCCGCTGCAAATCCAGGCAGAATACCGACGAATATTTATCGAAGCTATTTTACAACAGAATTCCAACAGATTTGCAAGAGATGTTTATATTATTTTTCTAAGATATACTTTAGTGTTATTTTTTAATAATTATTAACATGTTCAATAATTAATAATTAATTTGTTCTAATTAATGATTTATAAGTAATAATAAATAACTTTAATTAATTTTAAATAGTTACTATAAAATAATTAACTATTAGTAACTATATGATAATTAAGATAAATAATATAATGTAATTATTATAAAGTGGCATTTATAATTGATAATTAAATAATATTAATTAATAATTAACAAATAAGAATAATTAACAATTAAAAAGTAATAAAATAAATAATTATTGAATAATAGTAATTAATTAATAATAAATTAATGGATAAAAATCAATAATTATTTTGAAATATGAATATGTATAAATAATAAATAATTAATAAATTCATAATCAATAAATAAATGATAATTGATTAATATTACTATTAAGGAATAATTAATAATAATTTTTAATATGAATTAATTTAATTTAATTTGTGTTTGAAAGACGTATTTTTATGAATCTCTACAACAAAATAACCTTATTACAATTTGTTCTTAACAACTTGCATTAACTAGAAGTCGTAATTGATATTTTTTTTAACAACGGGTTATTATTCGAAGCTGTAACAAATGTATTTGCTGGTTGTCCTCATGTGCTCGATAATTTCAACGGAAAATTGAAACCTAACCTTTACGCTCCATAAAAATTCATGATTGCCAAATGTAAATCAAGTTTACTCAATGCACATTAATATATGTATTAAATGGAAGAAACCCTAGTAAATGCTTAGGCAGAAAACGAATATTTATAAATTAGGTTATAAAATAGATATTAAATATTTAAACAGAAAATTAGGTTACACATAGATTATGCAGTGAAAATATTACAAATCTAAACAAAAAACTAGGTTATATGGACACTTGTCTATAAAAGTAGGAAGGACAGTGCAGTAACTTTTGCATACTCCATCGAGTAATTAGATAATATTTGTTGGCTCTCCGCCTTTCCATCGATGTTGCCACGCTTTCCGCTTTGCCGTTGACTAAACTAGAATCCATTCTAGAATCCGTCCTCATGTTCTAGAATGCATTCGCTCGCCATCGTTGCCTCCGACGAAGCTAAGTCACGCTCGCTCTAGTCGCCATTAACGAAACCCTCTTGTAAATCTGACCCAATCGATGAAGCACAAGTTGTTGTAATCATTTCAGTTCTTCGTTTGATCAATCGAGCATTTGAACCATTTCCACTTTGGACTTAAAAGGTATTAGTTTAAATTGATTTCTGAGACTTAAATTACCATACATTCGATCCAAATTTATCTATATCTTCCAATAAGGGCAGTAAGTGTTATGCCACATGAATTGATGATTTCCTGTTCGCTTGGTTCCTTGTCACGGTTACTAGCAAAATTATTGACATGGTTTAGCTTTGAGACAACACCTCCAATTTTACCATTGAGAAAAAGACTTGTGGCATGATTTGTTCAATTGTTAACTTATCTAGTGTCACTTGGTGTTGATTTTGGTTTACCATCAGTCCTCTTCATGGTGAGTTTTAGTCTTTGGTAGACACAGTAAAGGTTTGAGCCTTGAAAATATACGTATTCTCAATAGTGTTGATTTGGGTTTTCCCTTTTTATGTAGTAAGCTGGTTTGGAGTTTAATCTTATTATTCTAGTGTAGCCTTTGGCTGGTTTGCAACCCCTGGGTTAGTATCTGTTTGAATCATTGGTTAACAAATTCATTAATTAAATTATAATTACTTCATTCTCAGCACACTTATTAAAAATCATCAGGTTAATAATCTTTCATTTTAGAGGTAATATTGTGAAATAAGCCTTGAAAATTTTATTAATTAAAGAGGGGAATTCTAAACAAATTTGTCCTTTAACAATTGTTAAATAAATTGAAGGAGATGAATAGTTACACATAAATTGCCTACTACTCGGAAGCATGGGTGTTCTATTCTAGAGATTTGTTATGCTTAGATTATCTAATTTCTTTCGCTTTATTGCATGCAAAGCAGCGAAAGGGATTTAAATGGGGAGAGGATGATTGATGAAGACCTGGTGATTGAAGCCGAAAGTTCCGTTTTGATTATTGTTGCAGGTGCAGTTGAGCATTGTCTAGTCACTGGTGAGATACCAAACTTCAATTGGACAACATGGTATGTGAATGTAGTGCCTTTTGTTGTTGAGCAGCCCGTATTGTTTATGTGCTTTTTTTTCTTTCTTTCTAATAATAGTCAATAATATAGTTCGAATGTAAAAGTTTATTTTTTTAATAAATGCATTCTAAGCTCCTCCCAAAATAGGATGCTTTCAGTGGTATCAGACTCAATGAAAAAAACACATTTCGGTGGCAACAATTTTATAATGTATCAGTATGAGTATGAGGCCATGTTTTTGTTAGATAAGGCTAATCAAATTCTTAGCGTCAGCTTATGAAAATTAAATGTGGGTTTTTAGCTTACTTTTCCACCTTTTTTATTACTTTGCCCCCCCCCCCCCACCACCACCTCAAACCCTATCCCCCATCCCCTTTTTTTGGTTCTCTAAGCGATTCATGAAGTTATAATTGTGGTTTCTACTCAAGCCGTCGGGATATGCCATTTATAGTATACGTAGAAAAATATTTAATACATATCTTCACTTGGGGGTTATCAAAATAAACGATTTATAGTTGTAGTATACCAGCTTAGCATAGGATGAAAACCCGTCAATGCTATAAAAAGCTTGTTATCAGTATTTAATACAAAAGATTAATGTTTCAACCTGATTCGTTTTATGCTCACATATAAATATAGCATGTTCTTTAAGGTTTTTGTAAACACCTTTTGTCAGCTGTTCTATGGCACCGTATGCAATACTTCAGCCACTATTTGTAACTACGTTGTACCTAACAATTCTTAGCAAAAGTAAAATTATTATAGCTTTTGTCTTCATGTACCTTTCATGTGCTGCAATTTATGCACTACGTTTCCGTTATAGGCCTCAACATGTCGTGAATCTGGTCTTTATATTGCTTAGGTTGAATGCAACAACTTAGGTGAGCTTCTATATATGAAAGTGTGCTTAGTATATCAGAATTAAAACTAGAATTAAGTCGCAATGCTTTTTTTACTTGTTATTTATTCTATAATGTGCATAGTGAAATATTATATCTATGGTGTGCATACTGAAATATTATATTGCAGGCTGCAGCAACACTATATTATTATGGTTAATAAGTTATGATATGTAGAAATGAATTAGTATATAAAAACAACACTTATGGAGTTTAGATGGGTTTTTTCTTTGAGATCCTAAATGCATGATCTGAACGAGACTACAACATTTCCTTCAAAACCAAAAACGTATCAGCAATACTCTGAAATGTACTCTTATATTTTCAAATGCGTATGGTACTTCACATGTTCAGAATTCAAATGACTTAATTAAAAAATATTTTTTTTGTTAATCGTCTTTAGCTATATATATAATACCAATAATGGTAGCAGTGCAAATAAATTTCCCATTTATGATTACGGAAGTTCTTTTCAATAATTGATGTTAATTCTGTGTACTATTTGCAAATAGTTGGATTTGGAAACCTTTTTTTTTATGAAATAAGTTTCCAGGTACAGGGTTCTGCTGAATGCCCATGCAGCCGACACATCTTCTCTTATTACTTTCTTTATCTAATTCTGCAAGTTTCTCTTTGTCCCCTTTTAGTCTTTTGTTGTTATGTTTTGTACTTGTATTGTTCCAACGATGAGATTTTCAATTTAAAAGCTGAAAAATTCTGATGGACGGAATTTTGTTCCTGTGCGGTTACCTGAGCAACGACTATTTTTTGTTTATGGTTATACGATCAAAGTGATTACGGTGATTTATTAGCAATTTTGCTGGATTTGTTTATTTTTGTTATCAATTTCAGTACGGTTTGCTATTTTGAAAAAACTTCGCTGCCATTATCGGTAGTTTATGCTCAGCCTATCAATCAAAACTTCATATCAAAGTTGAAATGTTCTTTGACTTTTTGGTTGAATAAACATAAACGATGGAATAAAAGAACAATGTTAGAATTATGATTTTCCTTTATTTCCTTTTCTTATTTAATTTTTCTTTGCCACGCTGTAGTTTGTTATTTGGACATCATTTTCAATGATTTAGGTATATTTTGTATGAATCATTAAACGTTTTTTTTTTTATAGCTTTTCAGTTTGCCTCATATAGCGTTGGAAATCACTACAATGCTATCATCCTTATGCCTTTATATTCATCGAACTGAAGGAAAAATGGTCTCAGTTTATGTTCATTTTCTCTTCTAGCATTGCTGTAATGTCATATTCTGTCGTTAACTTTGCACAAACCGTTGTTGTAGTTTTGCCTCCCTAGTCCACATTGTTATATGTTAAGACTATGGTTTTTATACCATAGATTGTCAGTTCTGTTCAAAACATCAGTTTTTTGGCCATAAAGTTTAGTTTAGATAACAAGTGACATTCAAAAATGATACTAGTTATATGATTGTATAACCATTTTTTTTAATATTTGTTCAGTTGTGTGGAGATATTTGAAGTCTAATGCTTAAGGGCATCCGGATGAATACCAGGGCTACCCGATTCAGCTTTCATCAGTGGTTGGCCGTATCATGTTTACTTCGGCCCAACAGGGAAGTGTCCGATATTCTGACACTGATACTGGATATTCACATATCAGCAAGTGTGGCACATAAGGTAAGCTTCTCCTTGCCGTTCTTTGTGCTGCACTCTTTTTGGCACAATCATAGCTGTAATAAGGTGCAACATTCCAAATAATCTGCACCTTTTCTAAAAAATTCAAGTCAAATGGACCAAGTTAGTGGTTTTGTACTTATGGTAACATGGTACATTTTGCGAGAACATGATTGGCATTTTAATTCAGTTATTAGTATATGATAATTATGTGAAGTATGGTGCTTTGAAGTGACGTGCCATATTGTGTTATGGCTTGTGGGCCTCCTTCTTAATGTCTTGCGTGTAAAAGACTTTTTTCCTCTCACTATATAATGCGGTGACATGTTGAGGGTTTGGAAAGGATGAGAGAGCAGCCGCCACTATAATCAAAACCTGAAAGTGAGCTGAGTTCTTATATGTAAGCTGAGAGTCTTTGTGAAACCATTGTAAGTGTTTTTTTATGTATTCTCCATTGTGAGGTAATAAAATCACTCTCGCTTTGTCCGTGGATGTAGGTTATTGCCGAACCACGTTAAATCCTTGTGTGTTCTCTATTTTATTGTCTATGTTATTCTGTGCATTATATTGGACTTGTGTGTGTTGAGTTTGGCCTCCGCTGCGCCATTAGTCTCGACAATTGGTATCAGAGCTTGCGGTTGCAATCTTTGGATTTGTGTGTTCAGTTTAGTGCACGGAAGGTGTTCGACGAAATTCCTGTGAAGTCAGTTGTTTGCATTTGTGGTTGTTTCTCTTGTGTAATTTGCTTGTGTTGCGACAATGGGTGAATCTAGTCAATCTGAAAAAATAGTGTATCACAGAGCTAGACTAGATGTAGAGAAATTTAATGGAAACAATAACTTTGGTTTGTGGAGAACAAATGTGTCTGATGCTCTTGAACATTTGGATTTGGAACCGTGTTTGAGAATAGAGAAACCAGAAGAATGGTCAGACAAACAGTGGGAGAAGAATCAAAGGCTTTGTTTGGCTACGATCAGGGGTTGCTTGGAAGCTGATATCAGAGTGAACTATCAACATGAGATCTCGCCGAAAGAATTATGGGAAAAACTTGAAGCGAAGTACCTCGTGAAGAATGTGGCAAACCGAATTCATCTAAAAAGAAATTTGTATCGGTTCAATATGAAGAAGGATGCAACTCTGACTGAGCATCTGGATTCCTTTAACAAACTTCTTACGGAGTTGGTTAATTATGATGAGATCATTCCAGATGAGGAGAAAGCTTTGTGTTTAGTGAATTCTCTTCCGGAGAAATATGAACCCGTGATTAAGTCGCTAATTCATGGCAAAGACAAGCTGATTTATGATGAAGTCGCTACATCATTGCGTAGCGAAGAATTCCGAAAGATGGATAGAGATGATATCTCCAGAGAAGATGGCGGTGATGCTCTTGTAGTGAGAGGCGGAAAATCAAACCATAAGAAAAATGTTGGCCAACATCCTGGTAAGGGTAAAGGATACTCGAAAGCAAAAGGGCGTTTGGCTAAGGATGAATGTGCGTGGTGTCATGAAAAAGGCCATTGGGCTAAGGATTGTCCGAAGGTCAAGGAGCGGGACAGGAAAGGCAAAAGTGCAGCAAATGTCGTCCAGTCCAGCAAAGACACAGGTAATGAGTCAGATTACTCTTTAACCACGTTACCTTCTAACTCTAAGGCAAAAGATGATGAGTGGATACTTGATTCGGGTGCTACCTTTCATGTGACTCCAAATAGAGAATGGTTTTCAAGTTTTACGAAGTTTGAGGGCGAAGTATTGATGGGAAATCACAATTCCTGTAGCATTGTGGGAATTGGTAGTATTCGCCTGAAACTGCATGATGGCAAGGTTAGAGAACTGAAAAATGTGAGGTGTGTGCCAAGTATGAAAAAGAATCTGATTTCTTTAGGAATGCTTGAATCCAAGGGATTAAGACTTGATGGCCAAAATGGAGTTATGAAGGTGATTTCTGGAGCTATGGTTGTTATGAAAGGTACACGTCATCACAACTTGTACTACTTAGATGGGAGAACAGTGACTGGGGATGTAGCTACAGCTGAGCAGAGTGATGTTGCTGCTAAGGAATCTGCAATGCTATGGCACATGAGGCTTGCACATCCAGGTGAGAAATCTTTGAATGCTTTAATTAAGCAAAATCTGTTGAAAGAGCTTGTTGTCTGTAAGTTAGATTTCTGTGAACATTGTGTAAAAGGCAAGAAGACAAGATCTCGCTTTGGTAAGGGAATTCGTAAATCTAGTGGAGTTCTAGATTATGTTCATTCAGATGTATGGGGTCCTTCCAAAAATGCATCTTTGGGAGGTAAGCATTGGTTTGTCTCTTTTATTGATGATTATTCTAGACGTGTATGGGTGTATGTCATGAGACAGAAAAGTGATGTTCTGGAAATATTTGTGAGATGGAAGAAAGCAGTTGAAACTCAAACGGGTAGAAAACTCAAAGTGCTTCGTTCAGACAACGGTGGAGAGTACACAAGTGATCCATTTCACAAAGTATGTCAAGATGAGGGAATCAAGAGACATTTCACAGTTAGAGAAACACCACAGCAGAATGGAGTTGCAGAAAGGATGAATCGTACACTGCTAGAGAGAGTACGATGTATGTTGTCTAATTCTGGATTAGGCAAAGCATTCTGGGCTGAAGCTGTTACTTATGCATGTTTTCTCATCAATCGGTTGCCTTCATCTGCATTAGGAGGCAAAACACCAATGGAATTCTGGTATGGTAAGCCTGCTTATGACTATGATATGATTCATGTATTTGGTTGTCCTGCTTGGTTTCATGTGAAGGACAATAAGCTTGGAGTTCGTGCTGTTGAGGCAATATTTGTTGGCATGAAGACTGGAGTCAAAGGGTTCAAACTTTGGAATCCAGTTACCAAGAAAATGATTATAAGCAGGGATGTTACGTTTAATGAAGCTGCTATGCTAAAGCCTAAGGGTTCTCATCAGGTGGAGAATGAGAGCAGTAATCGTGAGAATTTGCAGCGTGTGAAGTTTGATATTGTTACACAAGTCCCAGATGAAACTGTACCAGTGGGACCTGCTTCTGAAGAGGTGACAGATTCAGTTGTTGAAACAGATGAAGTTACGGTTGACCGGGGCAGTGCTGATGATTCCGAAGATGGGTTAGAAACAGAGGCTGATAGGAGTGTTCCAGAGTCAATTGCTTCTAGCAGACCGAAAAGGGATATCAGGAAACCAGGTTGGTTTCGAGATTGTGTAACTTATGCTTTACCAGTTACTGAAGAAGGCATTCCTGAGACGTACACACAAGCTGTTCATAGCGTTGAGTGTGAAGAATGGAAAGATGCTATGGGTGAAGAAATGACATCTCTTCACAAGAATGACACGTGGGTTCTTGCCAAGCTCCCTAAGGGCAAGAAAGCGATTGGATGCAAGTGGATTTATGCTAAGAAAGAAGGAGTGAAGAAAAATGAGATTCGCTACAAGGCATGGCTAGTTGCAAAAGGCTATGCCCAGAAGGAGGGAATTGACTACAATGAAGTATTCTCTCCGGTTGTGAAGCACTCCTCTATTCGTATTTTGTTAGCCTTGGTAGCGCAGTATGATTTGAATCTGGTTCAGATGGATGTAAAAACAGCGTTCTTACATGGAGATCTAGATGAGGAGATTTATATGACTCAGCCAAGTGGATTCAAATCTCCCGGCGAAGAGGATCTGGTGTGTAAGTTGAAAAGATCGTTGTATGGACTGAAACAGTCTCCGAGACAGTGGTATAAACGATTTGATCGTTTTATGTTAGGCCAAGCGTACACAAGAAGCCACCATGATCACTGTGTATATCTGAAGAAGCTGAGTGATGGTTCTTTCATTTATTTGCTTTTGTATGTAGATGATATGCTGATTGCATCTACTTGCAAGTCTGAGATTGAGAAGCTGAAATGTACGTTGTCAGCTGAATTTGAAATGAAAGATCTTGGAGATGCTAAGAAGATTCTTGGCATGGAGATTCAGAGAGACAGAATGAAGGGCAAGGTGTGTTTATCTCAAAAGACATATTTGAAGAAGGTATTAAGGAAATTTGGCATTTCTAAAGAAACCAAATCTGTAAGTACTCCTCTTGCTGCTCATTTTAAATTAAATGCAACTATGTGTCCTTCCTCTGATGATGAGATTCAATTTATGGCACATGTGCCTTATGCTAATGTTGTTGGGAGTCTTATGTATGCGATGGTGTGTACACGACCTGATATTTCACATGCCGTGAGTATGGTCAGTCGTTACATGCATGCTCCTGGAAAAGAGCATTGGAATGCTGTCAAATGGATTTTGAGATATCTTATGGGAACTATCGATGCTGGTTTAGAATTTGTGAGGGATATAAACAACAGTCATTTATGTGTTGGTTATGTAGACTCAGATTATGCCGGTGATTTGGATAAGAGACGCTCTACTACAGGGTATGTGTTTACCTTGGCAGGAGGTCCAATATGTTGGAGGTCTATTCTGCAGTCGACAGTGGCTCTATCTACTACAGAGGCAGAGTATATGGCAGTGACTGAAGCTTTCAAAGAAGCTATATGGTTGCAAGGTTTGTTGGATGATTTGGGAGTGGTGCAAGATCAACTTCCTGTGTATTGCGATAGTATGAGTGCCATCCACCTAGCAAAGAATCAAGTTCATCATGCCCGAACAAAGCACATTGATGTGCGTTATCATTTCATTAGAGAAGTATTAACCGAGGGTCATATTCTCTTGGTGAAGATTGATACAAAAGAGAATCCCGCAGACATGTTGACTAAAGTGGTTCCTAATGTCAAGTTCAAGCATTGTCTTGACTTGATTAATGTTTTGTATGTTTGATGTATGATACCCCGATGGGGTGGAGGTTCTTCGGAACATTGTGAAGTCTCGTTTGCGAGACATTTTGATGAACTACGACAGCTTGATCCTTTGGGTACGTAGGCAACTACTTTGGTGGTGCAGCTGGATATGTGGCAATCAGAGTGGTTTGTGTGTGATCGTCTCATGCTTTTGTGCATGATCCGAGGTGGAGAATTGTGAAGTATGGTGCTTTGAAGTGACGTGCCATATTGTGTTATGGCTTGTGGGCCTCCTTCTTAATGTCTTGCGTGTAAAAGACTTTTTTCCTCTCACTATATAATGCGGTGACATGTTGAGGGTTTGGAAAGGATGAGAGAGCAGCCGCCACTATAATCAAAACCTGAAAGTGAGCTGAGTTCTTATATGTAAGCTGAGAGTCTTTGTGAAACCATTGTAAGTGTTTTTTATGTATTCTCCATTGTGAGGTAATAAAATCACTCTCGCTTTGTCCGTGGATGTAGGCTATTGCCGAACCACGTTAAATCCTTGTGTGTTCTCTATTTTATTGTCTATGTTATTCTGTGCATTATATTGGACTTGTGTGTGTTGAGTTTGGCCTCCGCTGCGCCATTAGTCTCGACAAATTATAGTGCATCAAACTAGAACTAGTAGGTTTATTTCAGAAACACAATGAAGGAAAAAATTATATTACCATCTGTGGCTGTTTTAGAGCATGTGTATGACTGGTGTAGTATGTAATCTTGAAGACGCTCAAGTGGTTTCCCTGAATTGTTAATCGATAATTCTACAGAGCCCGAAACACTGTACGTCATTTTGTCCGAAATCAAAACGTGCGGCTGCTGGTTGAGTTATGATGAACAATCGTAGGGTACTCCGTGAATTTCGCTGAATCACACAAATTCGTACCCCCTGAATTTCGGGCTCCATAGCAAAACCCATTGTTAATGGGCCTAATATTTGTTGGTCAAAGCATAAATTAAGGGGTTACTTTGTAGACGTAACTCATGGTATAACCATGCAAGTCAGTTTGAAAACTTTCTTCATATACAGTTCAATATTTTAGTGAAATTATTTGTGCGTATTAAAAAAAACAATAAACAAGTTAAATGTTTAAAATCAAGGATCCTAAATCAGTTTAAATATGATTTACTGTATATGACTGTTTTAACTCAATGCACTATTATTATTACCATTTTAATTTTCCATGTGTAGTTGAAATTTTACTGTAAACTTGCCTTGTTTTTCCATTTATTATTATAGGCTGCACAAGCAGACTAATACAGCGGTAGGTATTTCTGCCTTTTTTGCCTAGAAAACAAACTGGTAGAGGTCATCTATTTAAAAGCTTTAGTGCAGGATTGATAGGGATAATGTAGAATCAGTTAAGATACCTGCTCATTTTGCAACGAAAGATGAAGGTCAATCTGGCATAGTCAATTGACAAATTTTCAATGAGCCTCGACATATTAGTAAGAAATAGGTAATATTTTGGAAACGACAGAGGATGTTTTATACTTATGTTGTCATATGATTTATATGTTTGAAACTGTGTTCTAGGTTGAGGTGATCACTTTTCTTGATTTGTATCGATATGATACTTAGACCATAACCAACCATCCGTTCTGTTCACTTCATTCTCTCTTTTATTTTACAACTAAACAAGCCACACGACACCCAGAGAGAAAAACTAGCCACGAATTTACTTAAATAATAACATTAAAAAAATATAATAAAAAATTATTTTTTGTTTATAACGGCAAACTCTTTGCCGTTGTAAACATAAAACACACCAGAAACCATAAAACGGCAAAGACTTTACCGTTATAAACTTATAACGGCAAAGTGTTTGCCGTTATAATCTTATAACGGCAAACAGTTTGCCGTTATAAGAAACAGTCTCTGTTGGGTGAACCAGCCGCGGAGGAGCTCAAAACTAGCCACAGACCAGCCACGGGTGAGTGAACAAGCCACACCTGGTTGTTCCGTGGCTTGTTTAGTAACTGAACAAGTCATTGTTGGTTGTGCTCTTAGGAGCTTTCAGGTATGCAATTCTTATATTTCTTTCTTTTTTCCCTTTTCTAGCTGATTCGTTGCTGTGTATCTGCTTGTTTTGGCTTTTATCTTCTTTTTTAAAATGTGCAGCCAGGGTTTTCAAGGTGGTCTACGTTTGCTTGGTGTTGGTTGCTCCATTCTGGCAGTTTTTCTTCCACTCATGGTTTGGTTGTTCGGGCTGACCTTCCTATCATTCGAGCAAACTCCAACAGGTCCCTCATCAAGCAGTGCTTTCGACAACACTGACGCGAGCAACGCAAGTAGTACGGTATTTTCATATAGGACATCCACATACTTTTTGTTTGTGTACTTAATCTCATTATCACTGCTGATGGTGAATCGTTAACTTGTTAATGGTTATTATTGCCTGTCTTGGTGTAGTTTTCACTGAAGATTATATTTTGTTTTTGTTTTTTAGTTTTGTAAAATTATTATTTGTAATGGTGATTAATTTCATGCTACCATTGGCCGTTGTACCCAGGAAAAATGAGAGAGAGAGCGAGAGTGAGAATAATTTTACCGTTTTCTACATACAGTCTTATTTTGAAAATGGTTGCTTTCCTTGTTTAAATGTGAAATGATGATATCAATGCTCTGTATATACCGAATCTATAATATATTGCAAACATGAGTTGTGCTTCTGGTTTTACACATGATTCCGTTAGAAACGTAGAATAACCAACTAATTTCATACAATGGGAATTATGAACATGCGCGTGTTGTGTGCGAGTTTGAGGGACAAGGAGCCTGGTGGTATATATTTTGTGTGCTTATGAATGAAGTAAAATAATGCTATATTTGTGTACTTATCCTATTATTGTTTTTTCATCTTTTGTTATGAATTTTGGATACTGCAGAGCAATCCAGGTTGGAGCTGGGTAAGAGAATATCAGTTCTTGGATAAGCTCAGAGGGAAAATTTCCAAACAATACAAATAGGGTTTCCATTGGTTAATTGATCCAAAAGACGGTCTTCTCGAAGGTATCTAGCACCATTTTTTCTCTGTAATTGGTAGGTTGAAAGAATTTTTTAAGCTTTCTTAGGTTAGAAAAGAAATATGTTTCATAATAAGAAATATATACGATCTGTTTATTGCCAGACTAAAGTCTAGGAGCACACAAAATATTTTAGGGTTACCTAAATAAGTTATGTGCTATAAGTAGAAAATGTCGATAAATTACTTTTATGCAGTAGGTTTGAACTCAATAATTCTTAAATTGTTATGTGATGCTTAGAATCATGCTTCATTCGGTAAATTATTTTTCTCTGGTTACAATAAGAAATGTTTAATCGTAATTGATATCCTGTAAACTGATATTACTTGTATCCATGTAAATCCAGGTTGGGAACCATCTCCATTGGTTGTTTGCGTTCTTTAACGAGTCAATTTTGGTGTTTCTATGTGCTATTCTTGTTTTCGTATTTGGTATTTGTATAATTCACTATGAAATATACATTGTCTTTTGTTATTTCATAATTGTTATAAAAATATTGTTTATGTATTGAATTTAGTAACTTAATTATGTATTGTGTTTGTATGTTAATTAATATTCTATATCGTTATTTGATTATGAATGATGTTAATTTTGAGTTCATATTAACAAAGTAACTTAATTAACATTGGCGTTCGTCAGTTGTAAATTAGTACTTTATTGTAGTAACATTTATCGACGGAATAGAAAGGGAATACGAGTGAGTTTTGCAAATTTGGGTGTGATTGCCGATGGAAATAAAAACAAATGTCACCAATAACCTTCCTTAAATGTTAAGCGAAAGTTGAAATTATCCCTTTTTAATCCCTTACTGTTTAGCAAGGGATCTCCGGCGGAATTTTAAAAAAATATATATTAAAGAAATGTATATCCGTCGGTGAAATGTTGGTAAAAAAATTTAAAATTAAATTTAAATATATTGACAAATGACGGTAAAGTATTGGAGAATTGTCGTTAAATTCCGTCGCAAAATGGTCACTAAAATACCGAAGGGAAATTTACCGACCAGTTCTATCCGTCACAAATCTGTCGCTAATACATGGTTAGCGACGGATTCGTCCGCTGCAAAATCAGTGTTTTCTTGTAGTGACCCTTTTATTCAAAATAATAATAATAATAATAATATCTATTTATTGGAAATATTTGAAATTGAAGTTGAAATTGGAAATATAATTTCCAGAAGTTATTATATAGTTAATAAGCTATCTTAGAAGTAATTCAGGGGAATACATATAATATAAATCGTAGTATGGCCCGAATAGAACTCGTCGCGCAAGGTAGTTCGCGAACTTTGACCTGTAACTTCAAACTAACATACCGGAAGATCCGACAGTCGGATTCTCCCGAGATAAAAACCATTAGATTCGAAATTAAAAGAGCTTTCCAATGGATTAAGAGCTTTAAAGTCCAACTGTTAGATCTTGAGACAAGTTCAAATCAAATTTGAATAAAAACAACGCCAGTGCAGCTGAATGGCCTGAAACGTCGTTGGACTAAAATGACCTATTTTTAAATAAATAAAAATAGGAAAAAATTATTATAAATTGTAATAAATGATTTGAAAGTGGTTTGGGCCAAATATATATGATTTGAATGATAAAAACCTATCAATTGGAAATAGGCTATTTTTGCAATGCCTTTTAGTTTATTGGATTTGAAAGAAGAGTTTTGTGAAATCTTTTAATTAAGATTAATTGGAATAAGGATTTGGATGGAGATTTGAGGAACCTTAAATGATTTATGAAAAATTATTTTTATAAACAAAAAGAATCTCAGAGGATTAAATCCTAATGTTTTGAATGATTTAGAAAGCAATAATAGTACAAATTGAAAATACTTGTGATTATTATTGCGAAATGATTTATCACTTCGAGATAGAAATGATTTGATGTGTTACCTATGATTCGGGTTACATGTGACTAAAACCGTGCGCGAATAGGTATGGGACTCTCTGGTTATAGAGGGACATACCGTATGGTTTGCTCTTAAGAATTGAGGGACATACATAGATTGCTAACGAGCTGAGAAGGCTGAGACCCAGTTGCCTTGTTGACAAGAGAAACCCCCTAATCAAGTTTCATATATTTGGATATGCTTGTATTATAGATATTTGAGGTTTTCAAATATGATTTGTTTTGAAATCCCGATGTAAAGTACGATTTAATATGAAAGAAATATCTAGTATTTCAATGATTTGAAATGAAATGGGGATATAAGTTCGAGTGATTATTTTCTAGAGAATGAATTTTGAAAATAAGAAAGTTGATTTGATTTGACAAATCTAAAAGGGAAGATAAAACTATTTTGGTTTAGATTTTTAATCAGTATTCATGTGGAGAAAACTCGTTCCGTGTTATACGACGTGGTCCTATGATTTATCGTACTTTGAAATAAAGTAGGCAACTGTTTTGTTTCTCACACCAGTCCCATGACTGATCTGGAGTTTATTGTTTCCCACCTAAACTCTGGGTGTCCATAATTTTCCACACGGGTAGCTAGTAGTTTTGGTTTTGCAGATATTTTATAGAGCAGGATTCTAGATTGAAGCTAAAGCTGTGTCCAGAGCATTTGATAGTCTTTCGCTGAATGTAATTATTTTTTCGCTGTGTAGTATAATGTACTTGTTATTCTCTGATAATTGCGATGTACTCCGATAATCTTGTACCCTGATGTAATATTGAAAGATATTAATGAAAAGTCTTTGTTTTTGTTTAATGCGTTGTATGCCCAAAGTTAATGTCTCGATGATTTTTGCCATTTGGATCGGACTTGTGTGGTTTATAGTCGATTCGAAAGGCGAGAATTTTCAGGCTATTACATTTTTCTTCATTTCCTTTCGTAAGTCCGCTTCTCCTTTTGTCAGATTTCTACTCTTTTGCAATTTCTATAAATTCACATACATATATGTGATCCATATCTAGTATCTAATACTAGAGATGTATAAGTAGATAGTTATAACATTTATAACTAATTCAGTTGAAGTCATACTTCAATTTTCCCACTTAGATCCTCGATATTTGCAACAAAAAAAATACGTTTCAATTTTGTTTGAGGACAATCCTCAAATTTCGATGTTAGTCAAGAAATTTGATTTAATTCAGTTTATCCTTCTTAAGGATCGATTTTAGTAATAAATTATTGGAGTTGTTTTCTATTTAATATTTGCAGTAGGTAATAAATAATAAAACAATAATAAATGATTTTGCAATAAAAAATTCGATAGTCAAAATTATATTAAACATTGCTAATTTACATAAATGTATAATTTAAACTAAATATGCTCCCACTCAATTAACATCCCTCTATTTAATATATATATATATATATATATATATCAGTATACATATATCTTAGTTTTCCAAGATCCATATTTAATCATGCCTTGAGTTAGCTTTGGATAATTCCTAAAACACAATCTTTTAGATAGACATCTTATGTCAATTATATCTCATGTATAACTCTTGGATAGCATGATGAGCAATTATTTTTCATTTTAAATATTAAATATTTCATGCTCTTAGTCTCTAATCCCATAATGTTATTATGGCAGCCTAGTCAAGTTAGACCGAATTATACAGTTGAGTATCACATTTACTCCATCGCATATAACCAAAATAAATAGTGGACTAATGCTTTGGCATTACCCATATCTAACTATGGCATTGATGAGTGTATTTATTGGAAGACGTCACCATGACTTAACATAAGTTATTGGTTTGAAAGGATTTCATAATTTGTAGTGGCGAACAATATTAATGTCATTTACACATATCAAAATATATGTATTGCATATTAGTATAATTAATAGGATTTAAATAAAATATATGAAGTATATGTATTTAAATTCAATGTTATATATAGCAAGCATGCCTATTTATTTTTGAACATTTCAAAACTTCGGTTAACTTAACTTTTGCATTGCAAAAATTATGCTCGTATACTTAAACTTTATGCAACCAAATTGACTTTTAGGATTTATACATTATCCAGGCATAAAGGAACTCAAGGCCTAGTTTTAAATATATAATAAAGAGTTTGAGTCCATATAAATTTTCAAAACTGTATATAGATGATATAAATTTTCAAAACTATATATAGATGTCCAGGCCTAAAAGTAAGAACAAATTAATCTATGATCAATTAGAGAAAATCTGATGTACGTGCATCATATCATATAATAATATATTCACATTCCATTCACACATTTTGCCATATTTTTAAACAACTTTAAAATGCATATCACAAAGTATCAACAAACAAACATATTGACAGTACAAATGATATTAATACGACCTGTTATGTTCATACATTCTCCAACAAATATGTATACAAACATGATATACAGTTATACAAACACACACTCACACACATACATACATACATACATACATATATATATATATATATATATATATATATATGGAAAAGTCTATTTGGACACAAAGATTTGACACAAAATGAGGGACACAAAATCTGAACCATAGGATTACCCCATGATTTGCACCCGTCACATAAAGACAAATTAATCATGTGGTTGAGATTTTGCGTCTCCTCATTTGTGTCAAAATTTTGTGTTTATATAGCCGCTCCCTATATATATATATATATATATATATATATATATATATATATATATATATATATAGTGTTTTACACTTTTTCATACACAGATAAGCATGATATACTTATACAAATATACATACAAACCTTTTGGATCTGCAAAAACAATTCCTGCACTGAAATGCATATCAATATGCATGCTGGCCTGTATCAAACAAGACATCATCTTGGTAATGACCCAAGCATTGAAACTGTACATCAATATGCACACTGGCATGTATCAAACAAGACAATATCTTGAAAAAGAGTGAGTACATACATGCAATATTCACGTATCCATGTCACACATAGATACATATACAATTACACATGAAGTTATTATTGTAAGTTGGTCTTTTAAAACATTGTTCATGAACCATTATTTTTAGAATATTATAGGCTCTGGTCCGTAAAGTCTCAAAGCTCAGTAAATGACCAGATTCAAACTATGTAATATGCAAATATTATCAATATACAACCTCATATTAAAACCCCTCTTACTGTAATGATCAACAGCGTATTATATGGCATACTTCAGGAATGGTATAGATATATACAGTTATACAAACATTTCAGATGAAACTATGATGTTCATTTGAGCAATTTATAGATTTAAACAAATCTAACACCGTATGCTAGTTTTAAAATTTAGAATTAATACCATTCATTAATGGTTATACAATGCCTTGTACTAGCATTAGGCATGGAGTGAAAACAATTCATACATTCATCAAGTATATATATACATAATCATATCTATGATTAAAATTCAACTTTTTCATGCATATACAATATATGCATTAGACTTATATATAATAGGTCCTTAAGTTCATCTAACATTTCAGGTGTAAACATCATATGAAAAATGTGATACCATCAAGTCATCAAATGTAACGACCCGACTTTTTGCCTGGTTTTCGCCGGTAATTAAACCAACTTAAACCGTTCATAAAGACGAATTATTATGGGTACTTCACATTTGCACAAAATAAAAAGAACCTTTCTATTATCATTACAATAATATTACTTCAGAGTTACGAGAGATACATCAGCGTACATCGATTACACAGCGGAAGAGATACTAAACTCAGCAGAAGAATATGCATGCTCCAAGATATAATAGCTCCAGCTAAATCAGCATCCTGCTCCAACCAACTCCAAGTCTAAACTGCAAACCAAACTACTAGGCTGCCCATGTAAAAATTATGGGCACCCAGAGTTTAGGTGTGGGAACAATAAACTCCAGGTCAGTCATGGGACTGGTGTGAGAACTCAAAACAATTGTTTTTAGGGTTTATTTTAATGTTTGGTAATTCACCGGACCACGCCGCTAATGCGGAACGGGTTTACTCCATTTGAATACCAGTGCATCAAAATTCGTAATGACTTTTTGAAGAATGAAGCTACCATAAGCTCGTCCCACATCACACAATGCAAGCGCACACCAGATGGGCGAGTTTTGCCTTATGATAACCAAAAATGCCTTCATATGTGAAAATCCTCTTTTACTACTAAATATAGTATGAAAAACCTTTTCGCAAATAAATGTATTAATCCTAACCAGCATAATGCCCCATCCCATTATACTGACAATCCTGCCGGTAACCAGCAGGCTATACAATCAAAATCGTATGGGCTCGTAGTGAAGATTGAGTTTCCAACATGATGGTTCCTGGTATGGAAGACCATTCGTGGGATCACCAACTTTCTTGCGCGCATCATCTCAGTACTCGCGGATAACGTCTAGGCTCGGACTCCGTTATACTAACCCACCATATATGAATTAGAGTACCCAACAAATAGCGTCCCATACCGGGGACTTCGTAGTACCCTTTCATCATCACATCCAGGTACACTGACCATACGAAACGAACATAAAAATCTGACCACCAGTTTACCATCAATCCGAGGTGTGAGGTTCGTCGAGGTCATGATCTACACAAAGCTACGCTTAAATAAGCCATGCTTTGATCATCCATAACTCATCACATAACTTAAGTATGCCACATTGTCCATTCATTACGCATCACTGATTTTCATCAATATATAACCTCTAAGCTCATACGTCTTAGAGAAGGGTGTTAAGCAAGAGAATAAATTCTCCGCCACCAAGTAGATATATATTAATAAAGATCAGTGCTACGCAGTTAATTACAATGTCAGACACACAATCCATACATGTTCGTTCTGGGTCTGAACGAAACAACAGTCCAGAATTCCTTCATATACATTCGGGCTTCTTGCCACTTAACTGATATAAAATCCATCTGCAAATGGGAGCTACCCATTCGAGACATTCAGCAAGTCGTCCTTATGTAACAACCTGGAAAATCAGAACCAATTTAAAATTTTTATTTTGGCAATTTTAATGAATTTTGAATATTTAAAATGAATTATTTTAAATAATAACGACAAGAAATTTATTCTAAATAGGATTAGAACGTATATATTTATTTGAATCGAAGGTAGAATATAAATATTTATTTTAATTATAAAAGGAATTGAAAATGGCGCAGTAGTTTGAAATTTCGATTTCAAATTTCAAATTTCAAATGAATGTACATGATTCAAAATAAACCGGATTTTAGCGAAACCAAAAATATTAGAATTTATTTGAAAATATCTTTCCAAGAACCTGAAAAATTGAAACTTCATAGCGGGAATAAAAAGTTATGCCCAGTTGAAAATTCGGAACAGTCGTTATGGAAAATATAGCCCTTAAAAATGGAAAATTTGCAAACGACCTCCATTTTCGACGAAACCACTTTTGTTGGATCCGGGACGTTGAATTATTGCCAGATTCCAATTTTCATAATTTTCTGAATCAATATGTAAGCGTGGCGAAGTAAAATGTGTTTTGACAGTTTCAGTCAATTTGGATCGACCAGAAAATGGCCATTTTTCAAACGGTTTTCAAATTTGACGAAAATAGTTTTGTTAGGACTATATCGTTAATACGAAGTTAGAAATAATTTTTCTGGAATTTTTGGGGTCCGTATGTGACCCCAATAAATTGAAATGTACGTTTAAAATTCAATATAATGATTTAAATGTTGATTTAAATGAAAACCTATCATAACAGTCGAATTGGATTATGAAACATATCCCATTATGTTCGGAATGGGGGTAATTAATTAGGGACGACAGTCGGAGGGTTCGATTTTGAGTTCGAAATAAAAAGTTACTTTATGGGATTAAATAAATAAATAATTTTATATATCCTCCCCTCTCTCTCTATACTGCACTCAGAAACCGAAAGTCAAAAAAAAAAAGAGACCGACGCACGCCTGGCCACCGCGCCACCCACCCCCGTCGCGCGAGCCTCCAACCGCCGGAGCGCACCCCCTCTGCCACGCCCTTCCTCTCTCCTCTCCTCCCCCTCTTATGAGTTGAACCGACGCCCTGCCCCCCTGGAAACCCGCCACCATCAAAACCCTAGCCGACTGCAAGGGCCCCACCGCGCCACCAGAGGGCTGCTGCCGACAGTCTCCATCCCCACCAACGAACACCTCCTCCTTCCCCCTTCGGTTAGTGAAAAATGTGAGTTTTATTTTGTTAATTTAGTTTTTTTATTTTCTTTTATATGAAAAACATTATTAACATTGTTTTAAAAGGTAATTTCAGTTTTTACAAATCATTTTTTATACATACAACTTTGTGATAAAATGTAATCTTTTTCATATATGTAGCAAGATAAAAATACGGTTTTTATGCATATGAGTGCAAAATAAAAATACGATTTTTACGTGTATGATTTCAAATTAAAAATATGATTTTTATATTATAGAGATAATAAAATTAAGATTTTTATATTATAGAGATAATAAAAATATGATTTTTATATTATAGAGATAATAAAAATATGATCTTTCATATTATAGAGATAATAAAAATATGATTTTGATTTATATACAGCGTTATAAAAATGAGATTTTTCTAATATGAAGTGGCGATATAAAAATGTGATTTTTATCATATATATATAGCAAAGTAAAAATACGATTTTTATTGTTGTTTGAATGGTTAAATAAAAATATGATTTTTATTCTGGAAAGAGCGTTATAAAAATATAATTTTTATAGGAGTAGCGGTATAAAAATAGCGATTTTTAAATATATGAACATCATATTAAAAATGTGATTTTTAATATGAACAGCGTAGAGAAGACTACGTTGGAATTACGGGCAAATCCGGACTGTTCTGAATTTCAGAAATAAAATGGAGGAGTGGAAACTCAAGGTGAGAACTCCTTACTATAATTTTCTTATACAGTTATTTATTTTATAACTGCATGTATAAACTGTTCCCCGCCGTCCACAGACCATGGACGACTTGTTTGATTGTTTGGTTGATTAGATTATTTGGTTGAATTTGGTTGCTTGGGTGAAATGAATTGAATAGAATTGTTATGTGTGTATGGCGCGAGCCAATATCAGGAGAGGGGTAATGCTAGACATAACCCGATTTTGATATCGCGCCGTTATGCCGCCAAAATTTTCTAAAATATGTTGGAACAATAAAATATTATTTTTATTGTGTAAATGAATTGAATAAATTTTTATCGTTAAAAATATAATTTTTAATGTGTATATGAATAAAAATAAAGATTCATTTACAAATCAGACGATTTGTTTATGTACACCCTTGACTGATATGGTTTGGGATGATAAATTTTATACATCGCCCAACTGCACAAATAAAATCTGCGTTTGTGGATTGAAACCCCTCACTGGTGTTGGAATGATATTGGACGTACACTAATCCCAATTGTTTAGTGGTATGTCGATCGATTAAGTTTGACAAGCTGTATAAGCGTTAATTATTTATAATTAATGCTTATACAGTGTAGAATACACTCTGGATGATGGTTGATTGTTTCTTATTGTTGTTATACACATTTATTGTGTGAAATCCATATAAATAACATTATATGGTAATTGACCGTGTTTGATTCCAATTCAGAAGAAAAGAATATTTTTAAAATAACGAATATTTTAAAATAATATTCAGTAAAAGAACAAAATATGATTTTGATGTTCGATTTGGGATGGACACGAATATATTTAAATATATATAGCCGTGTTGATTAGATTAACGCCATTTTGATGTGAACGAAATTTATATCGATTTTATTCATTTTTATAATGAATATCGAAAAGGAAATGATTTCAAAATCTGATGTTTTGAAAATATTATCATTTATATATTAATGATATGGAATATTCAATTTTGATTTGAAATTGAATATGAAGTTGAAATTGTTTTGAAAATGAATTTAAAACGATTTATAAAATACGTTTTAAATGGAAATCGACGAAATATATATTATATTATATATATACATAATGGCCTAAATAGAACGCGCCGTGCAGCGGCAGTTCGCGAATTTCGACCATTGACTTCGAATGGACATTACGAGAGATCCGACCGTCGGATTAACCAGAACCGTTGGGTTCGTATCAAAAAGAGCTTTCTAATGAATACAAGAAATTAGAAATCTAATGGTTGGATTTGGAATTATGTCCAAAACAAAATTGGAAAAGGTCGCGGTGAGTGCAGTTCGATGACCGTTTATGGAAATCTACTGTACGGGCCTTGATAAAATTATTAAAAATATTGATAATTTGTGTAAAATCAAAATAAATGATTTGGAAGGAATTGGGATGAAAAATTCCACATTTGAAAAGATAAAAATATATTTTTATCGAAATGAACTAGTTACTAACTAGAATTATAATCCAATATTTTAAATAAATTAATTGGATTTGAAATGGTTTTAAAAATAACCGGAATTTCCAATATATGAATTGGAATGGATTTGAATCGAAATTATCTTCGGAATATTTCAATATTGGATTCCGTGATTATACGGATATGGTGAAGGAATTTGGAAGATATATATATCGTTATTCCAATACGATATTTGTTGATTTCAGAAATTGATATTGAATATAAGCCGATATATTTTCTATTCAGAGACTTGTATTTAATATCCAATGGGATTTTGGGTTTGTCGTGAATGGTGTCTTCGGTAACACTTTTCTTGAACCACAAGTGAAGAGAATAAATCTTTTAATTAAGATTGTTAGAGTTTCCAATTATATTTAATAATTGGAATAAAATGGAATGTGAATTAGGTTTATCGTGAACTATGTTTTAACGACATTCGTTCTTTAACCCAATTTACATTGAAATGTGATTTGGAATTTATAAATCTTTTGTTAAGATTTAAAGGAGATTTTCCAAAGTAAAGTTTTCCAATTTATCATATTAAATAGGAATTGAATGGAATTCGATTTGGTAATAATCGAGGTGAGCTTCTGTAACAACCCGGAAAATTTGAACCAATTTAAAAATTCTATTTTGGCTATTTTAGTAAATTTTGAATAGTTAACATAATTTATTTTAAACAATAATGATTAAAAATTTATTTTAATCGAAATTAAAACAAATATAATTATTTTAATTTCAAAAGGAATTGGAAATAGTACGGTAGTTTGAAAAGTCAAACCTGTACTTTGACTGAATGTACCGGATTCAAAGTCTAACGAATTTTAGTGAAACCAAAAATATCTAAATCTGTTTGAAAATATCTTTCCAAAGAATCCGAAAAATCGAAATTTCATAGCGGGAATAAAAAGTTATGGCCAGTTGAATATTCAGAATGGTCGATATAGTATAATTTATAGCCCGTATAAAAGGCCATTTTTGAAACAACCTCCGTTTTCGATGAAACCACTTTTGTTGGATCCGGAATGTCAAATTATTGCTAAGTTTAATTTTCCAGAATTTTTAGAATTAATATGTGAGTATGGCAAACGAAAATGTGTTTTGTCAATTTTAGTCAAATTTAATCGACTTGAAAATGGTCATTTTTCAAACGGTCTCGGAATTCGACGAAATTATTTTGTTAGGACCGTATCGTCAAAACAAAGGCAGAAATAATTTTTCTGGAATTTTCTGAGTCCGTATGTGGCCCTGGTGAATTTAAATATATGATCGAATTAATTTAATAAAGGATTTAAAATTTAAATTAAAGAATTCAGGCCACAGACAGTCATTTGGGCTGAGGAGGCCAAGCCCATTGGATCCGGAACGGGGGCTATTGGGTAGGATCAACTCCTGTTGGGCTGAAATTGGATTGGTTTAGAACTTATGGATTTATTTGTAAAATTTACATTAAAATGTTATAAAAATACATTGTCTACCTCAAAACCCTAAAGACCTACTATAGCAGCCGCCACTACCCAATATCCATGGTCGATGCTTCTCCTTTCTTCCTCCACTAAAATCATGCAATCCTCTCAACGAAAACTCCTACTTCTTTACACTTTTTTGTAGAGATTCTTCCGCTCTATCCATCCACACGGACAACCTTACCTGAAATTGCATAGTTCGAGAGTTCTACCCCTCCAAACCCGACGACTTGAAGCCGCCTCCCACGCCCCAGGATCGATCGAGCTTCACCCAAGTGGGTCCCCCCTGTGCGCCTCCCCTAGCTCTCCGATGTCCCACTCTCCGATCGTCAGACCATTGCACCGTTTGATCGCAAAGAGGAACCCTAGAATCGAACCTAAAGGAAAAAAGCACGGCCTTGTTTCTGTGTTGAGGAAGAAGAGGTTAAAACCTTATATTATTTTAATAATTTAATTATAAAATTATTATCTATCTTATTTAAATCATTACTAATTCATACGACTTCGAAAATGAACGATTTCAGATCCTGTGCGATCGTAGAGACGAGATCTACGCTGTTGTTCTGACTAGAAGCAATTCCGAGCTGATAAAATTTTAGTCAAATTTGCGGATCCAAACAATTCAGTCAGGTTCACGACTGTGAGATTTCTGATTTAAATAATTATTCAATTTAATTATTATTTTTCTCGCTGTTTAAATAGTTGTATGTATGATCTGCGATGTACGAAATTTAGAATTATTGATTTGATCCGTTTGTGATGTATTGATATAGATCTGTTAATTTGGACATTTTGTTGATATAGATCTGAATGTGATAGGATAATTAAAATAAATCATCTTTGTCAATATTTTGTTGATATAGATCTGAATGTGATAGGATAATTAAAATAAATCATCTTTGTCAATATTTTGTTGAATAAAATATATTAAACAAAAATGGAGTATCATGATTATTGAATTGAATTAGAATTGTCAATTCAATAAAAATATCATTTTGTTCATATTAT
The DNA here is from genome assembly GCA_030737875.1 of Allium sativum. Taxonomy (NCBI): domain Eukaryota; kingdom Viridiplantae; phylum Streptophyta; class Magnoliopsida; order Asparagales; family Amaryllidaceae; genus Allium; species Allium sativum. The sequence continues at coordinate 200,280,882 of CM060915.1, read as the reverse complement.
CGAATTGAATTAGAATTGTCAGTTCAATAAAAATATCATTTTGTTTAGATTATTGAATTGAATTAGAATTGTCAATTCAATAAAAATATCATTTTGTTTATATTATTGAATTGAATTAGAATTGTCAATTCAATAAAAATATCATTTTTGTTTATATTATTGAATTGAATTAGAATTGTCAATTCAATAAAAATATCATTTTGTTTATATTATTGAATTGAATTAGAATTGTCAATTTAATAAAAATATCATTTTGTTTATATTATTGAATTGAATTAGAAATTTCAATTCAATAAAAATATCACTTTGTTTATGTTATTGAATTGAATTAGAACTTTCAATTCAATATAAAATATATCAATTTGTTTGTTGATTGATAAAAACATCACCTTTGTTGTTGTTTGATTGAATTAGAGCCTTCAATCAAATAAAATAATGTTTTTGTGGATATAATTAAACTTACAGCAAAAATGGACATTTGGGTAAATAGAAAAATTATTTAAACAAAAGTCTTTATTTTTGTTTTATGGAGCTTTTGACACCCAAAATTGAAATTTTGTGTAAATAGAGAAATGGTTCATGTTTTTAATCAAAAACATGAATTCATTAAAATATACAATTTTAATGCTAAGGAAAAGAGTAAAAATAAAAAGTTACATTTTTATTTGCATTTTAGATGCAAATAAAAACATGAAATAAAGAGTTACATTTTTATTTGCATTGTAGACGCAAATAAAAACATGAATTAAAAAGTTAAATTTTTATTTGCATTTTAGATGCAAATAAAAACATGAATTAAAAAGTTACATTTTTATTTGCATTTTAGATGCAAATAAAAACATGAATTAAAAGGGATGCATTTTTGTTTGCATTTTAGATGCAAATAAAAACATGAATTAAAAAGGATGCATTTTTGATGCAAATAAAAACATGAAATAAAAAGTTGTATTTTTATTTGCGTTTTGAAAAGCAAGTAAAACTTTTATTCACAACTATAATAATTACATTATAACATCCATAACATGTTAGCATTGAGGAAAAGAACTAAGATCTATACATGACAAAAAAGAAAAACCTCAATGCTAACACGACAAAACCAAAAGAGTTCCAGTACAAACAATGGCCATAGCAAATCATTCCAGAAACCAGAAATAGAAAAAATGCTGAACATGCATAATTCTTTCATCACTTCATCATCAAAACTTTATCCAGTACCTGTCTTCTTGGTAATTGACTTGAGTATTACATTGAACAAAGCATCAGAACTCATCTCTATTGAAGTGAATACTCTACGATTCCTCTCTAACCAAACCTCCAATAGAAAAATCTTCAAAATCTTTAACAACAACAGACCTTCCTTTGATTTCCATCTGGTTGCTTTAAACAAGTTAAACCATTCTTCTCTACTAATGGTTGATGGCTGATGAAGTCTACCAAAATTCAGAATTCTCCTCTAAACTTGATACACAAATTTGCATTCAAAAAACAAATGAGTGTTGCTCTCAGACTCATCATGACATAATACACAAATATCATCTGGAACAATTCCTAACTTGTACAGCTTATCTTTAGTCTGCAAACCATTAGCCATTACTTTCCATAGATGAAAATTTTGTTTAGCATTGCTCATCAAATTCCATACTCTCTTATACCATGGAAAACATAACCTTTCACCACATAAAAGAGTATATACTGAATTGATAGTGTGAGGCTTTCCCATCCAAGAAATACTAGTATTATTATTATTAAAATTGGAAGAAATTTCATACCAGAGTCTCCTCAGAACTGTAGAGCTGCTATGGGGTAAAGATATCGCACCATCATGCAAATAATCATCAATTTTGGCTGAATCAGGAATACCACAATTTCTTCTCAAACTATACTCTACCACATTATGCAATATTAAACCTCTGGAAGACCATGGTGAGTGCCAGAATGAACCAGACTGTTGTGAGGAAAAACATTGAATATAAGGAAGAAATACACTTCTGAGCTTGAGAATCTGCCTCCAACTCTAACTACTAAAACTAGGTATTTGCATTGTCCAAAAGTTTTTCTTCCCAATCAAATTATTCTTTACATATTTAGCCCACAAACAATCACCATCAGAAAAAATCTTATCAATGTACAAAGGGATAGCTGCTTTGTTCCAAAGAAACAAGTTAGTGATACCCAAACCTCCACTCTTTTTATCAACACAGAGTTTTGAGAATGCTATAGGTACCATCTTTCTAACAAAGGGGTCACCATGTGTAGCGACCCGGGAATTTCGACACTAGAATCCAGACACTAACACTTCCGTGTCCAAACCCAAGTACCGAAAACCCAGAAAGCTAATAGAAAGAAGTTAGAGGGTGAGAAAAGAAAGAAAGAAATATTAGAATAGAAGAGTAAGAAGATCAGAGTCTCACAGCGGGATGGACAAAATATAATCATCAATAATACTTTTAAAAGAACTGTATATTACACATCAGAGTATACATTCAGATCAATACAACACACAACGGAAATAAACTAGTACCAATATATATATGGAATACGTCTCGACTTCAAATCCATCTTTGTTGCTTCCAGCGGAAACCTGACCTGTAAATATGCTTGGTCTGACCCGAGTACATTTGATTTAAAACAAAATTCACCCGGATCAGTCTAAAATACTATCAGTGATAAATTCATACAGCAACCAACTTGTTTAACTTTGAAATCCTTTTGAAACAAAAGGATAATAGTAAGACCAGTCCACACATAAACACGGACGGTTTTTACCTTACTATAACCCAAAACAATTTGAAATCAATATCTTATTCTGATATTATCATAGTGTCTAAATACAAGTAAATAGAATCTAGCAGAACGCTTGCATCTCACGCTCCACATATATAGTATACAATCAAAACTGCGGGCGCTTATTGGAGATTGGATTTCCAACTATGACAAGGTATGGGACCACCTGCCGATAGTGTATCTCTAGAGACGAATACACTGGGTTCAACAAGAACGTCTTGCAACCCGGCCCACACATGACCGACCACTCATTTCTCTTGAGTGTATAGAGCATATTGTCACCTTACGGCTTTTTGTCGCGCGACCACCGTAATCCCCGGGAGATACAGAAATGAAAAGAAGTAACAAATATGAATATTCTCTAGATGGTGACAATACACCCTAATGGGTGCGACCCACATAGCCATGCTGCCTGCCCGATTTTTTTGTCATTTCCCGGTTGATGAGGCTTGAGGCTATAATCGACTTTTGAAAACATCTGGCCACCATTCACATCGTCCATACACGTCATCCAGGAACAGGATGAACCGAAGGCACCCTCCTACCACATCCTAGGAATCACCCTATAGATTAGTAGCGAGAAGTCCTTGCAACCCATAGATTCCAATCACGACAGAATCGCAGTATATCTCTAGGGATCAGCCAGAGATTGTAAGTAACTCTTCCGCTTCATGAAGATCTACGGTCTTCAATTGCTCCATCACGATCAGCGTCTTTGACGTATTCGTATTTTGGTCGGAATGGTTTTCGAAGATAAATTCGATCCCGGTCTTCCCGTACCAATAACGTTGGGTCAGATTTTGATAGTTGGTTGTTTGACTATCAAAATAAACAAGCACAAAAATAAAACAAATCCATTGTTTATTTCATAGCATCACTTGGCCCTTTTAAAATCAATATCTCAGTTGAAATACCCAAAAATAATATATTGGTTCTAATCATATAATTACACTCAAATCCCCTTTTCTATATTTAGAAAATATCTTAAATCATATCTAATTTATCTTTCACCAATATTTCCAAACATGGCTATAACCTTCCTTATCATTTTATCGGATCACTTATCATTTGTAAAATTATTACGACATCTTCTTTGGATTCATTTTTTTGAATACCAAAACCATCCCCCATTCTTTTAGACTAAACCTGTTTGCATTTCATTCTATAACCTTGAAAATGCCGTTATCTTTCCATTAATCATTTCATACCATCACACCCCTTTTTATTTCCTTTTATTTCGAGATCTCTTCATATATATGCTTATATTTCCGAATCCTTCAAATAATATTACACTATTATTTTTCCAAAATATTTTACTTTACGATCTTTCGCCATTACGACTAATACTATCTTTTGATAATCCTGAAGCCGTTCAAGTTGGGGTATTTTAATTACCTCTCAGACCTTGATCAACAACGTTCTTATCATCAGATAGACATCAGTTGTAATACAAAAACTGACACTCATTTCCAATACGACAAATCCCATTATAATTCCATCTTGATGGAATATCATCTCTTCTTTTAAAAATGGCAATTCTATATCGCATCCTTTTAACTTATCTCGATTCACTACTCTAATTCAAGTCGGGTTTTATAACTTCGTCCAACTTGGATTCCATATAATCCGATTTAGTATAATTCAATAAGAATTAAAAATAAAACTTCGGTTTCACATTATAGATACTAAATTGCTTTATTAACTATCAACACGACTTTAAACTTCACAACATTCCTGACTATATTTAACATTCCAAAATATCACTTTGATTTTTAATAAATGACAAATAATTAAATTTCAACCTTTAAAAATAAAACTAGGTTACCCAACCATCAACTACTTTAAATTAATGAACTTATTTAACCAACAATTTCAGCAAAGCCGTTTACTTGTTTCTCTTTAAACATGACTAACTAGTTAGTCAATCGTTATCGATCTTGTCATTTAAATTAATTAATAATTAATTTAAATAATGCTATTCACTTTGATTTTCAATAAGTCAATATCAATATAAACCCCATTCTATTTGTTACATCAAATCTGGCCACTTGAACTTGCTAAATAAAGTTGTTTAACAGTCATTTGATAAGCACGTGCTTCGCGCACGGTAGATTTTGGTTAAACCAAAACGACAATTTGTGGTTAAAACGAACCAATGTATATATGTGACTAATATATTCCCCTTTTAGAACTTCATTTAAAATAATATATATATTTAAAAATATATATTCGGTTATACAATAAATTTTATAACTCTATTTCTAGCGATTCACCTGACGGTGACTCGTTCTTTATAAAACAGTGCATATTTGGGCCATCTGCTATTTACTTATTGACCATGCTATTTATTGATTCAAAACCCAACCACATTCAATGATCAATAGGGTTTAAATTCAACGGGTTTGAACAGTTCATAAAATATGAAATAACAGCATAATAAATATTTGAGGAACCGGTTTGATTCCTCCTACCTGTTCTTCCCTGCAACACAGACCATTAAAATATTTCATATCAGTACCTAGAAATATTTAAACACCATTTAATCAACCATAGGCATCCAAGGCATCCAATCAACCAATTAAATTTAATTATACGAATTTAGCACATCCTAGTATTTCAGAAATGTGTGAGAATTAACTCACCTTATTTTTGATTGACGGTCGCCGCGTTATCCCATTTAATTTTAAACCGGCGTTTAAAATTAAATAGAATCTCGATTGATTCCAATTCCTTCCGAACCTGCACAGCAGCATGGTGCTCCCTATTGTGATTCCATCGCTCCCGGGTTTGCGTCGTTCTGATAATATACGGTCGAGTTATCGTTATTACAGTATATACATATAAATTAAAATAATTAAATTAAAACTTAAACTTAATTATCGTTTACCTAACCTTTGTTAAGTTAACCAATACCTTACTAAACGTATTCCTTTCGTTGATGGAAAGACTGATGACTTGATTCTCAGCCCTACACACGTTCTCCCCCTTTCACGCCTTGTCTAACCATTTTTTTTTTCTTCTTCATTGGAAACGCACATCACATAGTCACCCCCACGTCCAAACATCCCTTGCTACATGCACAACAAACCATCACTTCCCATCATGTACCCAATTTCCTTCCCCACTTCTCAGTTTGTGTTTTACACACATTTTTTTTTTCTTTTGAAACCTAAGGACCTTAAGCCCATATTTCTTTTCCAATCCAACTCCACGTTACTTCCCATTTGCCTGTAGCAAACATAATACACACATCCCCCTTTTTCCACTAAACTTCCACCATCAGTTTTCCCCTTCTCTCCATATACTCCTCCCATGCAAAAAGACTAGAACCCATTTCTTTAAACCACGTAACCCATGCATCTTCCTCCTATTTCTTACTTGCTCCAAATATGCTCTCGCCTCAATGAACCCACGCCATTATTTTTTTTTTATTTTTTTTTATTTTTTTTAGAGAGGGAGCGCTTTCCTAACGGAGAAGAAGAAGTGAAGAGATTTGAACGGAGGGTGGGCTTTATATAAGGTTGAGGAACCGTGGTAGTCAAGTATTCGTGGAGAGCACGGTAAATAAAGTTTGGCTGCCAAGAAAATTAACTTGAATTGTTTTTTTTACTTCCCTTGGAAGCCACGGTTTCACAGTTAGTAGGTATAGGCTTCACTTCATAGCTGTTTGTATAGGGGACGGTCTGCGTTATATAAGGGTAGCTGTATTGTTTAAATAGAGGAAGATAGTGTAATTTTATTATTATCATTTATCATATAGGTGAAACGGTCCATACTCAAGACATGCAATAGATTTAATTTGATTTTACGTTGTGCAGTGATATTTTTAGAATAGCCACATGCCTCCCCTACCCAAGCCATGCGCTACATATAGGGTAGGAATTTGAAAGGGAAATACCTAGACGTTGAAATGTATGCTGAAGTTTTGTCATATCCCTTACAACATTTAAAACAACATGGTGAGGTGTAGAGACAAGCGTACGAGCTTCAGTCGACAAGAAATTATGGGTTGTCTCCTTTTTATAAATTTTGATTTGATTTCAGTGGAAGAGACAAGCGATTTTTAGTCATAAAATGAGTGTACCCCATCCTATAAGACTCCGTCCTCATGAGATTCGCTATCGACGGAAATAAAAATACTGTCGCATTCAACAGTGTGCCACGATCCCAAAAATATAATAATATCGGTAGATTGACTCATATTTAGAAACCCCAAAATATTGATATAGGGTGCGAAATACTCAAAATAAAAAGTTGCTTATTTTGCGAATTAAAAATTACAGTAAAATTCTAAAAATTAAATTATGACTACGCCTCAAAGGACTTGTCCAAATTCGAAGTCAATATTTAATTATATTAAATAATCCGTTACGGCGTATAAACAATTCAACAGCGACTATTTCAAAATTTGATTTGGACGTAAAATAAAATCTGCCATACGAAAACTCGATTTTTATCTTTCATTAGAAAAATATTATCAAACAGATTCAGACGCTTCTTGTTTCACAGAATTCCGACTTAACACGGATTCAGTATAGTCAATTGAAGTTGAAATTCAATTTTACGAACTATCGCGCTGTTTCGAGTTCGTTTTAAAATTTAAAATATAAATATAAAGGCTCGGTCGTCGTTTGATAAACGAATTCGATATTAAATTCCATAAATAATTCAAATATAATATTGAAACAAATTTAAATATTCGAATTCAAATAGCCGAAAAATCCGGGTCGTTACATTCTTCCCCCCTTAAATAAATTTCGTCCTCGAAATTGCTAGGTAAAAAGAAAGCTCCAACCGCAATTATTTTCAAAATAATTAATTTAAAATATCATCAAAAATATCACTAAGTTTTAAAATTTTCGAAAAATTCGGCAACACCTCCTCTACACGTTTCGATCGAAACAACTACAAACGCTACTCTGGCCTCTCATATTGATCCAAAGAAAATAAAAGCAAAGCGTCTACCCATTTCGGGTATCAATTCAATCATCAAACCAATATATTAAGGTTTACCTTTTTGTCGGGCAACTTCATCCCAGTTTCGAAGCAAATCGATCAACAACTCTTCATTTCCCAATCTGCTCTTCAATCTCCGTGATCAAGTCAATTATTATAGCCTTCTGGCAGTCTGCCCTTTACTCAACTTCCAATGCAAAAACTGATACCGGGTTATATCATATAATCCCATCCAAAAGCCGTTATGCTGGAATTTCTTTCTTTTCAATCCATTCAACTTCTTAATTAACCGTTGATGGTTTCAATTTAATCCAATCCAGCCAAGTAAGCAACAATCACTTAATCAAATCATTTCATTTTTCTTTTTAAATTTTTATTTAACTTATCTTAAGTTAAATATTTAATTTCACACTCAAATTTTATTCATCAATTCTATAATTCAAATTTCCTTTTATTTACCCATTCAAATTCATTCCCCTGAATCTCATTTCAATTCATTTACTACAAATTAGTTCTCAACCAAGTTCAAATTGGTTCAATATATAACCACCTCCATTTAAAATCTTATTTAATTATAATAACAACCATCGACACATCCATATATAATAATAATTTCAGAAAATTATTCTTTAATAACAAAAATATATTTTTGGACAAAATTATTTCATTTACCCAGCTTTCCAAAACAATACTGTGTCGAATTACTTCGTTCAAGGGTTTACAAAAACTTTTCGATACAGTGTGCACCCTGCATCGACCAGAATTTTTAAATCACTCGACAAACCAATCAACACCATATAAAAACAATTTTTATATCAATTAACAAATACACGCTCAAATATACATTCAACTCGATCTAGGGTATTGCTAACCACATCTCTATCGATTCACACCACAGAGCCAAGGTTATTACTTAACCATAAGCTCTGATACCAACTGTAGCGACCCGGGAATTTCGACACTAGAATCCAGACACTAACACTTCCGTGTCCAAACCCAAGTACCGAAAACCCAGAAAGCTAATAGAAAGAAGTTAGAGGGTGAGAAAAGAAAGAAAGAAATATTAGAATAGAAGAGTAAGAAGATCAGAGTCTCACAGCGGGATGGACAAAATATAATCATCAATAATACTTTTAAAAGAACTGTATATTACACATCGGAGTATACATTCAGATCAATACAACACACAACGGAAATAAACTAGTACCAGTATATATATGGAATACGTCTCGACTTCAACTCCATCTTTGTTGCTTCCAGCGGAAACCTGACCTGTAAATATGCTTGGTCTGACCCGAGTACATTTGATTTAAAACAAAATTCACCCAGATCAGTCTAAAATACTATCAGTGATAAATTCATACAGCAACCAACTTGTTTAACTTTGAAATCCTTTTGAAACAAAAGGATAATAGTAAGACCAGTCCACACATAAACACGGACGGTTTTTACCTTACTATAACCCAAAACAATTTGAAATCAATATCTTATTCTGATATTATCATAGTGTCTAAATACAAGTAAATAGAATCTAGCAGAACGCTTGCATCTCACGCTCCACATATATAGTATACAATCAAAACTGCGGGCGCTTATTGGAGATTGGATTTCCAACTATGACAAGGTTTGGGACCACCTGCCGATAGTGTATCTCTAGAGACGAATACACTGGGTTCAACAAGAACGTCTTGCAACCCGGCCCACACATGACCGACCACTCATTTCTCTTGAGTGTATCGAGCATATTGTCACCTTACGGCTTTTTGTCGTGCGACCACCGTAATCCCCGGGAGATACAGAAATGAAAAGAAGTAACAAATATGAATATTCTCTAGATGGTGACAATACACCCTAATGGGTGCGACCCACATAGCCATGCTGCCTGCCCGATTTTTTTGTCATTTCCCGGTTGATGAGGCTTGAGGCTATAATCGACTTTTGAAAACATCTGGCCACCATTCACATCGTCCATACACGTCATCCAGGAACAGGATGAACCGAAGGCACCCTCCTACCACATCCTAGGAATCACCCTATAGATTAGTAGCGAGAAGTCCTTGCAACCCATAGATTCCAATCACGACAGAATCGCAGTATATCTCTAGGGATCAGCCAGAGATTGTAAGTAACTCTTCCGCTTCATGAAGATCTACGGTCTTCAATTGCTCCATCACGATCAGCGTCTTTGACGTATTCGTATTTTGGTCGGAATGGTTTTCGAAGATAAATTCGATCCCGGTCTTCCCGTACCAATAACGTTGGGTCAGATTTTGATAGTTGGTTGTTTGACTATCAAAATAAACAAGCACAAAAATAAAACAAATCCATTGTTTATTTCATAGCATCACTTGGCCCTTTTAAAATCAATATCTCAGTTGAAATACCCAAAAATAATATATTGGTTCTAATCATATAATTACACTCAAATCCCCTTTTCTATATTTAGAAAATATCTTAAATCATATCTAATTTATCTTTCACCAATATTTCCAAACATGGCTATAACCTTCCTTATCATTTTATCGGATCACTTATCATTTGTAAAATTATTACGACATCTTCTTTGGATTCATTTTTTTGAATACCAAAACCATCCCCCATTCTTTTAGACTAAACCTGTTTGCATTTCATTCTATAACCTTGAAAATTCCGTTATCTTTCCATTAATCATTTCATACCATCACACCCCTTTTTATTTCCTTTTATTTCGAGATCTCTTCATATATATGCTTATATTTCCGAATCCTTCAAATAATATTACACTATTATTTTTCCAAAATATTTTACTTTACGATCTTTCGCCATTACGACTAATACTATCTTTTGATAATCCTGAAGCCGTTCAAGTTGGGGTATTTTAATTACCTCTCAGACCTTGATCAACAACGTTCTTATCATCAGATAGACATCAGTTGTAATACAAAAACTGACACTCATTTCCAATACGACAAATCCCATTATAATTCCATCTTGATGGAATATCATCTCTTCTTTTAAAAATGGCAATTCTATATCGCATCCTTTTAACTTATCTCGATTCACTACTCTAATTCAAGTCGGGTTTTATAACTTCGTCCAACTTGGATTCCATATAATCCGATTTAGTATAATTCAATAAGAATTAAAAATAAAACTTCGGTTTCACATTATAGATACTAAATTGCTTTATTAACTATCAACACGACTTTAAACTTCACAACATTCCTGACTATATTTAACATTCCAAAATATCACTTTAATTTTTAATAAATGACAAATAATTAAATTTCAACCTTTAAAAATAAAACTAGGTTACCCAACCATCAACTACTTTAAATTAATGAACTTATTTAACCAACAATTTCAGCAAAGCCGTTTACTTGTTTCTCTTTAAACATGACTAACTAGTTAGTCAATCGTTATCGATCTTGTCATTTAAATTAATTAATAATTAATTTAAATAATGCTATTCACTTTGATTTTCAATAAGTCAATATCAATATAAACCCCATTCTATTTGTTACATCAAATCTGGCCACTTGAACTTGCTAAATAAAGTTGTTTAACAGTCATTTGATAAGCACGTGCTTCGCGCACGGTAGATTTTGGTTAAACCAAAACGACAATTTGTGGTTAAAACGAACCAATGTATATATGTGACTAATATATTCCCCTTTTAGAACTTCATTTAAAATAATATATATATTTAAAAATATATATTCGGTTATACAATAAATTTTATAACTCTATTTCTAGCGATTCACCTGACGGTGACTCGTTCTTTATAAAACAGTGCATATTTGGGCCATCTGCTATTTACTTATTGACCATGCTATTTATTGATTCAAAACCCAACCACATTCAATGATCAATAGGGTTTAAAGTCAACGGGTTTGAACAGTTCATAAAATATGAAATAACAGCATAATAAATATTTGAGGAACCGGTTTGATTCCTCCTACCTGTTCTTCCCTGCAACACAGACCATTAAAATATTTCATATCAGTACCTAGAAATATTTAAACACCATTTAATCAACCATAGGCATCCAAGGCATCCAATCAACCAATTAAATTTAATTATACGAATTTAGCACATCCTAGTATTTCAGAAATGTGTGAGAATTAACTCACCTTATTTTTGATTGACGGTCGCCGCGTTATCCCATTTAATTTTAAACCGGCGTTTAAAATTAAATAGAATCTCGATTGATTCCAATTCCTTCCGAACCTGCACAGCAGCATGGTGCTCCCTATTGTAATTCCATCGCTCCCGGGTTTGCGTCGTTCTGATAATATACGGTCGAGTTATCGTTATTACAGTATATACATATAAATTAAAATAATTAAATTAAAACTTAAACTTAATTATCGTTTACCTAACCTTTGTTAAGTTAACCAATACCTTACTAAACGTATTCCTTTCGTTGATGGAAAGACTGATGACTTGATTCTCAGCCCTACACACGTTCTCCCCCTTTCACGCCTTGTCTAACCATTTTTTTTTTCTTCTTCATTGGAAACGCACATCACATAGTCACCCCCACGTCCAAACATCCCTTGCTACATGCACAACAAACCATCACTTCCCATCATGTACCCAATTTCCTTCCCCACTTCTCAGTTTGTGTTTTACACACATTTTTTTTTTCTTTTGAAACCTAAGGACCTTAAGCCCATATTTCTTTTCCAATCCAACTCCACGTTACTTCCCATTTGCCTGTAGCAAACATAATACACACATCCCCCTTTTTCCACTAAACTTCCACCATCAGTTTTCCCCTTCTCTCCATATACTCCTCCCATGCAAAAAGACTAGAACCCATTTCTTTAAACCACGTAACCCATGCATCTTCCTCCTATTTCTTACTTGCTCCAAATATGCTCTCGCCTCAATGAACCCACGCCATTATTTTTTTTTTTTTTTTTTTTTTTTTAGAGAGGGAGCGCTTTCCTAACGGAGAAGAAGAAGTGAAGAGATTTGAACGGAGGGTGGGCTTTATATAAGGTTGAGGAACCGTGGTAGTCAAGTATTCGTGGAGAGCACGGTAAATAAAGTTTGGCTGCCAAGAAAATTAACTTGAATTGTTTTTTTTTACTTCCCTTGGAAGCCACGGTTTCACAGTTAGTAGGTATAGGCTTCACTTCATAGCTGTTTGTATAGGGGACGGTCTGCGTTATATAAGGGTAGCTGTATTGTTTAAATAGAGGAAGATAGTGTAATTTTATTATTATCATTTATCATATAGGTGAAACGGTCCATACTCAAGACATGCAAGAGATTTAATTTGATTTTACGTTGTACAGTGATATTTTTAGAATAGCCACATGCCTCCCCTACCCAAGCCATGCGCTACATATAGGGTAGGAATTTGAAAGGGAAATACCTAGACGTTGAAATGTATGCTGAAGTTTTGTCATATCCCTTACAACATTTAAAACAACATGGTGAGGTGTAGAGACAAGCGTACGAGCTTCAGTCGACAAGAAATTATGGGTTGTCTCCTTTTTATAAATTTTGATTTGATTTCAGTGGAAGAGACAAGCGATTTTTAGTCATAAAATGAGTGTACCCCATCCTATAAGACTCCGTCCTCATGAGATTCGCTATCGACGGAAATAAAAATACTGTCGCATTCAACAGTGTGCCACGATCCCAAAAATATAATAATATCGGTAGATTGACTCATATTTAGAAACCCCAAAATATTGATATAGGGTGCGAAATACTCAAAATAAAAAGTTGCTTATTTTGCGAATTAAAAATTACAGTAAAATTCTAAAAATTAAATTATGACTACGCCTCAAAGGACTTGTCCAAATTCGAAGTCAATATTTAATTATATTAAATAATCCGTTACGGCGTATAAACAATTCAACAGCGACTATTTCAAAATTTGATTTGGACGTAAAATAAAATCTGCCATACGAAAACTCGATTTTTATCTTTCATTAGAAAAATATTATCAAACAGATTCAGACGCTTCTTGTTTCACAGAATTCCGACTTAACACGGATTTAGTATAGTCAATTGAAGTTGAAATTCAATTTTACGAACTATCGCGCTGTTTCGAGTTCGTTTTAAAATTTAAAATATAAATATAAAGGCTCGGTCGTCGTTTGATAAACGAATTCGATATTAAATTCCATAAATAATTCAAATATAATATTGAAACAAATTTAAATATTCGAATTCAAATAGCCGAAAAATCCGGGTCGTTACATTCTTCCCCCCTTAAATAAATTTCGTCCTCGAAATTGCTAGGTAAAAAGAAAGCTCCAACCGCAATTATTTTCAAAATAATTAATTTAAAATATCATCAAAAATATCACTAAGTTTTAAAATTTTCGAAAAATTCGGCAACACCTCCTCTACACGTTTCGATCGAAACAACTACAAACGCTACTCTGGCCTCTCATATTGATCCAAAGAAAATAAAAGCAAAGCGTCTACCCATTTCGGGTATCAATTCAATCATCAAACCAATATATTAAGGTTTACCTTTTTGTCGGGCAACTTCATCCCAGTTTCGAAGCAAATCGATCAACAACTCTTCATTTCCCAATCTGCTCTTCAATCTCCGTGATCAAGTCAATTATTATAGCCTTCTGGCAGTCTGCCCTTTACTCAACTTCCAATGCAAAAACTGATACCGGGTTATATCATATAATCCCATCCAAAAGCCGTTATGCTGGAATTTCTTTCTTTTCAATCCATTCAACTTCTTAATTAACCGTTGATGGTTTCAATTTAATCCAATCCAGCCAAGTAAGCAACAATCACTTAATCAAATCATTTCATTTTTCTTTTTAAATTTTTATTTAACTTATCTTAAGTTAAATATTTAATTTCACACTCAAATTTTATTCATCAATTCTATAATTCAAATTTCCTTTTATTTACCCATTCAAATTCATTCCCCTGAATCTCATTTCAATTCATTTACTACAAATTAGTTCTCAACCAAGTTCAAATTGGTTCAATATATAACCACCTCCATTTAAAATCTTATTTAATTATAATAACAACCATCGACACATCCATATATAATAATAATTTCAGAAAATTATTCTTTAATAACAAAAATATATTTTTGGACAAAATTATTTCATTTACCCAGCTTTCCAAAACAATACTGTGTCGAATTACTTCGTTCAAGGGTTTACAAAAACTTTTCGATACAGTGTGCACCCTGCATCGACCAGAATTTTTAAATCACTCGACAAACCAATCAACACCATATAAAAACAATTTTTATATCAATTAACAAATACACGCTCAAATATACATTCAACTCGATCTAGGGTATTGCTAACCACATCTCTATCGATTCACACCACAGAGCCAAGGTTATTACTTAACCATAAGCTCTGATACCAACTGTAGCGACCCGGGAATTTCGACACTAGAATCCAGACACTAACACTTCCGTGTCCAAACCCAAGTACCGAAAACCCAGAAAGCTAATAGAAAGAAGTTAGAGGGTGAGAAAAGAAAGAAAGAAATATTAGAATAGAAGAGTAAGAAGATCAGAGTCTCACAGCGGGATGGACAAAATATAATCATCAATAATACTTTTAAAAGAACTGTATATTACACATCGGAGTATACATTCAGATCAATACAACACACAACGGAAATAAACTAGTACCAGTATATATATGGAATACGTCTCGACTTCAACTCCATCTTTGTTGCTTCCAGCGGAAACCTGACCTGTAAATATGCTTGGTCTGACCCGAGTACATTTGATTTAAAACAAAATTCACCCGGATCAGTCTAAAATACTATCAGTGATAAATTCATACAGCAACCAACTTGTTTAACTTTGAAATCCTTTTGAAACAAAAGGATAATAGTAAGACCAGTCCACACATAAACACGGACGGTTTTTACCTTACTATAACCCAAAACAATTTGAAATCAATATCTTATTCTGATATTATCATAGTGTCTAAATACAAGTAAATAGAATCTAGCAGAACGCTTGCATCTCACGCTCCACATATATAGTATACAATCAAAACTGCGGGCGCTTATTGGAGATTGGATTTCCAACTATGACAAGGTTTGGGACCACCTGCCGATAGTGTATCTCTAGAGACGAATACACTGGGTTCAACAAGAACGTCTTGCAACCCGGCCCACACATGACCGACCACTCATTTCTCTTGAGTGTATCGAGCATATTGTCACCTTACGGCTTTTTGTCGCGCGACCACCGTAATCCCCGGGAGATACAGAAATGAAAAGAAGTAACAAATATGAATATTCTCTAGATGGTGACAATACACCCTAATGGGTGCGACCCACATAGCCATGCTGCCTGCCCGATTTTTTTGTCATTTCCCGGTTGATGAGGCTTGAGGCTATAATCGACTTTTGAAAACATCTGGCCACCATTCACATCGTCCATACACGTCATCCAGGAACAGGATGAACCGAAGGCACCCTCCTACCACATCCTAGGAATCACCCTATAGATTAGTAGCGAGAAGTCCTTGCAACCCATAGATTCCAATCACGACAGAATCACAGTATATCTCTAGGGATCAGCCAGAGATTGTAAGTAACTCTTCCGCTTCATGAAGATCTACGGTCTTCAATTGCCCCATCACGATCAGCGTCTTTGACGTATTCGTATTTTGGTCGGAATGGTTTTCGAAGATAAATTCGATCCCGGTCTTCCCGTACCAATAACGTTGGGTCAGATTTTGATAGTTGGTTGTTTGACTATCAAAATAAACAAGCACAAAAATAAAACAAATCCATTGTTTATTTCATAGCATCACTTGGCCCTTTTAAAATCAATATCTCAGTTGAAATACCCAAAAATAATATATTGGTTCTAATCATATAATTACACTCAAATCCCCTTTTCTATATTTAGAAAATATCTTAAATCATATCTAATTTATCTTTCACCAATATTTCCAAACATGGCTATAACCTTCCTTATCATTTTATCGGATCACTTATCATTTGTAAAATTATTACGACATCTTCTTTGGATTCATTTTTTTGAATACCAAAACCATCCCCCATTCTTTTAGACTAAACCTGTTTGCATTTCATTCTATAACCTTGAAAATGCCGTTATCTTTCCATTAATCATTTCATACCATCACACCCCTTTTTATTTCCTTTTATTTCGAGATCTCTTCATATATATGCTTATATTTCCGAATCCTTCAAATAATATTACACTATTATTTTTCCAAAATATTTTACTTTACGATCTTTCGCCATTACGACTAATACTATCTTTTGATAATCCTGAAGCCGTTCAAGTTGGGGTATTTTAATTACCTCTCAGACCTTGATCAACAACGTTCTTATCATCAGATAGACATCAGTTGTAATACAAAAACTGACACTCATTTCCAATACGACAAATCCCATTATAATTCCATCTTGATGGAATATCATCTCTTCTTTTAAAAATGGCAATTCTATATCGCATCCTTTTAACTTATCTCGATTCACTACTCTAATTCAAGTCGGGTTTTATAACTTCGTCCAACTTGGATTCCATATAATCCGATTTAGTATAATTCAATAAGAATTAAAAATAAAACTTCGGTTTCACATTATAGATACTAAATTGCTTTATTAACTATCAACACGACTTTAAACTTCACAACATTCCTGACTATATTTAACATTCCAAAATATCACTTTGATTTTTAATAAATGACAAATAATTAAATTTCAACCTTTAAAAATAAAACTAGGTTACCCAACCATCAACTACTTTAAATTAATGAACTTATTTAACCAACAATTTCAGCAAAGCCGTTTACTTGTTTCTCTTTAAACATGACTAACTAGTTAGTCAATCGTTATCGATCTTGTCATTTAAATTAATTAATAATTAATTTAAATAATACTATTCACTTTGATTTTCAATAAGTCAATATCAATATAAACCCCATTCTATTTGTTACATCAAATCTGGCCACTTGAACTTGCTAAATAAAGTTGTTTAACAGTCATTTGATAAGCACGTGCTTCGCGCACGGTAGATTTTGGTTAAACCAAAACGACAATTTGTGGTTAAAACGAACCAATGTATATATGTGACTAATATATTCCCCTTTTAGAACTTCATTTAAAATAATATATATATTTAAAAATATATATTCGGTTATACAATAAATTTTATAACTCTATTTCTAGCGATTCACCTGACGGTGACTCGTTCTTTATAAAACAGTGCATATTTGGGCCATCTGCTATTTACTTATTGACCATGCTATTTATTGATTCAAAACCCAACCACATTCAATGATCAATAGGGTTTAAAGTCAACGGGTTTGAACAGTTCATAAAATATGAAATAACAGCATAATAAATATTTGAGGAACCGGTTTGATTCCTCCTACATGTTCTTCCCTGCAACACAGACCATTAAAATATTTCATATCAGTACCTAGAAATATTTAAACACCATTTAATCAACCATAGGCATCCAAGGCATCCAATCAACCAATTAAATTTAATTATACGAATTTAGCACATCCTAGTATTTCAGAAATGTGTGAGAATTAACTCACCTTATTTTTGATTGACGGTCGCCGCGTTATCCCATTTAATTTTAAACCGGCATTTAAAATTAAATAGAATCTCGATTGATTCCAATTCCTTCCGAACCTGCACAGCAGCATGGTGCTCCCTATTGTGATTCCATCGCTCCCGGGTTTGCGTCGTTCTGATAATATACGGTCGAGTTATCGTTATTACAGTATATACATATAAATTAAAATAATTAAATTAAAACTTAAACTTAATTATCGTTTACCTAACCTTTGTTAAGTTAACCAATACCTTACTAAACCTATTCCTTTCGTTGATGGAAAGACTGATGACTTGATTCTCAGCCCTACACACGTTCTCCCCCTTTCACGCCTTGTCTAACCATTTTTTTTTTCTTCTTCATTGGAAACACACATCACATAGTCACCCCCACGTCCAAACATCCCTTGCTACATGCACAACAAACCATCACTTCCCATCATGTACCCAATTTCCTTCCCCACTTCTCAGTTTGTGTTTTACACACATTTTTTTTTTCTTTTGAAACCTAAGGACCTTAAGCCCATATTTCTTTTCCAATCCAACTCCACGTTACTTCCCATTTGCCTGTAGCAAACATAATACACACATCCCCCTTTTTCCACTAAACTTCCACCATCAGTTTTCCCCTTCTCTCCATATACTCCTCCCATGCAAAAAGACTAGAACCCATTTCTTTAAACCACGTAACCCATGCATCTTCCTCCTATTTCTTACTTGCTCCAAATATGCTCTCGCCTCAATGAACCCACGCCATTATTATTTTTTTATTTTTTTTTAGAGAGGGAGCGCTTTCCTAACGGAGAAGAAGAAGTGAAGAGATTTGAACGGAGGGTGGGCTTTATATAAGGTTGAGGAACCGTGGTAGTCAAGTATTCGTGGAGAGCACGGTAAATAAAGTTTGGCTGCCAAGAAAATTAACTTGAATTGTTTTTTTTTACTTCCCTTGGAAGCCACGGTTTCACAGTTAGTAGGTATAGGCTTCACTTCATAGCTGTTTGTATAGGGGACGGTCTGCGTTATATAAGGGTAGCTGTATTGTTTAAATAGAGGAAGATAGTGTAATTTTATTATTATCATTTATCATATAGGTGAAACGGTCCATACTCAAGACATGCAAGAGATTTAATTTGATTTTACGTTGTGCAGTGATATTTTTAGAATAGCCACATGCCTCCCCTACCCAAGCCATGCGCTACATATAGGGTAGGAATTTGAAAGGGAAATACCTAGACGTTGAAATGTATGCTGAAGTTTTGTCATATCCCTTACAACATTTAAAACAACATGGTGAGGTGTAGAGACAAGCGTACGAGCTTCAGTCGACAAGAAATTATGGGTTGTCTCCTTTTTATAAATTTTGATTTGATTTCAGTGGAAGAGACAAGCGATTTTTAGTCATAAAATGAGTGTACCCCATCCTATAAGACTCCGTCCTCATGAGATTCGCTATCGACGGAAATAAAAATACTGTCGCATTCAACAGTGTGCCACGATCCCAAAAATATAATAATATCGGTAGATTGACTCATATTTAGAAACCCCAAAATATTGATATAGGGTGCGAAATACTCAAAATAAAAAGTTGCTTATTTTGCGAATTAAAAATTACAGTAAAATTCTAAAAATTAAATTATGACTACGCCTCAAAGGACTTGTCCAAATTCGAAGTCAATATTTAATTATATTAAATAATCCGTTACGGCGTATAAACAATTCAACAGCGACTATTTCAAAATTTGATTTGGACGTAAAATAAAATCTGCCATACGAAAACTCGATTTTTATCTTTCATTAGAAAAATATTATCAAACAGATTCAGACGCTTCTTGTTTCACAGAATTCCGACTTAACACGGATTCAGTATAGTCAATTGAAGTTGAAATTCAATTTTACGAACTATCGCGCTGTTTCGAGTTCGTTTTAAAATTTAAAATATAAATATAAAGGCTCGGTCGTCGTTTGATAAACGAATTCGATATTAAATTCCATAAATAATTCAAATATAATATTGAAACAAATTTAAATATTCGAATTCAAATAGCCGAAAAATCCGGGTCGTTACATTCTTCCCCCCTTAAATAAATTTCGTCCTCGAAATTGCTAGGTAAAAAGAAAGCTCCAACCGCAATTATTTTCAAAATAATTAATTTAAAATATCATCAAAAATATCACTAAGTTTTAAAATTTTCGAAAAATTCGGCAACACCTCCTCTACACGTTTCGATCGAAACAACTACAAACGCTACTCTGGCCTCTCATATTGATCCAAAGAAAATAAAAGCAAAGCGTCTACCCATTTCGGGTATCAATTCAATCATCAAACCAATATATTAAGGTTTACCTTTTTGTCGGGCAACTTCATCCCAGTTTCGAAGCAAATCGATCAACAACTCTTCATTTCCCAATCTGCTCTTCAATCTCCGTGATCAAGTCAATTATTATAGCCTTCTGGCAGTCTGCCCTTTACTCAACTTCCAATGCAAAAACTGATACCGGGTTATATCATATAATCCCATCCAAAAGCCGTTATGCTGGAATTTCTTTCTTTTCAATCCATTCAACTTCTTAATTAACCGTTGATGGTTTCAATTTAATCCAATCCAGCCAAGTAAGCAACAATCACTTAATCAAATCATTTCATTTTTCTTTTTAAATTTTTATTTAACTTATCTTAAGTTAAATATTTAATTTCACACTCAAATTTTATTCATCAATTCTATAATTCAAATTTCCTTTTATTTACCCATTCAAATTCATTCCCCTGAATCTCATTTCAATTCATTTACTACAAATTAGTTCTCAACCAAGTTCAAATTGGTTCAATATATAACCACCTCCATTTAAAATCTTATTTAATTATAATAACAACCATCGACACATCCATATATAATAATAATTTCAGAAAATTATTCTTTAATAACAAAAATATATTTTTGGACAAAATTATTTCATTTACCCAGCTTTCCAAAACAATACTGTGTCGAATTACTTCGTTCAAGGGTTTACAAAAACTTTTCGATACAGTGTGCACCCTGCATCGACCAGAATTTTTAAATCACTCGACAAACCAATCAACACCATATAAAAACAATTTTTATATCAATTAACAAATACGCGCTCAAATATACATTCAACTCGATCTAGGGTATTGCTAACCACATCTCTATCGAGTCACACCACAGAGCCAAGGTTATTACTTAACCATAAGCTCTGATACCAACTGTAGCGACCCGGGAATTTCGACACTAGAATCCAGACACTAACACTTCCGTGTCCAAACCCAAGTACCGAAAACCCAGAAAGCTAATAGAAAGAAGTTAGAGGGTGAGAAAAGAAAGAAAGAAATATTAGAATAGAAGAGTAAGAAGATCAGAGTCTCACAGCGGGATGGACAAAATATAATCATCAATAATACTTTTAAAAGAACTGTATATTACACATCGGAGTATACATTCAGATCAATACAACACACAACGGAAATAAACTAGTACCAGTATATATATGGAATACGTCTCGACTTCAACTCCATCTTTGTTGCTTCCAGCGGAAACCTGACCTGTAAATATGCTTGGTCTGACCCGAGTACATTTGATTTAAAACAAAATTCACCCGGATCAGTCTAAAATACTATCAGTGATAAATTCATACAGCAACCAACTTGTTTAACTTTGAAATCCTTTTGAAACAAAAGGATAATAGTAAGACCAGTCCACACATAAACACGGACGGTTTTTACCTTACTATAACCCAAAACAATTTGAAATCAATATCTTATTCTGATATTATCATAGTGTCTAAATACAAGTAAATAGAATCTAGCAGAACGCTTGCATCTCACGCTCCACATATATAGTATACAATCAAAACTGCGGGCGCTTATTGGAGATTGGATTTCCAACTATGACAAGGTATGGGACCACCTGCCGATAGTGTATCTCTAGAGACGAATACACTGGGTTCAACAAGAACGTCTTGCAACCCGGCCCACACATGACCGACCACTCATTTCTCTTGAGTGTATCGAGCATATTGTCACCTTACGGCTTTTTGTCGCGCGACCACCGTAATCCCCGGGAGATACAGAAATGAAAAGAAGTAACAAATATGAATATTCTCTAGATGGTGACAATACACCCTAATGGGTGCGACCCACATAGCCATGCTGCCTGCCCGATTTTTTTGTCATTTCCCGGTTGATGAGGCTTGAGGCTATAATCGACTTTTGAAAACATCTGGCCACCATTCACATCGTCCATACACGTCATCCAGGAACAGGATGAACCGAAGGCACCCTCCTACCACATCCTAGGAATCACCCTATAGATTAGTAGCGAGAAGTCCTTGCAACCCATAGATTCCAATCACGACAGAATCACAGTATATCTCTAGGGATCAGCCAGAGATTGTAAGTAACTCTTCCGCTTCATGAAGATCTACGGTCTTCAATTGCTCCATCACGATCAGCGTCTTTGACGTATTTGTATTTTGGTCGGAATGGTTTTCGAAGATAAATTCGATCCCGGTCTTCCCGTACCAATAACGTTGGGTCAGATTTTGATAGTTGGTTGTTTGACTATCAAAATAAACAAGCACAAAAATAAAACAAATCCATTGTTTATTTCATAACATCACTTGGCCCTTTTAAAATCAATATCTCAGTTGAAATACCCAAAAATAATATATTGGTTCTAATCATATAATTACACTCAAATCCCCTTTTCTATATTTAGAAAATATCTTAAATCATATCTAATTTATCTTTCACCAATATTTCCAAACATGGCTATAACCTTCCTTATCATTTTATCGGATCACTTATCATTTGTAAAATTATTACGACATCTTCTTTGGATTCATTTTTTTGAATACCAAAACCATCCCCCATTCTTTTAGACTAAACCTGTTTGCATTTCATTCTATAACCTTGAAAATGCCGTTATCTTTCCATTAATCATTTCATACCATCACACCCCTTTTTATTTCCTTTTATTTCGAGATCTCTTCATATATATGCTTATATTTCCGAATCCTTCAAATAATATTACACTATTATTTTTCCAAAATATTTTACTTTACGATCTTTCGCCATTACGACTAATACTATCTTTTGATAATCCTGAAGCCGTTCAAGTTGGGGTATTTTAATTACCTCTCAGACCTTGATCAACAACGTTCTTATCATCAGATAGACATCAGTTGTAATACAAAAACTGACACTCATTTCCAATACGACAAATCCCATTATAATTCCATCTTGATGGAATATCATCTCTTCTTTTAAAAATGGCAATTCTATATCGCATCCTTTTAACTTATCTCGATTCACTACTCTAATTCAAGTCGGGTTTTATAACTTCGTCCAACTTGGATTCCATATAATCCGATTTAGTATAATTCAATAAGAATTAAAAATAAAACTTCGGTTTCACATTATAGATACTAAATTGCTTTATTAACTATCAACACGACTTTAAACTTCACAACATTCCTGACTATATTTAACATTCCAAAATATCACTTTGATTTTTAATAAATGACAAATAATTAAATTTCAACCTTTAAAAATAAAACTAGGTTACCCAACCATCAACTACTTTAAATTAATGAACTTATTTAACCAACAATTTCAGCAAAGCCGTTTACTTGTTTCTCTTTAAACATGACTAACTAGTTAGTCAATCGTTATCGATCTTGTCATTTAAATTAATTAATAATTAATTTAAATAATGCTATTCACTTTGATTTTCAATAAGTCAATATCAATATAAACCCCATTCTATTTGTTACATCAAATCTGGCCACTTGAACTTGCTAAATAAAGTTGTTTAACAGTCATTTGATAAGCACGTGCTTCGCGCACGGTAGATTTTGGTTAAACCAAAACGACAATTTGTGGTTAAAACGAACCAATGTATATATGTGACTAATATATTCCCCTTTTAGAACTTCATTTAAAATAATATATATATTTAAAAATATATATTCGGTTATACAATAAATTTTATAACTCTATTTCTAGCGATTCACCTGACGGTGACTCGTTCTTTATAAAACAGTGCATATTTGGGCCATCTGCTATTTATTGATTCAAAACCCAACCACATTCAATGATCAATAGGGTTTAAAGTCAACGGGTTTGAACAGTTCATAAAATATGAAATAACAGCATAATAAATATTTGAGGAACCGGTTTGATTCCTCCTACCTGTTCTTCCCTGCAACACAGACCATTAAAATATTTCATATCAGTACCTAGAAATATTTAAACACCATTTAATCAACCATAGGCATCCAAGGCATCCAATCAACCAATTAAATTTAATTATACGAATTTAGCACATCCTAGTATTTCAGAAATGTGTGAGAATTAACTCACCTTATTTTTGATTGACGGTCGCCGCGTTATCCCATTTAATTTTAAACCGGCGTTTAAAATTAAATAGAATCTCGATTGATTCCAATTCCTTCCGAACCTGCACAGCAGCATGGTGCTCCCTATTGTGATTCCATCGCTCTCGGGTTTGCGTCGTTCTGATAATATACGGTCGAGTTATCGTTATTACAGTATATACATATAAATTAAAATAATTAAATTAAAACTTAAACTTAATTATCGTTTGCCTAACCTTTGTTAAGTTAACCAATACCTTACTAAACGTATTCCTTTCGTTGATGGAAAGACTGATGACTTGATTCTCAGCCCTACACACGTTCTCCCCCTTTCACGCCTTGTCTAACCATTTTTTTTTTCTTCTTCATTGGAAACGCACATCACATAGTCACCCCCACGTCCAAACATCCCTTGCTACATGCACAACAAACCATCACTTCCCATCATGTACCCAATTTCCTTCCCCACTTCTCAGTTTTTGTTTTACACACATTTTTTTTTTCTTTTGAAACCTAAGGACCTTAAGCCCATATTTCTTTTCCAATCCAACTCCACGTTACTTCCCATTTGCCTGTAGCAAACATAATACACACATCCCCCTTTTTCCACTAAACTTCCACCATCAGTTTTCCCCTTCTCTCCATATACTCCTCCCATGCAAAAAGACTAGAACCCATTTCTTTAAACCACGTAACCCATGCATCTTCCTCCTATTTCTTACTTGCTCCAAATATGCTCTCGCCTCAATGAACCCACGCCATTATTATTATTATTATTATTTTTTTTTTTAGAGAGGGAGCGCTTTCCTAACGGAGAAGAAGAAGTGAAGAGATTTGAACGGAGGGTGGGCTTTATATAAGGTTGAGGAACCGTGGTAGTCAAGTATTCGTGGAGAGCACGGTAAATAAAGTTTGGCTGCCAAGAAAATTAACTTGAATTGTTTATTTTTACTTCCCTTGGAAGCCACGGTTTCACAGTTAGTAGGTATAGGCTTCACTTCATAGCTGTTTGTATAGGGGACGGTCTGCGTTATATAAGGGTAGCTGTATTGTTTAAATAGAGGAAGATAGTGTAATTTTATTATTATCATTTATCATATAGGTGAAACGGTCCATACTCAAGACATGCAAGAGATTTAATTTGATTTTACGTTGTGCAGTGATATTTTTAGAATAGCCACATGCCTCCCCTACCCAAGCCATGCGCTACATATAGGGTAGGAATTTGAAAGGGAAATACCTAGACGTTGAAATGTATGCTGAAGTTTTGTCATATCCCTTACAACATATAAAACAACATGGTGAGGTGTAGAGACAAGCGTACGAGCTTCAGTCGACAAGAAATTATGGGTTGTCTCCTTTTTATAAATTTTGATTTGATTTCAGTGGAAGAGACAAGCGATTTTTAGTCATAAAATGAGTGTACCCCATCCTATAAGACTCCGTCCTCATGAGATTCGCTATCGACGGAAATAAAAATACTGTCGCATTCAACAGTGTGCCACGATCCCAAAAATATAATAATATCGGTAGATTGACTCATATTTAGAAACCCCAAAATATTGATATAGGGTGCGAAATACTCAAAATAAAAAGTTGCTTATTTTGCGAATTAAAAATTACAGTAAAATTCTAAAAATTAAATTATGACTACGCCTCAAAGGACTTGTCCAAATTCGAAGTCAATATTTAATTATATTAAATAATCCGTTACGGCGTATAAACAATTCAACAGCGACTATTTCAAAATTTGATTTGGACGTAAAATAAAATCTGCCATACGAAAACTCGATTTTTATCTTTCATTAGAAAAATATTATCAAACAGATTCAGACGCTTCTTGTTTCACAGAATTCCGACTTAACACGGATTCAGTATAGTCAATTGAAGTTGAAATTCAATTTTACGAACTATCGCGCTGTTTCGAGTTCGTTTTAAAATTTAAAATATAAATATAAAGGCTCGGTCGTCGTTTGATAAACGAATTCGATATTAAATTCCATAAATAATTCAAATATAATATTGAAACAAACTTAAATATTCGAATTCAAATAGCCGAAAAATCCGGGTCGTTACACCATGCCAAAGAAATTTATTCATTGCACTAACAACCATATTAATGAGCTTTAAAGGGAGTATGTAATGTCTGGAATAATATGTGGTCATAGAAGTGATAATTGATTGTATAACAGTGGGCCTACCAGCTTGAGAGAGTTAACATGAAGGCCACTGTTTCATTTTGGAAATAATTTTCTCAAATAGAGGCATACAACATTCCTTGGTAATTCTACCAGTAAAAAGAGGTAATCCCAAATATTTTGAATTGGCTGGCAAAACATTCAACCCAGATACTTTAACTAGATCATCCACTGCAGATTAGTTTAGGCCAGCAATTTTAATGTGTGACTTCTTCAAATTAATTTCTAAACTAGTCATTTCATAAAAAGATTTAAGAATTCACATCAAGCAAAGGATATTAGACAGAACAGGCTTGGTAAAAACAACAAGGTCATCAGCAAAACAGAGATGAATGATTTGAGGATTTTTACATCTGGGATGTAGTTGTAAAATACCTAACTTAAATTGCTTGATGATCAAAGAATTCAACAACTCCATAACACAGATGAACAAATAAGATGAAATTGGGTCACCTTGTCTAACACCTCGTTTACTATTAAAGAACCCATGCATAACACCATTCCTAGAAATAGAAAATTTAGGAGTAGAGATACAGGTGTATATCCATGCAAGAAATGGTTTAGGAAAATTCATTCTTGATAAAATAGCAACAATTGAGGACCAGGAGACACTATCAAAGGCTTTTTTGATGTCCAGTTTTATCGTGCATCGAGGAGAGATGTTTTTCCTGTCATAACCATGAAGAAGCTCTTGGGCAATTAACACATTATCACTAATAGATCTACCAGGAACAAAAGCTGATTGATTGGAAGAAATTATAGTTTGTAACACAGCTTGCATTCTGTTGGCTAACACTTTAGAAATAATCTTATAAAATACACTACAACATGAAATAGGCCTGAAGTCTGATACATGTGCTGGATTGTCAACTTTAGGGACAAGGGCAATGCAAGTGGAAGTTAAAGAATTTGGCAGACTATTGGAAAAGAAAAAATATTTAACTGCATCAGAAACATCGTTACCAATAACAGCCCAACACTTTTGAAGAAAATTGGCATTAAATCCATCTGGTCCACCTGAACTAGTTGGATCCATACCCTGAATAGCCATCTTGATTTCATCATTATTTACTGGTTTAATAAGCTCCAATGATTGCTGATGTGAGATGAAAGGCAGCACAATATGGAATAAAGGATCAATATTGCTAATGTGAAGAATTTCAGGAGCAAGAATAGTCCTAAAATAATTAACAAAAGCAACATCAATATCATTATGATTAGTAAGCAGATTACCATCAGCATCATGAATAATATGAACAGCTTCCTTTAATTTATTCAATATAAGGCAGTTGTGAAAATATTTGGAGTTCCTGTCAGCATCCACTTCTCTACGAGCATAAGATCTCTGTTTATTTGATTGAAATTCAGTATCCAAGATTAATTTAAGCCTGTCTTGTAGTTCAGTCTCCAAAATCAGAAGCTGAGAGTTAATAGGATCAGTAACCAACATGCTTTGTACATTCAAAAGATCAGATCTAACAACAGAAGAATGCTTCATCACATCACCAAAATTATGCTTAGACCAAGCCTTGAGATGAAACTTAAGAAGCTTAAGCTTGAAAAGAAGTTTATCTAAAGGATTACTACCAGAATTATGGCTCCAAAACTATAAAAGAATATTGGAAAAGTCTTTATGAGATAACCAAAAGTTAAAAAATTTAAAAGAAGACTCCCCTTTAATGATGGCATCAGATCCTCCCAAGTATAAAAAAAGGACAATGATCAGAAATTGTTGGGGGGAGAACAAGACAAGAAGAAAAAGAACATATTGCTAGAAAAGAGGAATTTACAAAAATATGGTCAAGTTTGCACAGTGTGGGATTACCAGTGTGGCTCTTGTTAGACCAAGTGAAAGAAGGACCAATAAAGTTGAGAGGAGACAGCTTAGATTTGATAATAGCTTGATTGAGTGGAGCAATATCATTGATAGAAAGAGTACACCCACCAACCTTTTGAGCAGAGGAATACATGCAATTGAAATCCCCCCCAATATCCAAGGATCATCCAATGAATTGATATTATGAAGATTGCTGAGGAAAGAGAGTCTTAAAGCTAAAGCATTTTGAGCATAGACAGAGGTTAGCAAGAAAAAGGAGTTAGAGGGAAGATATACACATTTGTAATGAATGTATTGATCAGAAGATGAAAGCTTTGTAAGATTAAAAACTTGAGGATTCCAAAAAGTCAAAAGTCTACCAAAACTTGCATTAACAAGGTTATTATCAGATTTCCATTTAGGAGCAATAAAAGCTGCAGCTTTTGCAGTTGAAATCAAATCCAATTTTGTCTCAGACGGGCATAATAATTGAATGTTCATATTATGCAAGAAAAATTTAACCTCACTTTGCTTAGAAGGAAGATTTAACCCTCTAATATTCCAGAAACATATATTGTGAATCATTTTTTGGATTGAGGGGATCTTATTGAGAGGGAAGAAGACTGCCTAGTTTTCCTTTTAGCAAGTGATTTTTGACTGCCAAGTGGCTGTACTTCATCCTGGTTGAAATCAATTCCATCATCCACATCATCATTAGATGATGAAACTGCCTTCTTCTGCTTTCCTTTCTTAGATTTCAAGGCAGTCTTAGATGCAGATGCAACAAAATCACTGATCTTGGCCTTAGGAGGAATAGATGTGAAATCTTTCTCAATCATGCTAGAAGAAGATGATGAAGGATTGCTAATGGAGTGAATGGGAGAAGGA
The DNA here is from genome assembly GCA_030737875.1 of Allium sativum. Taxonomy (NCBI): domain Eukaryota; kingdom Viridiplantae; phylum Streptophyta; class Magnoliopsida; order Asparagales; family Amaryllidaceae; genus Allium; species Allium sativum. Next base: position 200,251,293 of record CM060915.1, on the reverse strand, counting down.
GGTAGAATGATATTTTTAGGTGGAGCAAGATGAGAATATAATGAGGAATTGGCAGGTGAAGTAGGTAAGTGAAAACTAAATGATTCATTAGAATGATTTGCAATAGATGAAGAAAATAAGGATGAACATGATAAGGAAGCTGTATTGGAAGAGGAGTGCTAATTACAATTCAAAGAAAGAGAAGAGTCAGTAGATGGAAAGTCAAAAATGGAACTGAATGGATTAGCATGAACAATGTCATCAACCACTTGTTTTCCTTTCAGATCAGATTTCTTGTACACTACACTATTTCCATTCAAGTCAACTACCACCACTTTATCATTATTATTTTCTAATATTGAAGGATCAATTTTCATAGTCTCAGTATTATTCATTTCAGAATTGTTCACATTTCCATTGCCTCTAATTTCAACCATCTTTTCCAAAATTCATTGACTTTTTTTTGAACATCAGTTCCAAATTTACCTTGCTTTCTCGTCCACATTTGCTTTTTCTTGTAATTCACTTTATTCCAACCAGATTGATTGAAATGAGCTGGTGTTGATTGCTTACTTCTACTCTCAACCAAGTTAACTAGTTTATCCCTAATAAAATCCTCAGAAAATCTTGCTGGTTCTTTGTGAGTATTGACATGAACATCACACTCCATAGTTGAATGGCCAAAGACTACACATGAAGTACAAATTTTAGGTTTCCAGTCATAAGACACAATAACTGGAGGACAATTTTCTCCTAGTTCACTCAACTCTATACAATGTGGTAACTCTGAATCAGCTTCAATTTCCACTAAAACTTTAGCATATCTAATCCTATGCATTTTCTCAGTATTCACATCAAAACAAATAAGCCTACCAACTTGACAAGCCAACCAGTTTATACCAATTAAGGTCCAAAGCAACAAAGGAATCTTGTGTAAATGAATCCAGATTGACACCCTTTTGATTTGAGAGTGAGCATTACCAATGGATGGATCCCACCTAGTGATGATGAAAATCCAGCCTTTAACAAAAATTGGATCTGCTTTTAATATTTTCTCTCTATCCAAATCATTAGAAAATTTGAAATAGAAGTACATACCATCAGATTTAATGTCTACCTCTCCATTTAATGACCAATAACCTCGTAAAAAATTCACTATAGAGAGATATGACAAAGATCCATCAAGAAACAATCCCACAAGATATTGATCCCAGTATTTCATACCTTCCTCTTTCACAATAGCTGGAGGAATCCTCTTGCTTTTATCTTTAATCCTTTCAAACTGCTGGGGCTTGTATGAACCAGCATTCCTAGGCAGAGAATTGAATAATGAGAGATAGTCCTTCTTAATAACAGGCAAGTGTGTCACTGTGCCAAAATTCAAATTAGTTGAGGGTTGATCAAATCCAGTTGAATGACTAAGTCCAGAGGACACTGCAGCAGGAATAGCAGGAATAGAAGTGGAACCAGGTAAACAAGTTGAAACAACATCAGAAGAAATGTTGATAGTAGAAGATAAAGTACTACTGGATGCGGGAGTAGTGTTTGAAAGAATGTCATTGAGGGAAATAGCATTTAAACTAGAAGAAGTAGTGGTATTAGATGTGAGAGTAGTGTTTGACAGAATGTCATTGAGGGACATAGCATTTAAACAAGTAGATCTATCCAGATCTGAAACAGATCTAGAAGAAAGATCATTACCCAACAACGAATCAGTGAATGAATCAATTGAAGGATTAACAGAGTGAGTTAAGGTTTCATTGGAAAGAGGGCATTCAAAGGATTATCAAAAGGAGGAGGGTCAGGAGGAGGTTGGAGACGAACAGGAAGAGAGGAAGACGAAATAAGAGAGGAGGAAGATGAGTCAGGACCAGAGGAGGATAAGGACGCCATTATCAAGGGTTCAGTATTACAATGAAAAATTAAGTTTTCTTTTATTTGCATTTTAGATGCAAATAAAAACATGAATTAAAAAGTTACATTTTTTTATTTACATATTAGATGTAAATAAGAACATAGAATTAAAAGTACATTTTGTTTGCATTGTAAATGTAAATAAAACCATAGAATGAAAAGTTACATGTTTATTTACATTGTAGATGTAAATAAAAGCATGGAATAAAAAGCTACATTTTTATTTACATTTTAGATGTAAATAAAAGAATATATTAAAGGGCTTACATTTTTAATGTCATTTTAGATGTAAATAAAAAGATAGAATTTAAAAGTTACATTTTTATTTGCATTTTAGATGTAAATAAAAACATATTTTTAAAAAGTTACATTTTTATTTGCATTTTAGATGCAGATAAAAGTATAGATTAAGAAGGTACATTTTTATTTACATTTTAGATGTTAATAAAAGAATAGAATTAAAAGTATCATTTTTACCTTCAAATTAGAGACAATAGCAAAATATAGGATTTAAAAGATACATTTTTAGTAACATTTTAGTTGTAGCAAAAATGATAGAATTGAAGTATCATTTTTATGTTCAAATTAAATGTGAATAAAAGAATACATCAAAAGTCACATTTTTATTTACAATGTAGATGTAAAATCAAAAGTTACATTTTTATTGACAATTCGGATGTAAAGTCAAAAGTAACATTTTAATGACATTTTAGATACGCAATTAAAAGGATAGAATTACATGTTTCATTGTTATTGTCATTTCAAAAACAATAAAAAGAATAGAATTACGTGATACATTTTTAATGTCATTTTAGTTGAAATTAAAAGAACAGATTTTAATGTTACATTTTTATTGTCATTTTACAAACAAAAAAAAGAATAGATTTAAATGTCACATTTTTATTATAAATTTAAATGAAATAAAAATAGTAGAATTGAAAACCATGTTTTTATTTTCCATTTGGTTTCAACAAAAAGGGTGAACATTAAGAATACAAATTCAATGTAATTTAGTTTCCATTGAAAAGAATTTGTCGTTAAACATGATTTGTTTAAAACTATCACTTTTAACATGTTAGTTAAGATTTAGAAAATCATGTGTAAAATCTCTAACATGAATATGGACTGTATTTGGCTTGCATGTGATTGATTGAAAATAGTTGAAATCGCCAAACGAATTATATATATATATATATATATATAAATTAAAATTTAACGAATCGCGCGCGATAGTTCGCGTTTCGGCAATCATAACTTGAACGGTTATACCGTAAGATCCAACCGTCGGATTTTCCCAAAACTGGAACCGTTAGGACCGCTTTGGGAAGCTCTTTCCATCGATATGAATTTTGTTAAAATCCAACGGTTAGATTCCAAAATAAGTGTAAATCAGATTTTGATAAAAACAGCGCCAGGGCCGCCACTCGACCCGAAGCGTCGTTAAATAATTTGGCTATTTTTATATAAATAAAAATAGCGATTAATCGTTATTAAATACCATTAACGATATGAAATGATTTTAAACTATATATATGCGAGGATCTTTTGAAAGACCGAGTTAAATCTCATTTTAAATGGGCATACGATGATCTAAATTAAAGATCTTAAAGGCGACGATTGAAGACCGGCGATCTTCACATCGAAAGGATAACTACTAATGCCTGGCATTGGCTAGCTACCATTAAAGGGTTAAAGTGGTAATTGTTCGGATGTACTTGTTGATTGTCCAGATACGCGAGCACCTCACTTCCGTATTGGACATACGGGAAGAGGAATAAGGTGACTCCGGTTTCGTTCAGACCCAGAACAGACTTGTAAATGGATGTGTGTCCGACATTGAATTTCATTATGTGTAGTCAAATTGATATCTATTAATATATATTTGTGGTGGCGGAGAATTTATTCTCTTTCTTAACACCCTTCTTTGAGACGCTTGAGCTCAGAGGTTATATATTGGTAGTTATCGATCGCATGGTGTGAACTGTCAATGTGACATGCCAAGATGCAATTGATCGAGGCTTTTGTTTAAAAGCAGAGCCTTGTGGATGATGATCAAAGCATAGCCTATTTCGGCATAGCTTTGTGTATTGCGTTACCTCACGAGCCTCACACCCCGGTAGAGTCAAAAATGGGACAGGGAAACGCAGGGAGTGCACACGTTTCTTTCTAGCTAGAAGTGGTGTTTGGGCTTTTACAAGGCCCAACATTTTTACTTATGTGGTTGATGGAATGAGGCACCTCAGATTATTTTTGGTCGCCAATGGCCAAATTATAGGTCCAATAGGATCGAGGAGCGTGTGTTCAGGAATTGCCAATCCACTAATGATATTTGTGGACTGGCCCTGCAGGATCCAAGGGTTGCCCGTAGGTGTGATCCTGAGACAGTGCTAGAGTGTCTCTAATCGGTAAGGGGATTGTTCCTGTAACACCCTGTATTTTCTGTGAACATTGAGTAACAAAACAAGGTGTACTTAATTTTTAAAAGAAGAATTAAGGGAAACGGGTTACGCCATTGCATTCGTCTCTGAATTCTGCTTGAGATAGACTCCGAGTTTGCGTAAATCGGACTCCATATGAAGAAGTTATGGCACCTAGAAGTTTCAGGAATTTCAAACAAAAACAGCCCGAATTCAAATTTAAAGTTTCGAAATTCAAATTACACTCCCGGGCTGGGCGGGAAAATTCCCGCCTAGGACCCAGGTCGACCTGGTCGACCTCCCCTCCTTTTCCAGATCCGTGGACAGATTCGTTTTTCTGCATTTGGATGCCCGTTCTGACCAGATTCGTTCTCCTAAGCTATTTAAACACCCCCAAACCTCACTTTCTCTCCACATAATTTCATTGCGTCTATACTCTACTCTAATTCATATTAAAATAAATCAATGGCATCGCTACTCTGCTGAAACCTAAGCTAGAACTAGTGCTTCTTCTTCTTCCAATCTGAATAGGATTAAAAGATAACAAATCAACGCCTACGTCAACAGAAAGCTAAATCAACTCCAGAAAATCAAATCCCAGAATCGTTCTTCTCTTTCTTAAACCACGATTTGTGAGTACAGTTATTTTCAGATATGAAATTTAATTATGATCTTGACATGGCAATAAATCTAAATTGGAGATTATGCATATTCCTGTTTATCAGATCTGTTTTTCTGTGTAGATCTATCTTATTCTTGTTTATCAAATCTATTTTTCTGTGTAGATCTATCTTATTTTAACTATTATGTATCTCTTCCTTCCTTCTTTTCTATAGCCAGGCTACCACGAGCCTGAGCCAAATCTCATAAGAGATTGACACGCGAACGCTAAATTTAGGGAAAATATTGAATGATGCATAATTGGATAAAACTGATTTGTGACTAAATTGAGAACACAACATAAGTTGTAATTTAAGATCTAGATCTAGGCACACTATATATGACGGTTTATGATTTGGAAGAAGGAGAATTACTGTATGACAACATATGACTTGTAATTTGGGGACATAATGTATGTTATAATTCAAGATCTGATTTTGAGGACATACTACAAGTTGTAATTTAAGATCTAGATTTGGGGCATATTTTATATGACGATCTATAACTTGGAAGAAAAGGATATGCGACTTAGTCTTGAAAAACCTATATTAAAATAGGGATAACTATTAAACGTGAACTCGCATAAATAGGGACTTTTGGACATTTGACATATGCTGAAATAAAAGTCTATAATTTGGCATAATTCGTAGTGTATATCATGATTTGGGATTTTTTGAGAATATTCTTTACTGTGTAAATTTAACTAAAATTTGGGGCATATGTTATATTGTGAATTATGACCAAAATTTGGGCATGTAAAATTAGGCTTAATTTTATGATTAAGCGAGCTATGTCAATGGAATTTTAATGGATGATTAAATCTGTTAAATTGTCTAATCTACTAAATCTGTTGAAACTGAATACGGTAATTTGGGGTATGGGAATTTGCAGGCTCGATCTAAAATTGAGCAAAACATGTTAATAGAACTTTGGATAATCTGCTGTAACTTGTAAAAAAGTTAATTTGTTGAATTGGTATAATTAATCTATGAATGAATACTTTAGCTAAAATAAGAATGCTGTGACACGAGGTTAGACTTTGTTTGCGGTAGAAGCCTGCCTGGACCCAACCGGCTTAACTAGCAACCGCAAACTGTCAGTCTAATGTGAGAGGTCGTAGGCATAAAGATGCTTAGACACGAGGTTAGGTCTGGCTTGTGGCAGAAGTCTGCCCGGAACCGCCCAGCACATCCAGCGGCCACAAGCTACCGACCTAATGTGAGAGGTATGTGCATTAATATTTAATTAATACAAATCTAAGATAAATGTGATACCTAAAACGTGTTGGGTGGATAGGGTTAACACAACTGGACTGATGAATCTAATAAACCCGTTTGAAAATCTGTAGGCCCAATACAAGGTTAGGTGAAACAATCTTTAAGTCTTTTAATCTGTATATCTGATCCGTTAGTCTGAAAACTTGTTAATCTGTATATCTGATCCGTTAGTGAAAAAACTTGTTAACCTGTATGTCTGATCTGAGAACTAGTTAATCTGGACTTTGTGCATCTAAAATCTATAAGCAAGTTAAATCTGAAATCTGTTAGTCTGGGGACATAAGGTTAAGAGGGGTAATTACTTGTGTCATCTGTTGTTTGGGACCCATATTAATCAGTAACCCTTTCTAGTATCAAAATTATGACCCAACACTAGGTAGGGGTCCAGGGCATGCTTACTGAACTAATTGTAAGAGGTTCACTCTGATAATGGCGAGGGGTGTTGATGGCGCATTCCAACCGGGTCATGTGCGAGCATGGATCCGGTCTGCTCTGGGGATGTAAGACACCATGACATCTGTAAATAGGTATGTGTCTATAGGTTGCCAGTTTAGGGAATGATACACCCTTCTGTGGGGCCAGCACAGGGTATTTATCTATTAGGGAGCCGATCGCTTGGGGGTAGAATTTAGGGTACACTTAGTTCTGTCTGTTTCTATTGGGGTACCGTCTGTTTCTGTTAGGGTGGTAACACCTATCTATTTCTGTGTGGTACCGTCTGTTAGGGTGGTAAAGGCCCATTACTAGTGTACACCTAATTCTAACATTCTGTTTCCGTAGGGAATATTTTATTTCCGTCTCTGATTCCGTTTCTGCTTCTGTTTATTTACCGTTTGTCTTTGTTCGGGTACTAAAGGCCCATTACTAGCATTCTGTTTATGTAACCGTCTATCTCTGTTTGGGTGGTAAAGGTCCATTACTAGCATCCTGTTTCTGTACATCCACCTAATTCTGTTATACTAGTATTAGTGCAGAGAAGTGAAAACCAAGTAAGAAGCTTACTTTATTCTATATCATTCTGTCTCTTCTGTTAACCTGCTACTCCTGTTATGGTTATCTATCATCCAGTTTTATTTACATGTCATGATACTGTTATCTGTTTATATGATGAAAGTCACTGGACTCACCAGACTTATGTCTGACCTAGTTTGTTTCGCCTCTTTTCTTCCGTCCCCCCCAGGTTCTCAGGGTGGAAACATAGGAGCTTGATTCAGGTTCCATCTGCTTGAAGTGCTAGAAGTGCTTGAAATATTGCTTGGCTTTGATTCTACCTATTTATGGCGTTCTCTGTTGGGGATTATGGCTTTAAAATTATGCATTCCGAAGGATTTTGTATAAGACTGATATTTGTGTACTTGGATTTTGGTATTGTGATGTAACCAAACTTATTTCTATTTCTGTTGTAATAAAGTTATAAATTTTAAGTACTATTTTACATATCTGTCTTATAAATTTCTGTTCTTTTTACTTATAACGTTCCACCGAAGTTAAGGCATTCCCTTTGTGAGTGACCTTAACGGAAGTGGGGTGTTACACTTGGTATCAGAGCTTAAGGTTACCAGATTTGATAAAAAGTTTTTTTGAAAAATATTTTCAAAAAGTTTTTAAAAAGGAAGTATTTTCAAAAGGAAAGTTATTTTGAAAAACATAGTCCCCAAAGCCATATATCTATCTTTTGATTTTCTGTTTAATCCTTGTTTCCTTCTTTTCTGAATCTCCGGGGCTCCTGGCTTTCTTGGACGTAACCTCATCGCGACCTGGTTCTGTAGGCATGATGAAACTACGACGCCTGTCGAAGGGCAAAGAAGTGCCTAACTTCCATCTGTAACAGCAGTAATTTCACCTACATCTAATCCTCTTTCGAGCTTCGTAGGGTTTTCCGTGCGATGGGGGCAACTTTAGAGAAAGACTTGTTAACATATAAGAAGACTGTTTGTTTTCAGTGCGGTGAGACGGGACATCTAATCTAGGATTGCCCCAGAAGGCAAGGGCAAAGGGTAGAATCTTCTGGAGGGTAGGTGGATGCTCTCGTAGTTGGTGGACAGGATAGAGGTGGAAAAATTTTCCGTAGAAAGTTTAATTTCCTTATCTGATCATTCTGGCATTTTGATTCTGTAGTTGAGTCTCTACTAATCTTGTTTCTGATCCCGCTATAGTCTCAAACCCCATAAGGGTTACGACTCATCTGTTTGTGATAAGTTGAGGTTTGAGGGTACCTGTGTTGGGCGTTAAGTTGACTACGACGCATACATTCTGAGTTTTGGGGGATATGATGGGGTTTTATCATGCTTAGTTTCCCAAGAATCATTTGATAATCTGATTTGTACCAGTAGTCTGTAAGTTTCTGAATATTCCTGAAAAGGATAGAAGTTTTTACTCGAAGCGTGAAGTAGATTTCCAGTTTTTACATTGTTTAATGGGAGTAATTCTCTGATTGTCAATCTGATGTTGATTTCGGTCTTTGGGGTTGATACTTAGGGATTTATTTTCTTAACCGATGTCTAATGGGAATAGAACTTTTGTTTTAATTGTACTTGCTTCTATCACTCGGCTGAATACTATCGATTGAGTCTTCAACCTTTAGGTAGAAACTAATGGGTGTAAACATGTGTTTGAGACATGTTATGTTTGGTGGTTGCAAGTGGATGCAAGTGGTTGCCAGTGGATGCTCGTGGATGGATATACACACACTAGGCACTAAATCGGCTCAAAACACTCTCGTAGTGCATATGGATGTGTGCATTTTCAATTTTTGTGGATGCAAAATGATTGACTCATCACATGGATGTTGCATTTGGATGAATGGTTATGCACTCATACAGAAATGATGTGTATCAATAGGATTTCTGGCGTACATAATTGGACTCATGGCACTAACATAATTCGCATTGAGGAGGTCAACTGAATCAGTAGACCGCCTGATCTTTGCATTAGATAAGAGACATATACACACACTTTTGCATATGTTCATACAACATTAGAAGTTTTCTAAGGACAACGGATGCTTATGGATGATGGTTGAGTAGATGAATGATTGGATGGTAGGACACATTCTTCTTAACTTGAAAATTTCGGGGACGAAATCCTTTAAGGATGGGATAATGTAACACCCCGTATTTTCTGTGAACATAGAGTAACAAAACAAGGTGTACTTAATTTTTAAAAGAAGAATTAAGGGAAACGGGTTACGCCATTACGTTCGTCTCTGAATTCTGTTTGAGATAGAGTCCGAGTTTGCGTAAATCGGACTCCGTATGAAGAAGTTATGTAACCTAGAAGTTTCAGGAATTTCAAACAAAAACTAGCCCGAATTCAAATTTAAAGTTTCGAAATTCAAATCACACACCGGGGTTGGGTGGGAAAATTCCCACCCAGAACCCAGGTCGACCTGGGGGTCGACCTGGGTAGAACAGGTCGACCATGGGGTCGACCTGGGGGTCGACCTCCACCCTTTTCCAGATCCGTGGATAGATTCATTTTTCTGCATTTGGACGCCCATTCTGACCAGATTCGTTCTCCTAAGCTATTTAAACACGCCCAAACCTCACTTTCTCTCCACACAATTTCATTGCGCCTATACTCTGCTCTAATTCATATTAAAATAAATCAATGGCGTCGCTACTCTGCTGAAACCTAAGCTAGAACTAGTGCTTCTTCTTCTTCCAATCTGAATAGGATTAAAAGATAACAAATCAACGCCTACGTCAACAGAAAGCTAAATCAACTCCAGAAAATCAAATCCCAGAATCGTTCTTCTCTTTCTTAAACCACGATTTGTGAGTACAGTTATTTTCAGATATGAAATTTAATTATGATCTTGACATGGCAATAAATCTAAATTGGAGATTATGCATATTCCTGTTTATCAGATCTGTTTTTTTGTGTAGATATATCTTATTCTTGTTTATTAGATCTGTTTTTCTGTGTAGATCTATCTTATTGTAACTATTCCGTATCTCTTCCTTCCTTTTGTTCTATAGTCAGGCTACCACGAGCCTGAGCCAAATCTCATAAGAGATTGACACACGAATGCTAAATTTGGGGAAAATATTGAATGATGCATAATTGGACATAACTGATTTGTGACTAAATTGAGAACACAACATAAGTTGTAATTTAAGATCTAGATCTTGACATACTATATATGACGGTTTATGATTTGGAAGAAGGAGAATTATTGTACGACAACATATGACTTGTAATTTGGGGACATAATGTATGTTATAATTCAAGATCTGATTTTGAGGACATAATACATGTTGTAATTTAAGATCTAGATTTGGGGCATATTTTATATGACGATCTATAACTTGGAAGAAAAGGATATGTGACTTAGGCTTGAAAAACCTATATTAAAATAGGGATAACTATTAAACGTGAACTCGCCTAAATGGGGACTTTTGGACATTTGACATATGCTGAAATAAAAGGCTATAATTTGGCATAATTCGTAGCGTATATCATGATTTGGGGTTTTTGGAGAATATTCTGTATTGTGTAAATTTAACTAAAATTTGGGGCATATGTTATATTGTGAATTATGACCAAAATTTGGGCATGTAAAATTAGGCTTAATTTTATGATTAAGCGAGCTATGTCAATGGAATTTTAAGGGATGATTAAATCTGTTAAATTGTCTAATCTGCTAAATCTGTTGAAACCGAATACGGTAATTTGGGGTATGGGAATCTGTAGGCTCGATCTAAAATTGAGCAAAACATGTTAATAGAACTTTGGATAATCTGGTGTAACTTGTAAAGAAGCTAATTTATTGAATTGGTATAATTAATCTGATAATCTGTGAATGAATACTTTAGCTAAAATAAGAATGCTGTGACACGAGGTTAGACTTTGTTTGCGGTATAAGCCTGCCCGGACCCAACCGGCTTAACCAGCAACCACAAACTATCAGTCTAATGTGAGACGCCGTAGGCATAAAGATGCTTAGACACGAGGTTAGGTCTGGCTTGTGGAAAAAGTCTGCCCGGAACCGCCCAGCACATCCAGCGGCCACAAGCTACCGACCTATTGTGAGAGGTCTGTGCATTAATATTTAATTAATGCAAATCTAAGATAAATGTGATACCTAAAACGTGTTGGGTGGATAGGGTTAACACAACTGGACTGATGAATCTAATAAACCCGTTTGAAAATCTATAGGCCCAATACAAGGTTAGGTGAAACAATCTTTAAGTCTGTTAAACTGTATATCTGATCCGTTTGTCTGAAAACTTGTTAATCTGTATATCTGATCCGTTAGTCTGAAAACTTGTTAACCTGTATGTCTGATCTGAGAACTAGTTAATCTGGACTTTGTGCATCTGAAATCTGTAAGCAAGTTAAATATGAAATCTGTTAGTCTGGGGACACAAGGTTAGGAGGGTAATTACTTGTGTCATCTCTTGTTTGGGACCCATATTAGTCAGTAACCCTTTCTGGTATCAAAATTATGACCCAACACTAGGTAGGGGTCCAGGGAACGCTTACTGAACTAATTGTAAGAGGTTCACTCTGATAATGGCGAGGGGTGTTAATGGCGCATTCCAACTGGGTCATGTGCGTGCATGGATCCGATCTGCTCTGGGGATGTAAGACACCGTGACATCTGTAAATAGGTCTGTGTCTATAGGTTGCCAGTTTAGGGAATGATACACCCTTCTGTGGGGCCGACACAGGATATTTATGCATTAAGGAGCCGATCGCTTAGGGTAGAATTTAGGGTACACTTAGTTCTGTCTGTTTCTGTTGGGGTACCGTCTGTTTCTGTTAGGGTGGTAACACCTATCTGTTTCTGTGTGGTACCGTCTGTTGGGGTGGTAAAGGCCCATTACTAGTGTACACCTAATTCTAACATTCTGTTTCTGTAGGGAATATTCTGTTTCCGTCTCTGATCCCGTTTCTGCTTCTGTTTATATACCATCTGTTTCTGTTCGGGTAGTAAAGGCCCATTACTAGCATTCTGTTTCTGTAACCGTCTATCTCTGTTTGGGTGGTAAAGGCCCATTACTAGCATCCTGTTTATGTACATCAGTCTCTGTTATAGTGGTAAAGGCCCATTACTAGCATTGTGTTTCTGAAGAGATCGTTCTGTTTTCTGTTTAGATATTAGGACAACACATAATTCTGTTATACTAGTATTAGTGCAGAGAAGTGAAAACCAAGTAAGAAGCTTAGTTTAGCCTATATCATTCTGTCTCTTCTGTTAACCTGCTACTCCTTTTATGGTTATCTCTCATCTAGTTTTATTTACATGTCATGATACTGTTATCTGTTTATATGCTGAAAGTCACTGGACTCACCAGACTTATGTCTGACCTAGTTTGTTTCGCCTCTTTTCTTCCGTTCCCCCCAGGTTCTCAGGGTGGAAACATAGGAGCTTGATTTAGGTTCCATCTGCTTGAAGTGCTAGAAGTGCTTGAAATATTACTTGGCTTTGATTCTACCTATTTATGACATTCTCTGTTGCGGATTATGGCTTTAAAATTATGCATTCCGAAGGATTTTGTATAAGACTGATATTTGTGTACATGGGTTTTGGTATTGTGATGTAACCAAACTAATTTCTGTTTCTGCTGTAATAAAGTTATAAAATTTTCAAGTACTATTTTACATATCTGTCTTGTAAATTTCTGTTCTGTTTACTTATAATGTTCCACCGAAGCTAAGGCATTCCCTTTGTGAGTGACCTTAACGGAAGTGGGGTGTTACAGTTGCTAGCCTTGACTCTTGATGGAAATCCAATCTCCAATACGACATTACGATTTTGATTGTAAACCTATATATGGCGACATAGTATATGGTAGCTATGCCGTATAGGATTGATACATTTACTTTGAAATATTTTTGAAACTTATTAGACACTAATAATATTAAAAAAATTGTTTTCTACGTATCAAGCATTTTTGATCATTATAAGGTAAAGCTCTATCCTCCAGTCTGCGTTGCATTGTGTGATGGGACATGAGTCTTATAATGATTTCATTTTCTAAAAAGCATTGCGTTTTTTTTTTGCCTTAAAATTTATAAATCATATGCACTGGCAATCCAATGGAGTAAACCCATTGCGCATTAGCGGTGTGGTCCAATGATTAGCCATATTGTTAATTTAGTAAGATTTCTCATACCAGTCCCATGACTGACTCGTAGTTTGTTTCACTTTGCAAACTCGGGTGCCCTCTCTCCATACGGGCAGCCAAATGGCAGGTTTCAGGTAGTGATATTTTCTGGACTCGAGCTTGATGATGAAGAGGATGAAGAATCTTTTCTATTTATCTTTTTATTTACTTCTTGAGACATTGAGACAGTATTGAGTATTGATGTATTTTGGGATATTGAGACTTTATTTCTTTCACTGTTTTAGACATCTATTTTGCTAAGTGTATTATGTACTGCGTACTCTAATGTTCTGTTATGATGTTTGTGATGACATTTCCATTTCCGCTGCAATGATTTATATGTTCTGCTATTATCTGAGATCTGCTATTGTTTTGATTATGTTATGCTCCTATGATTATCCCTACTTTCGTACCATGGAAGTTTGGGGTCGTCACATTTGGTATCAGAGCTAAAGGTTAACCTTAGCCTCGGAGTATAACATTTTTAGAACAATTCGTCTAGATAGAATCAATAGTATTCTAAGACGAGTAGCTCATTAGAGATAGAATTAGTAATGTCCTAGAATGAGCACAACAGAATAGCACATACTAATCAGTCATTACATCATTATCTTCTTGTCATTTGTCTCTACTTTTTAACCTTTCCTTTGAAAATTATCATTTCTCTTAGTCTGACTCTTTCCTTGATGATACAGACTGATTGAGAAATGAGCACCAGAGCACGTACGAGGGACCGTGGTAGAGGTGGGGCAAGGGGACCCGCCAGAGATGAGACTCCTACGGCCCAGGAATAGGAACAGGACACTCCATAGGTTGAGACACCACCACCACCACCTCCACGTGCTTTTGATCTAGACAAGGTGGCAAAGAAAATCAAGAATCTAGGAGGCGTGCATTTCACAGGCCAAGAAACGGTGACAGAGGCACAAGTATGGCTTAAGACAACTAAGAAAATCTTGGGAGGATTAGAGCTCGAAGATCATAGGAAGCGATTTGTGGTGACATGGTTCCTGAAGAACCAGGCTCAGATTTGGTGGGAAACGGCTATGGTTGGTGGTAATGAAGCTGATGTAACTTGGGGGAAATTTAAAGAGCTATTCAATGAGAAGTTTATTCCGCCTCACGAAGTTGAACGCCTTCATGATGAGTTTGCCCACCTCCAACAGTGAAGTATGACTATTGCTGAGTATGTAAAAAAATTCAACAAGCTTTCCAGATATGCCCCTGAGTTAGTTCAAGACCCGCTTCAGAAAAATAAGAGATTTATCAATAGTCTGGCGAGGAGGTATCATAATAGGGTGATGGCACACATCGAGCTTCCATTTGCTAAAGTGATCGAAATAGCCTGCAGATATGAGGAGATTGACCAGAAAGGTTCTCAGCAAGATCGAGAAAAGAATCAAGCCAATAACAAGAGAAAGGAGCCTGACAAGGAACCTGAGGCGGGCAACTCCTCTACCGCCAAGCCCCAAGTAAAGAAGAAGAGAGACAGATCTAAGGTCAAGTGTTTCAATTGCCAGAAGATAGGGCATTTTGACTATGAATGCCGAGCCCCGAAGAGACCAAAAAGGAACGAGTCTGGACCGAGCCAGAGCAGTGGACAGAATCCCCGTGGCCCAAAGGAATGCTTTAACTGCCACAAGACTGGACACTTTATCAGAAATTGCCCTCTTCTCAAGAAAACTGAAGTGGCACATGTCTATGACGGAGCGGCTGCACCGGCTTCTTCCGAAGCAGGTAAACCTGATGTTTTAGGAGGTACACTTAGCATTAAGAACATTCCTATTACAGTTTTGTTTGACATGGGTGCATCTAGAAGTTTCATATCTGTTGAGACGATTAAAAATCTTAAATTGAAACCTAGAAAACTCAAAGAACCAATTAGAGCCCATAGTCCGATAGGAGGTTCACTTATACTCGAGCAGTACTGTAGAGTGCCTGTTTCTTACTCTTACTTCCAATTCCCTTTTGATTTGATCGTTATGAGTTTTTCTGGATACGATATCATACTTGGGCTAGATTGGCTAACAAAGTATGAGGCTGAGTTACTATGCGCTGAAAGAGTAGTCAGAATCAAAACCAAATTTGGAGATATTATCGCTATTCCATGCCACGGCTCAGCCACATATAGGAAAGAATTCTGGTTTTCTCTAGAAGTCACTCCTGCTTCTATTGAGGATATTCCTATCGTCAGAGACTATGCGGATGTGTTCGAAGAAGTTGACAGCTTACCTCCGCGTAGAGAAATCGATTTCAGAATTGACTTAGTTCCGAATGCAAGGACGGTTGTACACCCTATTCGGAAAATGTCACTGAAAGAAAAAGCGGAACTGAGCAATCAAACCAAGCAACTTTTGTGGAAGGGTCTGATCAGGCCTAGTTTCTCAAGCTGGCGTGCAGCAGTGGTTTTCGTCTCAAAGGCAGACGGTACCCTCAGGCTATGTGTGGACTACCGTGATCTAAGTAAGCAGACCCTGAAAAATAAATACCCACTGCCACGCATTGATGATCTGCTAGACCGCTTGAATGGGGCATGAGTATTCTCTAGGATGGACCTAGCTATAGGTTTCCACCAACTACGTATTGCCGAAGAATGTGTGCCTTTGACAGCTTTTAGAGGACCAGACTTATTTTACGAATGGCTAGTATTGCCCTTCGGCTTATGCAATGCTCCAGCATATTTCGTAGATCTGATGAATAGAGTCTTCCGCGATGTTTTTAATAAATTCATGTGGGTGTTCATCGATGATATCCTAATCTTTTCTAAATCCACTACCGAACACGAAAAGCATGTGAAAGAAGTCTTGGAGATTTTGCTAGAAATGTGCTGAAAGCCAAATTCTCCAAATGCATATTCTGGCAAGAACAAGTGAAATTCCTCGGCCATGTTGTATCTAAGGAAGGCATCTCAGTAGATCCAGGAAAGATCTCAACCATCAGAGATTGGAAGCAGCCTACCACGCCCACTGAAGTCAGAAGTTTCTTAGGTCTGACTGGCTATTATCGGAAATTCATTAAGGATTTCTCGAAATTATCTTGTCCATTGACGAAGCTGACTAAGAAGCATACAAAGTTCATTTGGACACCCGAATGTGAGGCAGCTTTCCAAGAGCTGAAATAGAGGTTGATCACTGCTCCTGTGTTGACTATTATTGATGGCAATCAGGATCTGAAAGTCTGGACAAACGCTTCTAGAGAAGGTTATCCTTTTCATCTAAATAAACATGTCAGAAATGACATTTTTCTAATGTTAAATCTTATTTTAACATGTTATCCTTTTATCTATTTAAGGTATTGGTGCAGTGCTAATGCAAAGAGACAAAGTAGTCACATATGTTAGCCGTCAATTAAAACCGCATGAGAAGAATTACGCCACTCATGATCTTGAGCTAATGGCCATAGTATTTGCTTTAAAGATATAGAAGCACTATCTCTTGGGTGAGAAATTCGAGCTATATACTGACCACAAATCCTTAAAGTATTTATTCACCCAAAGAGATTTGAATTTGAGGCAGCAGCGTTGGGTTGAATTCCTCGCACCCTATGACCTGGACATCTTATACTCTAGGGAAAGCCAATGTAGTGGCAGATGCTCTCAGCAGGAAGAAAACGGCCAGCACCAATCTTATCCTTGCCAATCTCATTATTACCCCTACCTTGATCGATAAGATCTCTTCTCTTCAGAAGAATGATGAATTTATTCAGAGAATCAGCAAAAGAGTCAGGGAAGGCGAACCTACGAGTTTCCAGATTGACGACAAAGGGGTTCTGAGGCTATTGGGCCGAATTTGTGTTTTGGATCTTCCTGAGCTCAGAAAGGAGGTAATGGACGAATGTCACAAGTCTAAGCTCAGCATTCATCCGGGTGTGAGCAAGATGTACCATGACCTCAAGCGTACATTTTGGTGGAGATCTATGAAGAGAGATATTTCTATATATGTTGCTAGATGTCCCACCTGCCAGCAAGTCAAAAGAGATCAGCAAAAGCTAGCAAGTCTGTTGCAACCGCTAGGGGTTCCAAGTTGGAAATGGGACGAAATTTCTATGGACTTTATTGATGGCTTACCCCGGACTAGAAAAGGCAATGACAGTATATGGGTGATTATAGATCGCTTCACAAAGACTGCCCATTTCATCCCTGTCAAATCCAATAGAACAGCTCGAAGTTTGGCACAACTTTATTTCAGAGAGATTGTCAGACTACATGGAGTTCCCATCAGCATTGTCAGCGACCGCGATCCGATATTTGCTAGCAAATTCTGGGAAGCCTTCCAAGAGGAGCTAGGGACCAAGCTGAATATGAGCACCGCTTATCACCCTCAGACAGATGGCCAGACTGAGAGGGTGAACCGCATATTGGAAGACTTGTTGCGAGCATGCATTCCAAATTTTGCTGGGTCATGGGAAGATCATTTGCACTTGGTTGAATTCTCTTATAATAACAGCTACCAAGCAAGATTGCAGATGTCGCCATTTGAAGCATTATATGGAAGGCCATGCAAATTTCCTGCATGTTGGGTGGAACCCGGAAATCGATTAGTACTGGGCCCCGACATGATTCGTGAAGCAGTAGATAAAGTCGATTTTATTAAGAAACGCTGGCTGCTCAAAGCCGACAGAAGAGCTATGCAGACGCTCGAAGAAGGGATTTAGAATTCTCTGTTGGTGATCTTGTATACTTGAAGGTTTCCCCATTGAGAGGTGTAATTCGATTTGGGAAGACTGGAAATTGGCACCGAGATTCATTGGCCCATTTCCTATTCTAGAAAGGATTGGAACTCTCGCTTATAGAGTACAGCTGCCTGACTGATTGCCCGGGCTCTACGATGTATTTCATGTGTCCCAACTCCGGAAGCATGTTAATGATCCAGATTTAGTTGTGGACGAAGCAGCACAACGAGATTTGGAGATTACCCCGGCCCTAGCAGTGAGGAGGGAACCAGTGAAAATCGTTGGCAAAGAAACCCGATTTCTGAGGAACAAGAGGATCCACCTAGCCAAGGTGCAGTGGAGCGGGGATCCTAGAGACTGTACATGGGAGACTGAGGATAGCATCAAACAGGAATATCCCAAGTGTAGAGTGGATATCTCCGAGTAGCTTTTGTGTTGAGGTACATTTACAATACCTTGCATTTTCCGTTTTGTTTCCTACTTTACTACTATTTCCTTTTCGGGGACGAAAAGCTTTTAAGTGGGGGAGATTGTAACAACCCAGAAAATCTGAACCAATTTAAAAAATTTATTTTGGCTATTTCAATAAATTTTGAATAGTTAACATAATTTATTTTAAATAATAACGATTAAAAATTTATTTTAATCGAAGTTAGAACGAATATAATTATTTTAATTTCAAAAGGAAATGGAAATAGTACGGTAGTTTGAAAAGTCAAACTTGTACTTTGACTGAATGTACCGGATTCAAAATCTAACGGATTTTAGTGAAACCAAAAATATCTAAATCTGTTTGAAAATATCTTTCCAACGAATCCAAAAAATCGAAATTTCATAGCGGGAATCCAAAGTTATGGCCAGTTGAATATTCAGAATGGTCGCTATAGTATAATTTATAGCCCGTATAAAAGGTCATTTTTCAAACGACCTCCGTTTTCAATGAAACCACTTTTGTTGGATCTGGAATGTCAAATTATTGCTAAGTTTAATTTCCCGAATTTTTAGAATTAATATGTGTGCATGGCAAACGAAAATGTGTTTTGTCAATTTTAGTCAAATTTAATCGACTTGAAAATAACCATTTTTCAAACGGTCTCTGAATTCGCCGAAATTAATTTTGTTAGGACCGTATCGTCAAAACAAAGCAGAAATAATTTTTCTGGAATTTTCTGAATTCGTATGTGGCCCTGGTGAATTTAAATATATGATCGAATTAATTTAATAAAGGATTTAAAATTTAAATTAAATAATTCAGGTCACAGATAGTCGTTTGGGCTGACGGGACCTAGCCCATTAGATCCGGAATAGGGGTAGGACCAACTCCTGTTGGACTGAAATTGGATTGGTTTAGAACTTATGGATTTATTTGTAAAATTTACATTAAAATATTATAAAAATACATTGTCTTCCTCAAAACCCTAAAGACCTACTGTAGCCGCCGCCACTACCCAATATCCATGCCCAATGCTTCTCCTTTCTTCGTCCACTAAAATTGTATATTCATTAAAACATGAATTCATTAAAATATACAATTTTAATGCTAAGGAAAAGAGAAAAATAAAAAGTTACATTTTTATTTGCATTTTAGATGCAAATAAAAACATGAATTAAAAAGTTACATTTTTATTTGCATTTTAGATGTAAATAAAAACATGAATTACAAAGTTACATTTTTATTTGCATTTTAGCTGCAAATAAAAATATGAATTAAAAAAAATGCATTTTTATTTGCATTTTAGATGCAAATAAAAACATGAATTAAAAAGGATGCATTTTTATTTGCATTTTAGATGCAAATAAAAATATGAAATAAAAAGTTACATTTTTATTTGCATTTTAGATGCAAATAAAAACATGAATTAAAGAGTTACATTTTTTATTTGCATATTAGATGTAAATAAAAACATAGAATTAAAAATACATTTTATTTGCATTGTAAATGTAAATAAAACCATAAAATGGAAAGTTACATGTTTATTTACATTGTAAATGTAAATAAAAGTATGGAATAAAAAGCTACATTTTTATTTACATTTTAGATGTAAATAAAAGAATAGATTAAAGGGGTTACATTTTTAATGTCATTTTAGATGTAAATAAAAAGATAGAATTTAAAAGTTACATTTTTATTTGCATTTAGAATGTAAATAAAAACATAGTTTTAAAAAGTTACATTTTTATTTGCATTTTAGATTCAGATAAAAGTATAGATTAAGAAGGTACATTTTTATTTACATTTTAGATGTAAATAAAAGAATAGAATTTGAAGTATCATTTTTACCTTCAAATTAGAGATAATAGGAAAAGATAGGATTTAAAAGATACATTTTTAGTTACATTTTAGTTGTAGAAAAAATGATAGAATTGAAGTATCATTTTTATGTTCAAATTAAATGTGAATAAAAGAATACATCAAAAGTCACATTTTTATTTACAATGTAGATGTAAAATCAAAAGTTACATTTTTATTGACAATTCGTATGTAAAGTCAAAAGTTACATTTTAATGACATTTTAGATACGCAATTAAAGGGATATAATTACATGTTTCATTGTTATTGTCATTTCAAAGATAATAAAAAGAATAGAATTACGTGATACATTTTTAATGTCATTTTAGTTGAAATTAAAAGAACAGATTTTAATGTTACATTTTTATTGTCATTTTAGAGACAATAAAAAGAATAGATTTAAATGTCACATTTTTATTATAAATTTAGATGAAATAAAAATAGTAGAATTGAAAATCATGTTTTTATTTGCCATTTGGTTTCAACAAAAAGGGTGAACATTAAGAATACAATTTCAATGTAATTTAGTTTCCATTGAAAAGAATTTTTCGTTAAACATGATTTGTTTAAAACTGTCACTTTTAACATGTTAGTTAAGATTTAGAAAATCATATGTAAAATCTCTAACATGAATATGGACTGTATTTGGCTTGCATGTGATTGATTGAAAATAGTTGAAACCGCCAAACGAACTATATATATATATTTATTAATTAAATTTAAACGAATCGCGCGCGGTAGTTCACGTTTTGGCAATTGTAACTTGAACGATTATACCGTAAGATCCAACCGTCGGATTTTCCCAAAACTGGAACCGTCAGGCACGCTTTGGGAAGCTCTTTCCATCGATATGAATTTTGTTAAAATACAACGGTTAGATTCCAAGATAAGTGTAAATCAGATTTTGATATAAACAGCGTCAGGGCCGCCCCTCGACCCGAAGCGTTTTTAAATAAATTTGGCTATTTTTATATAAACAAAAATAGCGATTAATCGTTATTAAATACCATTAACGATATGAAATGATTTTAAACTATATATATGCAAGAATCATTTGAAAGACCGAGTTAAATCTCATTTTAAATGGGCATACGACGATCTAAATTGAAGATCTTAAAGACGGCGATTGAAGACCGGCGATCTTCACATCGAAAGGATAACTACTGATGCCTGGCATTGGCTTGCTACCATTAAAGGGTTAAAGTGGTAGTTGTCCGGACGTACTTGTTGATTGTTCGGATACACGAGCACCTCACTTCCATATTGGACATACAGGAAGAGGAATAAGGTGACTCCGGTTTCGTTCAGACCCAGAACGGACTTGTAAATGGATGTGTGTCCCACATTGAATTTCATTATGTGTAATTAAATTGATATCTATTAATATATATCTGTGGTGGCAGAGAATTTATTCTTTTTCTTAACACCCTTCTTTGAGACGCATGAGCTCAGAGGTTATATATTGGTAGTTATCGATCGCATGGTGTGAACTGTCAATGTGACATGCTAAGATGCAATTGATCGAGGCTTTTGTTAAAAAGCAGAGGCTTATGGATGATAATCAAAGCGTAGCCTATTTCGG
Organism: Allium sativum; assembly: GCA_030737875.1. Classification (NCBI taxonomy): domain Eukaryota; kingdom Viridiplantae; phylum Streptophyta; class Magnoliopsida; order Asparagales; family Amaryllidaceae; genus Allium; species Allium sativum. Next base: position 200,229,388 of record CM060915.1, on the reverse strand, counting down.
CATAGTTTTGTGTATTACGTTACCTCACGAGCCTCACACCCCGGTAGAGTCAAAAACGGGACAGGAGAACGCAGGGAGTGCACACGTTTCTTTCTAGCTAGAAGTGGTGTTTGGGTTTTTACAAGGCCCATCATTCTTACTTATGTGGTTGATGGAATGAGGTGCCTCGGATTATTTTTGTTCGCCAATGGCCAAATTATAGGTCTAATAGGATCGGGGAGCGTGTGTTCAGGAATTGCCAATCCACTAACGATATTTGTGGACCGGCCCTGCAGGATCCAAGGGTTTCCCGTAGGTGTGATCCTAAGACAGTGCTAGAGTGTCTCAAATCGGTAAGGAGATCGTTCCTAGCCTTGACTCTTGATGGAAATCCAATCTCCAATACGACATTACGGTTTTGATTGTAAACCTATATATGGCGACATAGTATATGGTAGCTATGCTGTCTAGGATTGATACATTTACTTTGAAATATTTTTGAAACTTATTAGACACTAATAATATTAAAAATATTATTTCTACGTATCAAGCATTTTTGATCATTATAAGGTAAAACTCTATCCTACAGTCTGAATTGCATTGTGTGATGGGACATGAGTTTTATAATGATTTCATTTTCTAAAAAGCACTACGTTTTTTTTTGCCTTAAAATTTATAAATCATATGCACTCGCAATCCAATGGAGTAAACCCATTCAGCGTTAGCGGCGTGGTCCAGTGATTAGCCATATTGTTAATTTAGTAAGATTTCTCATACCAGTCCCATGACTGACTCGTAGTTTGTTTCACTTTGCAAACTCGGGTGCCCTCTCTCCACACGGGCAGCCAAATGACAGGTTTCAGGTAGTGATATTTTCTGGACTGGAGCTTGATGATGAAGAGGATGAAGAATATTTTCTATTTATCTTTCTATTTACTTCTTGAGACATTGAGACAGTATTGAGTATTGATGTATTTTGGGATATTGAGACTTTATTTCTTTCCCTGTTTTAGACATCCATTTTGCTAAGTGTATCCTGTACAACGTACTCTGATGTTCTGTAATGATGTTTGTGAAGAAATTTCCATTTCCGCTGCAATGATTTATATGTTCTGCTATTATCTGAGATCTGCTATTGTTTTAATTATGTTATGCTCCTATGATTATCCCTACTTTCATACCATGGAAGTTTGAGGTCGTCAGAGCTTCTGTAGAGGAAAACTGTTAATATATATGGAATTTAAAAGGCTTAGCCGTTATTCCATTTATATTATCGGTTGGATATGGAAGTTCGTATCGATTATATATTCGTTTGTTTTTCCGTGAAAATTCCATAATTAATGGAATGTGATTTTGGGTTTATCGTGAAATGTGTTTTAAGTGACATTAGTTCTTAAACCCAATTAAAGACAGGATTTATTTCCTGAATTGGAAAAATCATTAAGTAATGATTGTTGGAAATTAAAACTGAATTAGAGTTTTAATGAATCTTTAAACAGATTGAAAGGTGAATTTGATTACTAAAATTATCAAATCCAAGAAATGATCGAGAATGGAGTATCACCAGTTTTTCTCCAAGCGTTAGTTAAATCTTTAATTAGATTTGAACGTGAAATGGTAATTAGTTTTACCAATAAAACCATGGTGTTAGATATGAAGTATCATTAGTTTTACTTCATGGGATGATTAGGTTGGGATTGGGAAATTAAAACAAACGGTTATTTCGGTAAGGTTCGTTAATCCTGATTAGTTTGGATAAATAATGATTTGATATGGATTGATTTTTCCAAAGGAAGAGTAAAGAATAAATTTAAAGAATTTATCTTTGATAAACTTAATGGGAACCTTTTCCAAAGGATATGAATATTTAAATAAAAGAATATTCAGAATTGGAATGAGGCAAATGATGTATTTTTATAACACTTGTTTATTATATACGCGAGTTATTCGGAAAGACCGGGTTTATCCCATTCTGAATAACTGATACGACGATTACTCAAAGATGAAGATGGTGGTTGAAGACTGGAGGTCTTCACATCGTTTGGATGATTACTGATGTCTTGATTGGGTTGTACACCCACGACAAGGTAATAAGTGGTGATTGTCCAGATGTACTTGGAGATCGACCGGATATGCGAGGACCTCTCTCATGTATTGGATATATAGGACGAGGAATAAGGTGCCTCCGGTTTCGTTTAGACCCAGGATGAACTTGTAAATGGATGTGTGTCTGACATCAGATTCCATTCTGTGTGATTGATAGACATCGGTTGCATAGCGTGAATTGCCTGTGTGGCATGCTAAGATGCAAATGATCAAGACTTCTGTTGAAAAGCAGAGTCTTGTGGTTGATGATCAAAGCACGACTTTAATATAGCATAGCTTTGTGTAGCGTTACTTCGCATGCCTCACACCCCGGTGTGAACCAGAAACGGGAGAGGACATCGGGGAGGGCATGCGTTTTCTTCTAGTTATGAGTGGTGTCAGCATTTTGCAAGCCCTGACGTTTTACTTATGTGGACGATGGATAGCAAGGCGCCTCGGTTATTTCGGTCTCTGCAGAGCCGATGGATGGTCTTTATACAGACCAGATTTACGCCCCCATAGGGAGGGGAAACGCATGTTCAGGCATTTTAATTCACCCTTTGCACTTCGAGTGGACCGGCCCTGATGATCCAAAGGCCCACCTAAGTCTGGGTCCTGAGATATGGGCTATATTGTCTCGAAGCGGTAAGGACGATCCCTTGCCTTGGTTCACAGACGGAAATCCAACTTCCAATACGTGACATTTGCAGTTTTGATTGTAGAGCCTAGTATGGCGACATAGTGGGATGGGGCACTATGCCGTCTATGATTGATACATTTATATTTGAAGTTGATTTCTTCACTTATAGTAATAATAAAAGATGAAATTTCACGTACCAAGCATATTTGGCTATTATAAGGAAAACTCTATCCTCCGGCTTGCGTTTCAATGTGTGATGGGACCTGAGTCTTATAATAGCTTCATTTTCTTTATTTAGCATTGCGTTGTTTGTTTTATGCACTGGTATTCTTGGGAGGAAACCCGTTCCGTGTTATATGGCGTGGTCCCTTGATTTACCGAACTTTAAAATAAAGATTAATAACTGTTTTAGTTCTCACACCAATCACATGACTGACCTGGAGTTTATTGTTTTAACCTAAACTCTGGGTGCCCCTATTTTCCAAACGGACAACTAGTAGTTTTGGTTTTGCAAATTTATATTCACAGGATCCTGATTTACAGCTGAGGCGATATTCAGAAAGCTCTGTATCCGTTTATCTCTTTCAGTTGTGTATTGTATTATTATTCCGCTGCTATGTATTTAAATGTAATTTCAATCTCTGACATTTCTCTTATGTATAATATTTATTCATACTCTGTATATTCTTGTACTCTGATGTAAATTGTTGTAATAAGCAATGAAATGTTCTTCTGTTTGTGTTCTGATTCGTCCTATTCTCAAAGCAATCCGGGCTTTCCTTTATGGGGAAGTTCGGGTCGTCACACCTTACGACATGAAGGGTCCTGGTCTTCAATGTCGTCTCCATTGTCTTCAATTGCTCCATAACGTCGTATTATTACTTGGAATGGTTTTCAGACATACAACTGATCCCGGTCTTTCCAAATAATAAGCACAAATTAAAAAACACAATTATAGAACACAAAGGCTTTCTACCAAACTCCTTCCGTCTTGGGTTTTGTCAAAATTAAACTTCTTTAAACCCATTCTCAAATTATTAAAAAATCCATATTTAACCTTTCTCTTTTAAAATACATCCCTTAAGTCAAAGATGATTTTTCCTCAAAGCCTTTACAAAATTTCCGTTTGATAACTCATTATCAAAATGCAATTTCCTTTGTAAATCCTTAATCCACATTTCAACCATAGTTTCCAATTAAATTGATTTTCCAACATTCCATTCTGTAATCTTAACTAAAAGGTTATACTTTCTTTCCAATTCCTCACTTTTAATTTCCTCAAATCAAAGATCTGATTAAATCCTCAAATTACGATATGAATTTCCATAACTCAATCTCATTGGGTTTCAAAAATGATATTATTGAAGATATGATTCACGACAAAACCCAAATCAATCGATATTGAACATAAGTTACACAGAAGTTGTATCTACTTATATTCGATATCAATTCTAATTATCAACGAATACTACAAGTGGAATAACGATATAATAATAATATCTTCCAAATTCCTCAAATAGTATACGTTTACACCAAATAATTTCATATCAAATATCCAAAGATTATTTCTATCCAACTTATCCCAATCAAATTGGAAAACCCATATCTTAATTAAAAGATTTATCCAACTCTTTGACATTAGATCTGGATAGAAATACCACCCACTTATACTTAATATTAATCTATTTATTTAACTCACAATATAAGCGGAATAACGGTGAACTACCTTCTAAATTCCTCAAATAGTAAGAGTCATCATCTACCGGATTAATATCAAACATTCGAAGATTTATCTCCAACCATATCCAATTATTTAAAATTGAAAAACCTGTTTCAATATCAAATAAATCAATTTAATTTCCATATAAAACACTTTCAATACCTTTAAATCTTTAAAAACATTCCACAAATCATTTACAAATGATTACTTATAGTTCGGAGAAAGGTTCGCCGTTTGAAACTTCAAAATAGATTGTTTTCAAAGAAAGAGTTACCATAGTGTTTCAAAACCTTTACAAAAGCATTACAAAGCAGTTATCTTAACTCCTTTGATCAAAATATCGTTTATCTTAGCCAAAACTTAAAATTTACAATTCAAAACACTTTTACATAATTTATAATGATTTTACAAGATTTTTTCATATTTTTAAAACATTTAAAATAGTTTTTTTATAGTTATGGTTGACAACTGCTCTTACATCGACCTTATCCAAAACGGTTTTAAACATATCTTGAAAATTATAACTCAAAATTAAAATTTGATTTCACTCATTTGAAAGCTCTTGTTAACTGAAATCAAACATTTTTCATTTTATGGATATCCGATTTAGATTGCAAAAGTTATAAGCATTTAAAGTTTGCATCTAAAATCCACGAATTGCCCCTGTGCGACAAGCTCTATTTTGACCTCAATAAAAACTATTCTTCAATATGTCAAAATATCGTAGAAAACCATTATATATCATTTAAAATCATTTAAGGTGATTTACATTGACTTTCCAAATTATCTCGGGTTTAAAATTCAACTTTTATTTTTCACTTAATTAAATATTGAATTAAAAATCCAATTTATTTCTAAATTCAAATAACTTCAAGTTAACCATCTCATTCGTCGGATCAGTTGGGGATAGCCAGGGAGAGCAGGAAACTATATTTTCCAAACCCAAGCCTAGACACTATCCTCTCTGTCATCCTAGAACGCTCCGATATTTATTTACTTATTCAAAGAAACTTTATCAGAATATATGAATTCATACATATGGTCTTTCCCAATTATTAAACTTCAATTTCAATAATGATATTGCTTTTAATTACGAAGGAAATTTGTCGATCACCAATGTGATACCATACTTGTTGTGTCATAGTTTGTGCAAAACAGCATCAACAACCATTATAAACATTTATAGCAACCATCACCAACATAATTAAATAAATCATAACTGTGCACAAGTGTTATAACACTAATGCTTAATAGTGTGTGTGTTCTAAACTACGCATCCATCATCCATCACAACAAACATCAATCATCATTAACTACTAATAATCCATCACTATATTTAATTTAGTCTAACTACTAATTAAATATATAAACCGTGGTTAAAGAGTTCTCACCTAACAGCTTTCCAAATCTTCACGGTAGGCGAGCCTAGTTAAGCGAACCGTCGGACAGTATTTCGGTGCACCGTCTTCTTCACCAAAATATATATAATATAATATACAATAATCTCTCTCTCTTTATATTATAAGAGAAGGAGGATGACTATGAACTTCGGCAATGTGGTGGTGGAAAAGAGGAAGACTTATGCCATGGAAACCATGACCATAAGCTTTAAGAAGAAGGTGGAAAGAAGGAAATGGAATGGAATGGTAAGAAAATGAAGAAAAGGCCTCCTTATATAGAAATGGAGAGTTAAGGAGGTAGTGACACCTAAGGGGGCAAGTGGAAGGCATGCATGGAAAGAGGCATGCAAAAATACAAGTGTAAGGACACTTGTCTTAAGGAGAGAAGGTAAATTTTTGGTAACATTTAAGGGTAAATGATATGAAAACTAAGGGAAAGACTTAGTTCTAATGCTACTAATTCATGTTATGGTTTGACTAATCCGATCGAACGAAAATAGAATCAATAAATCCAAACTTATTAATAATCGTTCTCATTTATAATTCAAATAAAATCTATCATAAAACTTATCAAAATTATTAAACAATCTTAACCATATATATTTATCTCAAATTTAAATTCAAATTAAGTAATGAAAATTCCAATTTTAAATTAGTTAAAATTTTTGATCGTTACATTCACCCCCCCCCCCCCTTAAAACTTTTCGTCCTCGAAAAGGAAAGGGAATTGTAACTACTCATTCGACAAATTCAAGATTAAGATTCTTTATACCAAAGCTCCCTGTTCTCATAATGGATATACCAGGTAGAATATTATAACACACATATTTACGGACAACCATATCTACATGTCCTCTAACGATAACCTCTAGTTACCCATTATATTCGATTCATCGTTTACTGGGCTAATTACTTATACTCAACCATTTACTTCTTTCAAAAAAATTCAGAGTTATAAATTTATTCTCTTAGATCTTATCTCTCAAATACAAAGGTTATGAAACTTATTCCTTTTCAGTTCCCCAAAATTACTATTATTCTTTACATGGAAAACTTTATCATCTCAGAACTTAGCTTATCTAAACGTTTTAGTTAGGTAATATCTTCTTACTATTCCCACTTTCCAAATATCCTTTAATCAAATTGTGAAACTTAATTCACAAGGTATTCATGCTTACTTAAACAGTTCCTGTTATTGCCACAATATACTTTATAACTTATCGACTATCCAAAATTGCCGATAATTCCAGATTTTTTTATTCCTTATATTGTTTAAGTTTGGCTATCCTCGTTAATTATTATAAATTCAAGATTACAAAACTTATTTCCTTCAAACTTTAGAGAAACAGCTTTAACCAACGTAGTCCTTAACCAAAATATCATCAAATATCATATCGTCATATTGAATTCTCAAGATATTTGCATTTTAAATTTAATTAGTTGGGGAGGACTAATTATAAAATATCCTAATTGATAAACTACCTTTTATACTCGGATTTCCTATGCAAATTATAGCTTTACATAGACGTCAAGTGAAATTCTAATCATAAGATGTTCGTGCTCAAGTTTAATCTCCAAATATTTTCAAAGACCTATCTAATGGATTTAAGTTATATTGATGTTTTAACCGGAATCATATAGTCATCCCACTTTCGAAACTCGAAAATAAATACTGATGATGCTGCAGTCATCAACAGAATCATCTTCAAGCAACTAGAGTGTGATTCTATTCTATCTAGTATACTTAAGACTTCTTACATACGTTAGCTAGGCGTATATTCAAAATCTTCTTATACTTGATAGTCCAACCTCAACATCGAATACAATACTCAAATTCTAATTTTAATTTCTAACCATATTGATTAGTTACTTTGGGGGAGAATTACCTTAACAAATTTGACCCAAGTTTATCTCTTAACAACTGATATAATATAACCTTATCAATATTTCGAAATGTTACCCAATAGTGAAATGAAATCCAAAAGGCATTTGTATTCGATCATTTTCCTAATCAGTTGAAGGGCTTAATTACCATGCCATAAGAAGCATTTTATGTGTAATAATAATCGCAAAATATAAACTTAACCTTAATCGTTTTGATTAAGTATCAAGGTTATAATTAACCATATACTTTCAAAATATGTTTCTTTCTTAAAATATAACTTTTCAAACTCATTTCATATTTTCAAATATGCTTCTCAAATATAATACTCCAAAATCTCATTCTAGGGCATTACTAACCCTATCTCTAATGGGATATATAACTCTGATGAGTTTTTCCTTTTGTTCGAATGTGTCGTACCCTATTACTTTGTATAAACCAAAGCTCTGATACCATGTTGTAACGGTCTGGTCTTTTTCATCCATCGGACAGCGGCTAATACTCCGTCGTGGCATTACAATGGTACCCCAGCACCTTGTTTTACGGCCAGCCTCTCGACTGTCGCGGCCTCATGCCTAACCAACCCCTCTTGGGATGTGTAGAGTTAAGAGTCCCCCGCTCTCCACCAAACCAAGAGCGAAAATCCCATTGCTTTGTATAAACCAAAGCTCTGATACCACGTTGTAACGACCCGGCTTTTTTCCCGGTTTTCGCCGGTAATTAAACCAACTTAAACTGTTCATAAAGACATAGTTGTACTTACACATTTGCACAAAATAAAACGAACTTTTCCATTATCATTACAATAATATTACATTAGAGTTACGAGAGATACATCAGCGTACATCGATTACACAACGGAAGAGATACTAAACTCAGTAGAAGAATATGCATGCTCCAAGATATAATAGCTCCAGCTAAATCAGCATCCAGCTAAAACCAACTCCAAGTCTAAACTGCAAACCAAACTACTAGGCTGCCCGTGTAAAAATTATGGGCACCCAGAGTTTAGGTGTGAGAAATAAACACCAGGTTAGTCATGGGACTGGTGTGAGAACTCAGAACAAATGTTTTTAGGGTTTATTTAAAGTTAGGTAATTCACCGGACCACGCCGCTAATGCGGAATGGGTTTAATCCATGTGAATACCAGTGCATCAAAATTCGTAATGACTTTTTGAAAAATGAAGCTACTATAAGCTCGTCCCACATCACACAATGCAAGCGCACACCAAATGGGCGAGTTTTGCCTTATGATAACCAAAAATGGCTTCATATGTGAAAATCCTATTTTACTACTAAATATAGTGTGAAAATCCTTTTCGCAACTAAATGTATTAATCCTTGCAACATAATGCCCCATCCCATTATACTGACAGTCCTGCCGGTAACCAGCATAATATACAATCAAAATCGTACAGACTCGTAGTGGAGATTGTGTTCCCTACATGATGGTTCCTGGTACGAAAGACCATTCGTGGGCTCACCAACTTTCTTGCGGGCATCATCCCAGTACTCACGGATAACGTCCAGACTCAGACTCCGTTATATTAACCCACCATACATGAGTCAGAGTACCCAACTAATAGCGTCCCAGACTGGGGACTTCGTTGTACCCTTTCATCATCACATCCCGGTGCACCGAACATACGAAACGAACATAAAAATTTGACCACAGTTTACCATAAATCTGGGGTGTGAGGTTCGTCGAGGTCATGATATACACAAAGCTACTATTAAATAAGCCATGCTTCGATCATCCATAGCTCATCATATAACTTAAGTATACCACATTGTCTATTCGCTACGCATCACTGATTTCCATCAATATATAACATCTAAGCTCATACATCTTAGAGAAGGGTGTTAAGCAAGAGAATAAATTCTCTGCCACCAAGTAGATATATATTAATAAAGATCAGTGCTACGCATTACAATGTCAGACACATAATCCATACATGTTCGTTCTGGGTCGGAACGAAACAACAATCCGGAATTCCTACTCATACGTTAGGGCTTCTTGCCACTTAACTGATATAAAATCCATCTACAAATGGGAATCACCCATTCGATACATTCAGCAAGTCATCCTTACGACATGAAGGGTCCCGGACTTCAATGTCGTCTCCAGTGTCTTCGTTTGCTCCACATAGTCGTATTATTACTTGGAATGTTTTTCAGACATACATCTGATCCCCGTCTCTCCAAATAATAGGCACAATTTAAAAAAACACAATTATAAAACACACAGACTTTCTACCAATCTCCTTCTGTCTTGGATTTTGTCAAAATTAAACTTCTTTAAATCCATTCTCAAATTATTACAAAATCTATATTTAACCTTTCTCTTTTAAAACACATCCCTTAAATCAAAGATGATTTTGCCTCAAAGCCTTAATAAATTTTCCGTTTGATAACTCGTTATCAAAATCAAGTTTCCATTGAAAATCCTTAATCCACATTTCAACCATAGTTTCCAATTAAATTGATTTTCCAACATTCCATTCTATAATCTTAACTAAAAGATTATACTTTCTTTCCAATTCCTCACTTTTAATTTCCTCAAATCAAAGATCTGATTAAATCCTCAAATTACGATATGAATTTCCATAACTCAGTCTTATTGGGTTTCAGGAATGATATTATTGAAGATATGATTCGCGACAAAACCCAAATCAATCGATATTGAACATAAGTTACACAGAAGTTATATCTACTTATATTCGATATAAATTCTCATTATCAACGAATACTATAAGTGGAATAACGATATAATAATAATATCTTCCAAATTCCTCAAATAGTAAACGTTTACAACAAAGAATTTCATATCAAATATCCAAAGATTATTTCTATCCAACTTATCCCAATCAAATTGGGAAACCTATATCTTAATTAAAAGATTTATCCAACTCTTTGACATTAGATCTAGATAGAAATATCATCCACTTATACTTAATATTAAGCTCTGTATCCAACTCACACTATAAGCGGAATAACGGCGAACTACCTTCTAAATTCCTCAAATAGAAAGAGACATCATCTACCGGATTAATATCAAACATCCGCAGATTTAACTCCAACCATATCCAATTATTTAAAATTGAAAAACCCGTTTCAATATCAAAAAAATCAATTTAATTTCCATATAAAACATTTTCAATACCTTTAAATATTTGAAAACATTCCACCAATCATTTACAAATGATTACTTATAGTTCGGAGAACAGTTCACGGTTTAAAACTTCAAAATAGAATGTTTTCAAAGAAAGAGTTACCATAGTGTTTCAAAAGCGTTACAAAACAGTTATCTTAACTACTTTGATCGAAATATCGTTTATCTTAGCCAAAACTTAAACTTTACAATTCAAAACACTTTTACATAATTTATAATGATTTTACAAGATTTTTTCATATTTTTAAAACATTTGAAATAGTTTTTTTATAGTTATGGTTGACAATTGCTCTTACATCGACCTTTTTCAAAATAGTTTTAAACATATCTTGAGAATTATAACTCAAAATTAAAATCCGATTTCACTCATTTGAAAGCTCTTGTTAATGGAAATCAAACATTTTTTGTTTTATGGAAATTCGATTTAGATTGCAAAAGTTATAAGCATTTAAAGTTTGCATCTAAAATCCACGAATTGTCGCTGTGCGATAAGCTCTATTTTGACCTCAATAAAAACTATTCTTCAATATTTCAAAATACCTTAGAAAACCATTATACACCATTTAAAATCATTTAAGGTAATTTACATTGACTTTCCAAATTATCTCGGGTTCAAAATTCAACTTTTATTTTTCACTTAATTAAATATTAAATTAAAAATCCAATTTATTTCTAAATTCAAATAACTTCAAGTTAACCATCTCATTCGTCGGATCAGTTAGGGATAACCAGGGGGAGCAGGAAACTATATTTTCCAAACCCAAGGCTAGACACTATCCTCTCTGTCATCCTAGAACGTTCCGGTATTTATTTATTTATTTATTCAAAGAAGCTTTATCAAAATATATGAATTCATACATATGGTCTTTCCCAATTATTAAACTTCAATTTCAATAATGATATTGCTTTTAATTACGAAGGAGATTTCTCGATCACCAATGTGATACCATACTTGTTGTGTCATAGTGTGTGCAAAACAACATCAACAACCATTATAAACATCTATAGTAACCATCATCAACATAATTAAATAAATCATAACTGTGCACAAGCGTTATAACACTAACGCTTAATAGTGTGTGTGTTCTAAACTACGCATCGATCATCCATCACAACAAACATCAATCATCATTAACTATTAATAATCCATCACTATATTTAATTTAGTCTAACTACTAATTAAATATATAAACCGTGATTAAAGAGTTCTCACCCAACAGCTTTCCAAATCTTCACGGTAGGCGAGCCTAGCTAAGCGAACCGTCGGACAATATTTCGTTGCACCGTCTTCTTCACCAAAATATATATAATATAATATACACTAATCTCTCTCTCATTATATTATAAGAGAAGGAGGATGACTACGAACTTCAGTAAGGTGGTGGTGGAAAAGAGGAAGACTTATGCCATGGAAACCATGGTCATAAGCTTTAAGAAGAAGGTGGAAAGAAGGAAATGGAATGGAATGGTAAGAAAATGAAGAAAATGCCTCCTTATATAGAAATGGAGAGTTAAGGAGGTAGTGACACCTAAGGGGGCAAGTGGAAGGCATGCATGGAAGGAGGCATGCAAAAATACAAGTGTAAGGACACTTGTCTTAAGGAGAGAAGGTGAATTTTTGGTAGCATTTTCCCTTAAATGCTATGAAAACTAAGGACAACACTTAATTATAGTGCTACTAATTCATGTTATGGTTTGACAAATCCGATCGAACGACAAATAGTATCAATAAATCCAAACTTATTAATAATCGTTCTCATTTATAATTCAAATAATATTTATCATATAACTTATCAAAATTATTAAACAATCTTAACCATATATATTTATCTCAAATTCAAATTTAAATTCAAATTAAGTAATGAAAATTCCAATTTTAAATTGGTTAAAAATTCTGGATCGTTACATCAAATTAACCAGTAGACTCTAATGTGCAACTACATATATCAAATATATATTGTACGTCCATTTAAATCCATGTATGAATGAGTTTTCAATGAACTAATTTCCTTCTTGGTTTTAAATACCTACGTATATATTAACAAAACAAGTCATATTTGTTAAAATATATACATGTATATATTTGCAGCATGTACTGTTACAAGTAGCAAACCAAATTCATGTATCATTTATGCAACAATCGAACCTTTTAATATATACATACACACACACACACACACACACACACATATATATATATATATATATATATATATATATATATATATGAAAACTTTTAACACAGATACATGTTAATACGTATGTGTTTATACAGCCATATATCATTTATTAACAAAATATACGCTACTGGTATGAATAGGGGATATAATTCCTAATCAATATAATATCATAACGTACGTAAGTACAGATGATTAAGCAACCAACATACTATATATGTATATGTCAATATATATATATATATATATATATAGTTTGTTATGTTCAGGATGGCCATTTGAATCATACAAAATTTAATAATGTTCCGAGTTATATGATTAAAACATAGAATATACATTCCATTGTTAGTTCAAAACTTATATTTGCATATGCATAGACATAAATGCTTGCCTAGGTAATTAACAAGTCACAGTTACTTGTATATGCAACATGGGATTTGGGCATGCAAATCATATTTGCAATGTCCTCATTTGAATTCATATAAGTAGTCTATAATATAAGATGGATCAATTTAACACCTATGATACAAAGGCAGTGAACATATAGTCAGTATCATGACATCATCAAATAAATGCTCTTGTTAAGTGTATATGATAATGTGTGATATATGAGAGCAATTCATGTAATATGTTCATAACAATTATAGAAACATCTATTAAATAAAATAACATTTATTTTATTACTAATTCAAAATATGCAAGAGGATATATATATAAATATATATCAAATATACATATGTCCAATCACAACTTTATCTCCTAGATTTATTTATATTCAACAGGATATATATATCATATATATATATGATATATATGTTTATATACATATATGAGGGCGACTATTTGAACGCAAAATTAGACACAAATTGGGAGACATAAAGCCTCAACCGTTGGATACTTTTATCTTTATATGGAGAGGTGGAATTCATGGGGTGATCCAACGGTGCAAATCAATTGGGTCACCATTTGTGTCATTTTTTTTTGTTTAAATAGACTTTCCCATATATATATATATATATATATGTATGTATATGTCTAGGAAGCCAAACATAAAGTAAATGACAAATCATTACAATGTTTTAATTCTCTTATTTATATATTGATAATAGGAAATAAATCCGTAAAGCATATATACCATAATTATCAAATCATATTTGTATTCAATATGTATCAATACATATTTATTTATGTATATAAGCAATACATTAAGATTCATATGAACCATTCATAGCAAATCAAATTCAATGCACAACAGATATTTAGATCAATCATACAGTGTTGAACTCATATTATATTTTGCAGTTTATTACATACACTATACATATATAGTTTGCTATAAAGATCCAACCAACAAGATTTTTCATAAAACAAGTCTAGTTCAGGCATTCTTAAACAATTTAAGATAAATCGTAAGCATTTTTAAACTGCGGTGGATATATATACCTCAAATTGAGCTTCAAAACAGTAATTAAACATATATACATATAGCCTGTTACATTAAAACTAACCAAATATTTTAGATGTTAAATCTTTGCAGAGGTTTTGATTTTGCATATATAGATTAAAATCAGAATTATATATATATATATACATATATCGTAATATATATTATGACCTGAAGGTCATCATAGATTCATAATCAAAATCACGAAGATGCAAAACACAAGAGGACTCAACTATGAATCCGTTATTCAATTATTTGATCAACAATCAAAATTATTTCTATTGATCATGGGCATAACAGAGTCAAAATTACGATTGTGGTTCATATAATTAAATCAACAAAATTTAAAATATGTGTTTTAGCAATTCCTCCTAACCAATCAGATTTATCAAGTCATATATTATTTATTTATTTAGCAGGACGATTGTGTAGAGAGGGTTTACAGGTTCATAATTAATATTAAGATAAAATAAAGATCAACATGCCTGACCACTGGCAGAAATAGTCAAGAGCTTACATGCAAACAAAGTACGTAGCGCGTAATGTTTATAATGTACAAACATAGGAGATCATATATTACAGCAGTAAGCATCAAGTAGATCATCCAACGAGATGAAATACACAGCTCCAAAACATTGCTATACACAGCAAACCAAAAGACGAGCATAGGATCACAAGGTACATCTTCGTTTGGTGAACAGGATGAGGTTACCACAGACGGGGGTAGAAGTGATGCTGACGCAATCCATCAGCCTCAGAGCTGCCCATAGGTTCATCCCAAATGATCGCAGCATCCATAATAGTGGGGTTGAAAGGAAAAGCCTGTGTACCTATTCACAGATGGTAAAAGTAATAAAATATATGGCATAACTGAGACTTCAAATGTATGTTGAAGCATCGGTTGTTGCGTTCAAGCCAAATGGCCCAAACAAAAGCAGCAAAGAACATATCGAGGCTGATCGATGGGGGAGAGTATTTGTAACAATCCATATTTTTAGAACTAATTTTTTTTTATTTAAGCTATTTTAAGGAATATGGGAATATAAATTGGTTATTTTAGCTAAATAAAATTTGTGAATAATTTTAAAATTGGTTTTTATATTTTATTTGACTTAAAACAAACACAGTAAAATTATTAAATTGATTTATAAGCTTTGTATTTGAAACTTTTGAAAATTCGATTTTTAAAATCATCGCATAGCCCCTTAAAAGGTGAAATTTTGCCAGCGACCTCAGAATTCAACGAGACCAATTTTGTTGGATTCAGAATGATAAGTCATGGCTAGATTTCATATTTCACGCGAAACGGAGTTAGTATGTGGCCGTGAGGGGCAAACCCGTTTGGGGCAAAACTGACAGTCAGTTTACAAAGGAACGTTATTGAGATGATCTCAGAATTCGATTTCACTTTTTTTTCGAATTCATATTGTCAAATAATGGTAGAATCCAAAATTTCATAATTTTTGGAGTTAGCGTTTGGGGTACAAGAAGAAAAGGTACGCTAAAATCGCATTTTTGAAGCTAATTTGAGCATATTTGAGAAATTAAACGAAAGGTCAAATGAACTCAGAATTCGACGAAACTTGATTCGTTGGATTTGTAATTCTGTATATTATCTCGTGCTAAAATTTCATAGTAAACGGAGATCGTTTGCAATCAGACAATCGGAGATAAATGAGCATATAATCTCTTTTTCTCCCTTTCCTTCTCCTTTTTCTTCCTCTCCTCTTCAAAAATAGAAACCTCCCTCCCCATGGCTACCGTCGCACCCCCACCCACGCTGCTTCCTCCCTGATGACGGCCGCCATCCCTCCTATTCCCTCTCCTCCTCCTCTTCTCCACCTTTTCCTCCTCCTCCTCTTTCTTTTTCTCTAAACCCTAAATCCATTCCTCCACCCAAAGCTCCTCCACAGGTCCCACCACCGCCACCTCCTCCTCCCCTCCGACCTGCCACCCTGTGCCACCACTGACTGACCAGCCACCTCTTCCCTTCTGGCCGTGGGCCCCATTTGCTCAAAATCCCCTCTTTTACAAAAATATCCGTTTTGCAAATAAGCCGCTCTCTTTCTTTGCTTAATACCCATCGATCCATGCATTTCTTGCCAAGGCTCCATAGACAAAAATCATAGATCTCGTTTTTTCTCGATGAAATGCACATATTGAAATCGAATTTTGGAGTTCGGAGCTACTCAGAAAATGCGATTGAAGTTCGCAGATCTGGAGCGAACATTGATGATTTCTAGCGAATCCAAGCGTTTTGGGAAGAAAGTGCACTAGGCAAAAGTTGTCCGAAATGGCGTTTCCGTGTTGGTGACCATGTTTGGTGAAGATTGGTGGTCGTATGCAAATTGTACAGCCAGAATGGTGAATTCGAGTTGCGGTGAGCGATAACGGCGAGTGCGCAGTGAAGATTTCTACATAAAAGTGTCATGGCGTTTGGTTTAGCTATTAGGTAAGAACATTTCTAACTATTTTGGTATAGTTATTAAATCATGACAGATTATATATAGATTGCATATAATTAATAGTTGAGTTGGCAAAAGGTTAAAAATGATTTGTTTTGGGGTTAAGTCAAGTCAAGTCAATTCAAATAAAAGTGATTAAAGAAATGTGAGAACTCGCTCCCTAAATTATTTTGTTGTGTTATTATGTTGTAAATTGTGTATGGTGCCTGGTAGCTGACACCACAGTTGTTTGCAAATCAATGGATGAATTGTTGATTTGTTGTGTTATAATTGTGATTGTGATACTGAAATATTTAACATGTCAAATAATGTCAATGTTATTGTGGTAGTTGAAATTTGATATAAATATCCATTTATAATTTGAATAGTGAAAATTGGTTAGTTAGAAAAATAATTCGAATTGAATTAGAATTGGTTAATTTTATTAACAAGTGAATGAATTTAAATTACTTATTGTTGGTTGTAAACCCCACACGGGTCTTGGGATGATATTTGACTCACACATCTCCCTTGTGTGAAATTGTGGTTAATCGGTTAATTGACAGATTTATATAAGCGTCAATAAATCATTTGAAGCTCATATGAAAATAAATGCACATTGAATGTCATTCTGGATATTGATAGTTGTTCATAACTATTGTTGGGTTCATATAATGAATGTAATCCATATAAATTTATTTATATGTATATTGATTGAAGTTTTATTCCAATTCGGAATAAATATGAATATTTTTATAATGTAATATTCAATGAAGATTAGAAGTTTGATTTCTGATGTCCGATTTTGGATGGACATGAAAATATAAAAATATGAAGCCGAGTTAGGTATATGAATGCTATTTTAACTCGAACGGATTTTTATACCGATTTTATTCATTTTTATAATGAATACTGAGAAGAATGAATTTCAAAATCTGACATTTCGAAAATATTATCATTTTGAGATTATAATAAAATAGGATGTTCAAATTTAATTTAAAATTGAAATGTAAGTTGAAATCGTCTTTAAACGAATTTATAGACGTTTTATAAAATATGTTTTGAATGGAAATCGACAATACATTATATATATATACATATTTAAATGGCTTAAATAGAACGTGCCGCACAACGACCGTTCGCGAATTTCGACCATTAATTTTGAATGGACGTAACGGGAGATCCGACCATCGAATTCTCCTAAAACCGGAACAGTTGGGTTCGTATCGAAAAGATCTTTCCAATGAATATAAGGGGTTTAAATTTGAAAAGTTAGATTTTAAAATATGTCCAAATCAGTTTTGGAAAAAGGTCACTATGGATGCTGTTCGGTGACCGATATTGGAAACCGACTGCAAGGGCCTTAATAAAATTATTAAAAATACGAATAAATTATGTAAAATCATAATAAATTATTTGGAAAGGTTTTGGATGAAATATTTCGTATTTGAAAGATAAAGGATATTTTTATCCGAATGAACTAGTAGATAACTAGAATAATAATGCAGTGATTTTTAGAAATAATAAATTGGATTTGCGAATGGTTTTTAACATAACCAGAAATTCCAACGTACAAATTGGAATGGAATTGAATGGAAATTATTTTTGGATATTTTCTATATTGGATTTTGTGATTATACATATATTATCGTGGTAATTTGGAAGATTTTGATATCGCTATTCCAATACGATTTTTGTTAGTTTTAGAATTTGGTATTGAATGTAAGTCGACATGTTTTCCATTTAAGATCTTATATTTAATATCAAAAATTGGATTTGGGTTTGTTGAGAATGGTATCTCAAATAATACTATTCTTAAACCCAGTTTTGAAAGGAACAAATCTTTTAATTAAGATTTAATGAAGTTTTCAAGTTTATTTAATTAAATTGGAGTTGAATAGAATTCAAGTTAATAATAATCGAGATGATTTTCTGTGAAGGAAGGTGTTTACTATGTATGGAATTTAAAAGGGTTTGTCGTTATTTCACTTATAGTATTGGTCGGAAATGGAAATTTATATCGATTATAAATTGTTCAGATTTCCGTGAAGATTCCATATTAAATGGAAGATGATTTTGGGTTTATAGTGAACGGTGTTTTTACATCACAGTTGTTATTTAACCCAAGTAAAGACAAGATTAATTTCCAAAAGTTGAATAATCATTAAGTAATGATTTTTGGATTTAAAACTGAACTAGAGTTTTAGTGAATCTTTAATTAGATTGAAACATAAAAAGAGGTAATTAAATTTACTGAATAAGAGAAATGATCGAGATGGAGTACCACCAGTTTTACTCCATGCGATAGTTAAATATTTAATTAGAATATTAAATGGTAATCAAATTTATCAATAACACGATGGGTGCTGAATATGGAGTACTACTAGTTTTGCTCCATGGGATGAATAGGTTGGGATTAGGATAATAAAATAAATAATTACTTCGGTAAGGCTCGTTAATCCTGACTAGTTGATAAATCTTAATTTGGTTTAAGTTGCGAAAAGATATTATAAAATCTTTTGAAATGATTTCCAATAATATATGAATAAAAGAATATTCTGGATTGGAATGAGATGTGTGTTATCTTTTTGTATTTATCACATGATTATCAAGATGGGCCAGTTATTCGGAAAGACCGGGTTTAACCCATTCTGAATAACTGTTACGACGATTGAAAGTCAACGACGAAGACGGTGGTTGAAGATCGGAGATCTTCACATCGAATGGATGATTACTGATGTTTTAATTGGGATGATCCCCCGAGACAAGGTAATAAGTGGTGGTCGTCCAAACGTACTTGGAGATTGACTAGATATGCGAGGGCCTCTCTCATGTATTGGACATATGGAATGAGGAATAAGGTGCCTCCGGTTTCGTTCAGACCCAGAACGAACTTGCAAATGGACTGTATGTCTGACATTGAATTTCGTTACATATTTATTGATTGCTATTAAATATATATCTGTTTGGTGATGGAGAATTTATTCTCTTGCTTAACACCCTTCTTTGAGACGTACGAGCTTAGAGGTTATATATTGATAGACATCAGTTGTATGTCATAGATTGTCAATGTGGCATGCTAAGATGCAAATGATCAAGGTTTTTTTTGAAAAGCAGGGCCTTGTGGATGATGATCAATGCACGGCTTTAATTAGCACATCTTTGTGTATAACATTAATTCGCGAGCTTCACACCCTGGTGTGAGTCAAAAACGGGATGAGGACCTCAGGGAGGACATGTGTTTCTTTCTGGCTATGGATGATGTCATGGTATGGAGCCCAGACATTTTTACTTATGTGGATGATGGATTGCGAGGCGCCACAGATATAGAGCCGACTAAAAGGCTCAAGTGATAGGTCTGATAGGACCGGGAAACGTATTGTTCAGGAATAAATAATCCACAAACGTTAGGTGTGGACCGGCCCTCATACTAACCAAGGGTTCCCCATAGGTGTGATCCTCGACAACTTGCTAGAGGTGATCCGAAACCGGTGAGGAAGATCCCTTGCCTCGACTCATAGATGGAATCCAATTTTCAATACGCGACTTTTCAGTTTTAGTTGTAAACCTATATAGCGACATAGTAAGATGGGTTATTATGTCGTCTATGATTGATACATTTATATTTGAAGTTGTTTCTAACACTATCCACTTATAGTAATATCAAAATTATTTGTTTTAAAGCGTACCAAGCATGTTTGGCTATTATAAGGTAAAACTCTATCCTCCGGCTTGCGTTGCATTGTGTGATGGGACCTGAGTCTTATAATAGCTTCATTTTTCAAAAAGCATTGCGTTGTTTTATGTTTTAAATTAGTATTCATGTGGAGGAAACACGTTTTGTGTTATACGGCATGGTTCCATGATTTTTCCCTCTTTTAAAGTAAGTTTAATAACTGTTTTAGTTCTCACACCAGTCCCATAACTGGTCTGGAGTTTATTATTTTCTCCTAAACTCTGGGTGCCCATATTTTCCACACGGGCAGCTAGTAGTTTTGGTTTTGCAGATGTTTATTTAACAGGATCCTGGTTTATAGCTGGAGCTATATTCAGAAAGCTTTGTATCCGTGTATTTCTTTTAGTGTGTTAGTTGATGTATTTCTGCTTTGCATTGTATTTATACATTTTTATTTTAGTTGCTATGTATTTTATTAATCTCTGATATTATTTTTCCGCTGTATATTATTTTTCGTGCTCTGATATTCTTGTAGTCTGATGAAAATTGTTGTAATAGCAATGAAAAGTTTTGTTGTTCTGTGTTCTGATGCGTTGTGTTCTCACGCAATCCGCGTTCCAGTTCGGTATAGGCCGGGCGGGGATTTTGGGTTATATCAGTATTGCCAATATTCAAGGTGATGGAGCTGAGGAGGAAGATAGTCAAAAACATGAGTAGCCATTGAAACCCAAAGGTATAATTTAAGGTCACAGTCATAAAGAAGATGATTGATAGATTCATTATCACGATCGTAAAGAACACAAGAAGGATTGACCAAAACTCCTTTGCGGATCAACATATCTTTGGTGTTAATTCTTTTGTGGGCAAGACACCAAAGGAAGAAACATAATCTCGGAGGCACTTTGATCTTCCAAATTCCGGGGTAAGCAAAAGGCCTACCAGTGTGAGTGATGTAGCTATAACAGGACTTGACGGTGAATGTGTGTTTGGTTGAGGGGATCCAGTAGAAGGAATTAAGGTTAAAGGGTAGTGTGGTTGACTGGATGATGTTGAAGCACTTCGCGAATGTCTTGGAGGATGGTCTGGTGGAAGTAGGTGGTTGACACGATGGTAGATATTCCCTGGTGTACTGCTTTGTGTATGGTGATGGATGGATAGGGACAGGTGGAGAAAATCTAAGGGAAAAGGTGTGCTAAAGGGCATTCAAAGAACTAAGTGTCCAACTAGAAGTAGCTTGAGAGACCATCCCCTACCTTAAGGGCGAAAATATGCATAATGCGAGGTAATGATCTTAGCACACACCCTAGAACGGTGAAGGGCGGGATCGTGATCGTGAGTGCAGTATGGAATTGGGTTGATTGTTATAGTAGAACGAAAGGATTAGAGACTTCCAAGTCAAAACGCCAGGAGTTAAGCATCACCATATCCATTTAGAAAGGAGTGAATGGTTAAATGAGCGGAGATCGGGAATCCCTAGCCCATTTGCGTTGATACTCAAACAAACTGGGTTCCAGCAGACAAGCGATCGAACTGGACCACCATGCCAAAGAAATGAACGTCTAGTATGATCAATGTGATTTATGACCCAGCTAGGAGCCCGATGAACAAAAATCCAGTATAAAGGAAGGGCAGAAAGAATAGCATTGACCAGAACCAAGCGACCAGCGGAGGAGAGGGAGGAGGTTTTCCAGTGATCCAATCTCAAGTCAATCTTAGCAAGGAGGGGGGTCCAATCATTTTAGCAAAGTTTAGTAGGACGAAGGGGAACACCTAAGTAGGACATCGGGAAGTGCTGAAGCTTGCAGTTGAGAACCCGAGCAATTGCAAAGCCAAGACTATCGGTGTTCCCCAACATGTAGATGGAGCTTTTGTCGAAATTGATGGAAAGACCCGAGATCAGTTCGAAGGAGTATAGGAGAACTTTGAGACAATGAATATTTTGAGGACTAGGTATGGTGAAAAGAATGGTGTCGTCGGCGAATTGAATGTTTGCACAGACTGGGGTGGGGGGACTTGTTGGATGCTCGATAAGATGTTGTTATTGAGGGCAAGTCTAATCATCTAGTTTAGGGTGTCAGCGATGAGGATGAAGAGGAGAGAAAGGGGATCACCTTGGCAAAGCCCTCTTCTGGATTTAATGAGGCCGCCGTCAATGCCATTGTTGTGGACGAAAGACATACTGGAGTTTAGGATAGCGGAGATCCACATGCACCATCATGGAGGAAAGCCTCTATTAAAGAGAATTTGAAGGAGGAATTCCCAACTAAGAGTATCAAAAGCCTTGCGAAAGTCGATTTTGAGAAGAAGACCTTCAGTGTTCGTAAGGTGGTAGAAAGTGATGATTTCTTGTGCCGATGTGATGCAATCATGAATGTTTCCAAAGGAGATAAAGGCAGATTATTCTACACCAATCAAAGAGGGAATGAACAATTGAAGGCGGTTTGCGAGTACTTTAGTGATGAGTTTAAAGGTGCAGTTAAGAAGGTTGATGGGTCAGAAATTGTTAGGATGGTTTGCTCCTTCGTGCTTGGGTAGGAGGATGATTTTGGCATAATTCAAACGGTTGATGTTGGTTGGATCTGAGTGAAAGGCTTGGAACAAGTTGTTAATGTCTTATTTGATGGTATCCCAAAAGTTGATATAGAAAGCAGGTCCAAAGCCATCAGGACCACAAGCTTTGTTGATATCCATATCCTTGAGGGCGGTTAAAATCTCATTCTTGGTGAAGAGGTTGTCCATAGGGATAGGGGTATGGTTGGGATAAAGAAATGACCACTCAATAGGTGATGGGGGTGGTGGTTGATGTCCAAGGAGGTTTCCGAAAAAGGTGGTAAAGTGGGTGTTGATAGCAATGGGGTTGCAGGTATGGAAGTCATCATTATCATGAAGCTCGGTAATGGTCTTGAAGAGCCATCTGCTATTTGCAAATCCATGGAAAAAGGTCGTATTCTGGTCACCATCAGAAAGCCATCAAGCTTTGGCATGTTGTTTCCATCCAATTTCCTCTTGTTTGAGAAGCCGTTGAAGCTCTCTCTCTAGTTCTAACAATTTGTTAGAGTCATCCAAATTTAGAGGGGATGATTCTTCTTTAATGTTGAGTTCAAGAATGCCATTTTTAATGGTAGCAATGCGCCTTCTAATAGAACTCCAAAATTATTTACCTAGGATTCGATGGGTTTACGAGGACATCTGATTTTGCACACAAAAGTGGCTGAAGCAACATGAAGCTGTGGGAAAGAAGGCCATGTAGTTTTCACAAAGTCAGAAAAACTAGGTTCATTCGACCATAAGCATTCAAAATAGAAGGGACGACGTGAAGGAAAATGGTAATTAGTGGACAATGACAACGGGCAGTGGTCAGAAAGCGTTGAAGCGAGGCCAGAGACGGTGGAGAGAGAGAAGAGATCATCCCAGAGTGAGTTAAAGAGGAAGCGATCAAGCTTGGCTAAGGTGGAAATTCTCTATGGTCCGACCAGGTGTAACGCCTGTTGGTAATGAGGGGTCGATCAGAGCATAGGCATTGATGAAATTATTAAAATCATCAGATTCAGGTGAGATAGTAGTGTTGCTCTTATGGTTCGACCAAGATAGGACATCGTGGTTTAGACCGACGTCCATGCAGTCCTGCCGAAGCTGGAATTTGTCGCTGCTGCATGGTAGTCCGTAGATATTGGACAAAAGGAAGGTGACGTTAGAGGAAAGATGATGATGGATGACATGGAGGGCTGACGTGGATTTGTGGACATGTTGGGGGGAGCACAGGACATTATTCCAAGCAGTAATTAATCCCCCCTTGAACCAACAACATTAACGGATTCCAGTTAGTAAAAGATGAATACAAATAGGAATTAATGAAAGTATCGTTAAGCTTGGATTCTTAGATCAAAATAATGTCGAGATGTGAAGATGACAGAATAAAATTAACAGCAAACTGTTTGCTTGGGTTCCCCAACCCCCGAATGTTCCAAGAAAGAATCTTCATTGAGAAAAGGAGGATCTCTCCTTTTCCAATGATTGCATGGAAGAATAGTGTTCACGAGATAAATCTATCCCCATGCAATGAGCTAACTTTTTATTCAAGTTATAATTTTCATCATAATAAACAATAGGCTAAAAGAAAATGCCTTTAACATGCGAGGGATTACTCGAGGTTGAGGCGTTCAGTCTGGCACTTCGGCGAGTAGCTGAAGTTGAGTTGGAGCCAGCAACGGAGATTGACCAGCAATGGGAGGCGGTGGCGGTGTTTCAGTGAAGAGAGGGTCTTGGGACTCGCAGGGATTGGTCAAAACAGGTGGGGGAGGTGGATCAGAGAGGTCAATATCACTTAGGTGGTCCCATATTGGTTCAGGCGAAGGCCAGGGGTCCCATCCTAATGGACCGATGACCTCCGTGGAGTTGTTAGGGATTGGGTTAGGAAGGGGTTTTGCTGGTACCTGAAGCGGTGTAAGGGGTTCGGGTAGGGTGGATTCGACAAGCATGGCGTCAAATCGGTAGTCTAGGTCAGGTGAAGGGAGATGGAGGGGTTCTATAAAAAAACCAATTATTCTCAAACTGGTTGCCTAAAAGGAAGTCATAAGGGTCAATGGTTGGACGAAAGTGGTCCCAGTTTTCAACAGTGATGATGTAGTGGGCGTTATTGAGGTAAACGAAGTAGGTACAGGGAAGGTTGACCGCTTTGAGGAGTCTCACACTGGCAAAGACGAAGCGGAAGTCCCTCTGGGACGATCCACAACCGGCTGCCCTGATGTAGATGCCAACTAGGTAAATGGATGGTTGCTTGGTTCTGGCGCTAGTGCTGACACTGGTGGTGGAGGTGCTAGCGTTGGAGCTGGTGGTTGCGTGGAGATGAGTGCTTCCATAACCATCAGATCTGGGTAACCAAGATCCGGTGATTGAACAGAAGCAAGGCGTGGGTGGAGATGGTCGTTGTTTGAGGTTGAGGATGACTGAGAGAGGATCAGGTGGTGAGGAAGCCATTTTTATGGTCTTATTTCATTAGATATCATATATATTAATTAAACTCAATTTCAACATAAAAATAAATAGTATTAATACTATTTATATTCTTATATTCAGATAATATCAAAATCGATCCATATCGGAAAAAAATCGTGACTGTTTTCCAAAATCAATAATTTTCTTGCAGAACAAATTCAAAATAATTTTTAATCTAATAATATAGATGCAAACCATCAATCAAACAAACTCAATTAACTATTTTGCAAGTTGCTCCGATACCACTGAAAGGGTTTTATCAATTAACAAACAACGAATTTTAAAATTCAATACCTTATCGATAGGATCCAAACAAAACTAGATAAATCAAGTTTGATTTTATACCTTTCGAGCTCTTTCATTTCACGAATTCGTACGAATTGAATCTAGGTTGAATCGAGATCAAGCACTTAAATGACGTGCCTGGTGCCTCTAGAGTAGTCCACGAACGCTTATCTCGAGGGCATTAAATGAGTTCGAGAGGAGGAAGGTCGATACTAGCCGAAATTGGGGATCTAGGGTTTCTTTTATTATTTGGTTTTCTGCGTAGTTTATGATGTAAAAGGAGAAGGGCCGGCCTTTCCTTTTATACAGTAAAAATGAGATATTTTAGCTAACCATAAATC
Source organism: Allium sativum (assembly GCA_030737875.1). NCBI lineage: Eukaryota > Viridiplantae > Streptophyta > Magnoliopsida > Asparagales > Amaryllidaceae > Allium > Allium sativum. The sequence goes on along the minus strand of CM060915.1, from coordinate 200,203,147 downwards.
CCTTATACCATTTCAAAAACAAAGGAAAAGTCAACACTTAATTCACTTTTTGATAAGAATGGCTCTCATTCTATTTCGCGTTCTTACGTGTGACCCTATAGGTTACTATAACGTTGGCATAATTTAAACAATATTTAAATTATAAATAGTGAGTGACATCTAGTAATGCATCGCTATTATCCAAGTTATAAAAAATCAACGATTCGATACAACCTTTTTGTGACCAATATGTCAACGTAATTTAATCCTTTTAACCAATATATCCAAGATTAAACTCGAGGCATGGAACATATCATCCTCTTTATAATTTAATCCTTTTATCTTGATCAATGAGTATACTATATAAAACAAATCAATATTTGAGCATGACCATGCATTTCATAGTCTCACTCAACCAAGAGGCCCATGTATATCACTACATATATTGTAAGGTTAAATTCCATCTAGATCATTAATAATTTTCAGCCGATTTGAGATGTATCCGATAATCACCTTTATCATCTACTCGGTTAAAAGTAACTTTTGATGATAACAAAACACAAATATCCTCGAATAAAATTATAATGATTTCAAGTCTGAGGACCATTACATTACCGGCGCTATAAAATTAACTTATGATACAATTAATTATATTCCACGACGTTTTCTCATGTTGGGTCAACCCAATACAGTATTCTCCAATATGTATTTATGTATTGACATTAATATCACATATATTAATGATCAATGAGTATGATCATTAGTCAATCAACATGCTAGTCTCAATGTTTTATTGTTGCGCTATTTATGCAATAAAACTTGACTAGGGGCATTTAAGAATTATAATACTTATTACTATATTATATAATCTCATCTTCAATCCACTTACTTGAAACTATATAATTCTGTATTATTATTCTAAGGACTTCTATCATGTTAAAATTTATATTACACAGTAAATATAATAGAATAGAATATTTTATTCAAAATAAAATATAACATCAAAAGTTTTATATATCACATCAAATGGATTGACTCTACGGCACAAACTCTAACAACTCGGATGCGATGTTGCATCCCAACGTGGGATGCGAATTTGTACTCCATATGTGGGATGTAACTTCTTATACAACCCCTAGGATGCGAAATTCGCATCTGATATGCAGGATATGAAATTTGGCTGCTGCACACTCGATCTTACCTACTCCGCTTCCAGCCCACTCCTATAAATACCCCAACATTTCCAACGTGAAGATGGTTGGTACTTGTAACAACCCGTATTTTTTACGGTATAATAATTAATTTAATTATTTAAATAGTGTTTATAGATTTAAATGGTCGTTTAATTAAATAATATTGAATATTTAATTAATATAAATAATATAATAATATATTTAATTTCGAAATAATCGGAATTAAGTTGAATTCTCATTATCGTGTGAATTGGATTATTTATAATATATAATTCTGTTTAGAATTGAATTATATTAACGAATTTATTTATAAATGTCAGTTGAACGTATAATTTATATTATAATTACAATCAAGCTCGAAATGGCGCGGTAGTTCGTAATTTGGCGATTCGAACTTTAAACGAATATATAGAATTCGTTTTGAGCCAGATTTCTGTGAAACAAGAAACATTCGAAGCTGGTCAAGTATATTTTTCTAATGGAAGAGAAAAATCGGGATTTCGTCGTGTAGATTGTAAGTTATGTCCAAATCAAATTTTCAAAAAGTCGCTATGGAATTCCTTTATAATTTATAACGATTTATTTAAATTATAAATGGATTTTCAATATAAATTGAATATATATTTAACCCGGAATTGAAATATTGAGTTGTAAACCCAGGCAGGTATATTGTAGAGCTGGATAACATTCTGTGTTAATATATAAGATAATATTAAATTATTTTTATTTAATTTAATTATTTTTAAATATATTAATATTTAAATGGGTTTATTTAGAGCTTTAAAAATAGCCAGTTTTGCAAACGACCTCCGTTTTCGACGAACTAATTTTGTTGGATCCGAAATAGTAAATTATTGTTTCAATTTTCGTGATTTATGTAGTTAATATGTGGCCGTATGGGATTTTAATGTGAAATACAATCGATAATTTGACCTTTAAAAATACGTTGTGTGAGCAAACGAAGTCGGAATTCGACGAAACAAGTTTCGTTGGGTCTGTAATGTTAAACTCTAGTTGTATGTCCATTTTCATGATTTTTAGATATCATGTGTGATCATAGGAATTTTTAGAAGGAAAGTACAAGCAACGATCGATTAAAATGGAATATAAAAATATTATATTTATCCTATAAATATCCTTGTCTTCTAAACCTAATTCCCTTATTTCTCTGGTCAAACAAAATATTGTGCCGAGGGGTCAGTACACAAAGATTTAAGGTCATTTCTTCAATTTGCTCTCCCCTTCTAAGTTCATAGCTTTCGCAGATATTTGTTCCTTCCAGTAAATAAAATCATCTTCATAAATTTATTTAAATTCATGGAAAAATATATTAATCCCAAAACTAGTGTATTCGAGTTCGTACTGGGTATCTCTTCGGATCTATGCTATTTTTTTAGGTTCGAAGCTATTTACAGTAGTTCAAATATGAACAGCGACCGGTAGGGTTTGTTGTAGTTCCATCTAGGAGGCGATACAGGACAAGGGGAGGTGATGGGTGAACTACGGAACGCGAGGCGCACGCGTGGGCTTAGTTTGGTGGAGTGCGACGCCTTTTTAGGTGGTTGCGTTCTCACTGTCGTATGCTGAAGGACTCCATGTCGATCATCAATAGGAGCTGCGAGTTGAGGGTTTTTGGCATGGAGAGGAGCGGATTTTAAAGAATAGAATTATCGCAATTTTTTTTTTCATTTCAGTGGGGGTATTTTTGATTTTAGTGGTGAAAAGTTTCGACACTCGTACTGATACCGTGAGTTTTCAACTGGGAATCACATTTTGAAACTGATAATCGAACTGGATGATATTAGTGTAGCAAGATAGAGATTTGAATTTGGATTGACAGTATAATTGAGTTCAAGGTATTTTGAAGAATGGGAGGAAGAGGTGCGGTTTGAAATCAAGAAGATGGAGGAGCCAGGTTCGCTAGTTCATCTGAGAAGAAGGATTATATGGAGCGGGTTTTTTTGGGGCCGATGGTGGATTGGGTAAAGCCCAATGACTCAAGTACTAAATTTAAAACTATTTAAAAGTTCTATAAATTGCAAATTCAATATTTTACTTATACTGTATCAGAATTTTGAATGGTCAGATCCGTTGGGATTGTATGGATGGCAGCTACATAATGGAACTGACTGGGAATGAAGTGGAGCTCGTTACAATTTATAGCGAAATAAATTGTCTGTCTAAATCAACCGACAGTTGTCGTTATTTAACGATCACCGTCCAATGTGAGTAAATCTCACTAACTCTGCACAGTTATAATTTTATAACTGATAGATGTTGGTTGATTTCTGTGTGTTAACTGTTTGGTTGAACTGCTAAGTAATTGGTTGTGACTATAGATCTGGTTATATATATATATACAAATTTATATATATATAGCGTTAATTAAACATTGATTCTGTTTAGAAAAATATTTCATATTGAAATGAAATTAGATGTTAATTATATCGTTTAACATTTGTGGATGCAGGGAAACAGGTTGGAGGGATCCAACAGGATTCCTCAATATTTATAATACTGTTTGTTTTCATATATGGTGATATATGATCTGTGATTTGATTATGATAACACTGGTCTAGTTATTTGGTATTTGAAATACCATAAGAAATACTTGAATGTATATAAAGGAATCTTCAAAGTGTATTTGAAAAAGGGATATTTATTTAGAAAATAAATAGAATTATAAAAGGAAATATTTATAAAATGAATAGAATTTTATAAAAGGAAATATGTGAAAAGTAGATATTAAATAGAAATATGTTTAAATAGATAAATTAAGAAGATTAATTTATAAACGATATTTATAAATTAAGTAAAGTATTTATCACTGGATAAATTAAAATATAAGTCTGGATTTATGTAGAGCAGTAGAAACCGGTTTTAACACCGATATTTCAAATGGAATTTGAACTTAGTTTTTAAAAGGGAATTAAATGAGATTTTAGTGTTAGAAGTATAAAGTAAGTTTTTATAGAAAATTATATAAATAGAAGTATAAAAAGAAATTGGATTTGGGGATAGTGTTTTTAAATTGCGAAATCAAACTGTTTTGATTCGATAAAAGAAATATTATTCACATTTGATGTGAATAAGGGATTGAAGTGAATATTTTTCAAATAAAATATTTATAAAGGAATTTGGGTTCTGAAATAGGATTGAAAACAGAGTTAATCGATTAGAGTTAATCGAATGAGAGTTAATCGATTAGAGTTAATCGGAATAGAGTTAATCGAATTAGAGTTAATCAAATTAGAGTTAATCGAATTAGAGTTAATCGATTAGAGTTAATCGAATTAGAGTTAATCGAATAGTGTTAATCGAATTAGAGATAATCGAATTAGAGTTAATCGGATTAGAGTTAATTGAACTAGAGTTAATCAATTAGAGTTAATCGAATAAGAGTTAATCGAATTAGAGTTAATCGAATTAGAGTTATTCGAATTAGAGTTAATCGATTAGAGTAAATCGAATAAGAATTAATCGAATAGTGTTAATCGAATTAGAGTTAATCGAATTAGAGTTAATCGAATAAGAGTTAATCGAATAGTGTTAATCGAATTAGAGTTAATCGAATTAGAGTTAATCGATTAGAGTTAATCGAATAAGAGTTAATCGAATAGTGTTAATCGAATTAGAGTTAATCAAATTAGAGTTAATCGAATAAGAGTTAATCAAATAGTGTTAATCGAACTAGAGTTAACTGAATAGAGTTATTCGAAGAGAGTTAATCGAATATAAGATATTCAAAGAGAGTTAATCGAATACAAGTTACTCGAAGAGAGTTAATCGAATACAAGTTACTCGAAGAGAGTTAATCAAATAGAGTTATTCCAAAGGAAGTTATCGAACATAAGTTATTCGAAAGAGAGTTAATCGAATAGAGATTACTCGAAAGAGAGTTATACATTGAAATTCGATTATATAGAATGTAGGAAATTACCATTTACTTTCCGTTTTTTAATCAAGAATTCTTTATTTATTTACAAATTAGTTGTTTGTTTATTTATTCAAATTAACAAATAAAAGTTATTCAAGTTATTCTATTTCGGAAGCCTGGGATTATAACACTATTGTTATAAACAAATAATTTATGTAAAAGAAGTGGATTCATAAATAGAATCTTAGAGTTACGTAAGGAAATTTGTTAAAGATTTAAAAGGTGAACTTTGTCTATTTCGAGGTTAATAATGTTGTTCAGTTAAGGTCTGAGAGGTAGTTATACCCCAACTTGATTGACTTCGTTTTTAACCAAGGAATGGTTAAGGTTCGATAGTGAAGGTTGGTTAAGTGAATTTAGTTAATGAGTGTAATGGTTTGAGCGGGCATAGCGATGTTTTATTTAAACATCTGCTTAAATCCAATGAAGGAGTTTTGGGAATGTTTTCCAAATAAGAATTAGAAATGTTTTCTAATATAGGAAATAAAAATGAGAGTAAATATGGAAATGTTTTGCAATGTTAATAACGTATAGTTTCTAAATATAGAAGCTGTGTGATAAATGGGATTTAAGAAATATATGGAAAAACGGGAAATGGAATAAATTAATGATAAATTAATTTAAAGGGATAAATGTTGATTGATGATTGATCGATAAGATTTCCATTTGGAAATACGACCGTTGTTTGTACACATGTTTTCCTTTGATAGTTAAATCACCTACTATCAAAGATTTTGACCATTTCCGTTGTCAATACGGAGAGACCGGGATTAGATATATTATCTGAAAACCACTCCGTATGGCGTTAGCGTTGCGAATCGAATATGATGAAGACAATTGAAGACGGAATTATGCAAGGGCTGTTCAGCAAATCCTAGGTAGAAATTGCCTAAGATGGATTTACAGAATAGTGCCTTCGGGTTGTCCAGTCCCAGGACAACTTGAATGGGCGAATGTCTGACAGAGTATGTGTGGCAGATCGCGTAAGTTGATCGTTTCAAACGTATTTACGTTGGTGGCGGAGGAATTCGTTTCTCTTAGCTTATACCCATGGTATTTTTGGGGAAATCAATTTGTGATTTGACGGGTATGACGATGTGGCATTCAAAGTGAATGAAGGAGTGATCTGTTAAAAGATACATTATGACCTCAAGCCTCATCAACCGAGAAATGACAGAAATCGGGCAGGCAGCATGGCTAAGTGGGCCGCACCCAATTAGGGTATATTGTCACCATCTAGAGAATATTCATATTTGTTACTTCTTTCAATTCTGTATCTCCCGGGAACGGTTATGTTGGTATACCAACAGTAAGGTGATAATATATTCGGAACATTCAAGTGAAATGAATGGCCGGTCATGTGTGGCCGAGTTACAAGATGTTCTTGTTGAACTCCAGTGTATCGCTTCTAGAGTACACTGATCGAAAGGTGGTTCCATACCTTGTCAGAGTTGGAAATCCATTACCCAATAAGAGCTCGCGGTTTTGATTGTATATTATATATGTAGAACGTGAGATGAAAGCGTTCTGCTAGATTTCTATTTACTTGATCTAGACATTATTATAATATCAGACAAGTATCGTTTTAGAAAAATATTTTAGGTTATCATAAGGTAAAAACCATCCGTATTTATGTGTGGATCGGTCTTACGATTATCCTTTGTTTCAAAAGGATTTTGAAAAGTTAAACAAATCATTTGAGTTTACTCACACCAGTCACATGACTGACCCAGAGTTTATTTTGTTTTGTTTTCCCTAAACTCTTGGGTGCCCAATTTTGTACAGGCAGTCAAGTAGTCGGGATGTTACAGATACTTGAAGAGCCGGAGTAGGAGGCTTCAAGATTATACAGCTATTGTTATTTCCGCTGTGTTGTAAGTGTTATACTCTAATAATGGTATTGTATACAGATACTATTTTATTTCAAAATTATGTTATGAAATATATTTATTCGTTCCGTTGTGAGATTCGTGTTTACTCTGATGTTGTGATGCCCTTCTCCTTCTTCTATTATAATTTTCTATCTTATCTATTCTCACCCTCTGTTTTGTTTCATTAACTATCCGGTATTTTCGATGCTTGGATAGTCGAGATTGAGTTTATGTCGATAACCAAGGTCGCAAATACCCCAGGTCGTTACAGTACTTGCTTACCTCCAAGCTTTAATGGTTTCCTAAGAAGGAAATAGCTTTCACAAAGCCTTTATATAGCACCTTTCATCATCCTAGAAAGACGAAGTAGCATATTTTTTGACACATGAACTCATTCTTTGACATTTGACCATACCTTTGGACATTAAACTATTTTTGGTTGTTTTGGCATCCGGGAAGAAGATAAAGAAACCATCTTTGGACCTCCTTGCCACCATGGTCGTGATAGCTTAGTGAAAGCTCCATGACCTCTCCATCCTCACTCAACTAAGCTTGGGATTTGTGGACGCTCAAAGACTCATCCTTCCGCATCCAAAAACTCATATCACAAAAAAGAGACTTCCTCCTCCATCAAGTTTATCACTCGGAAATTACTCAATTATGTACCGGAAGTCATCAAAATTCATGTATACTTGGAAACATTCCGATCCAATGTCGTAACTTGTACCAAGAGCATAATAAAAGAGCAAAACCATTCAAAGTGGATGTAGGCTCAGATGAGCCGAACCACTATAAATTCTGTATGATCATTTACTTGCGCTTTTCCACTGTACATCACATCGCTATTTACCTATTTTTCATTGTTGGACATTTATTTTCACTCATATGGAAATCACGAGGGTTAACGACCACTTTTTGGCGTCAACACTTATCGTTTAAAAAAACATATAGCCACTCATGGGCCTATTATTCTTAAATTTCCATAATCGTTTCCTTAGTGTACAAAACAGAATCCAACATTGTCCATGTGTTACTTCACTTAATTAGTGGATTTCTTTTTGGACCTAGGTTTATAGATATAATATCACTACAACAAAAAACACTTTTCGCAATAGGTGATATCTGTTGCAGTAGACCTATTGCAACAGGCCTACGCCTGTTGGTATAGCCAAAGTTGTAAAAAGTCCACAACATTTTCTGCCTGTTGCAATAAGATGTTGTGGTATACTTTTTTGCAACAGGCTTTTGTTGTTGCAACATATCATTTTGCAACAGTATATGCCTATTGCAATAGATCCATAAATCTATAAAAAAAAATATTACAGCTTATAGATATTACATATTAAATGTATTCGTTTTAGTAATAGTGTATATCACAAAATAAAATAAACAAATAAAATTTTTATTTTAACAAAGTTTTAATAGTACAAACAATTACAACAAAAATTTCTACAATTTTCATACATCACTCATGTATAACAATTTCTTCTCTCACACAACACATTTTTTTCGAATAGAATATTTTCTAATCGTATTTCTACTCTATCATACATATACTATAACAAGAGAATAAATATGTAGTTCATGCTCTAAGTTTGTTATCGATCATGAACATGTACATGCTTGAATCGTGCAGATCTGGGACATCAGCAAAAGGCTCTCAGCTTGCTTCACCGTACTGGCTAGGTCCATACTAGTGTTTAGCCTGCTCTTTGAGTAATCTCCTGACATTTTTTCCCTGCAACATGTGAAACAAAAGTAGCGCCATTCATTTGAAATTAATTAAAGCAGTTTCTTTCTACAATAATTTTTAGATATGTATCCTCTCCTGCAACATGCGGGTTACAGTGTTATTCAAATTATTTGCATAAGCCTTTATGATTAATATCCGAACATTAGATAATTCATATACCTAAACTGGTTGCTTCGGCTCCAAATGTGATGGCGCTCGGTTTTGCTCATGGTAGTGTCAAGTACTGGGATCAGTAATAGGAGTTGCTGCTTCAATTGAAACAAGTAGTTTTGGCGATTGATTCACCTGCTTCAAAAAATCAAGACTACCATCATTAGACAACAAAAACCAAGGTTAGGATTCTCAGTAGTAGACGCCAAATTTATAACACCAGTAGAAGACATAACAGACACAATAATAGTAGGACTGATAACAGGTACCTGAGTAACATTTGCTGACGAGCATCATTCCGATTCATCGTATTTCAATTTCCGACATATGTTTAACTTATAACAAATAAACTACTAATTCTGGCTAAGTGGTACACAAAAATAAACGATGAAAAAAACATACTAAAGACACAAGCCATATAGGAGCTAATTTAGATCATCCATCCTTGTATGTTAGTAAACGGTGTAGAACAGTCAGTGTAAAACTTTATTTTCAAACTTGAATAACATACTATGTATGTATACTATGCCACACTGCTGCATATAAAACTGTTTGATTCAAGACAATAACGGATTAATGGCCCATCTGTACTTTTAACATGTGCTAAAGATATCATATTGATTTTTTGGATAACTATAATAAAATTTGCTACAGGAAAACAAAACGGTTCTTACTGGTAGTGGAGGTATTAGTTCAAACTAAGATGACTGGACAAACAAGGAAAATGAAAATTGGATTAAAATAAGACAGAGTCCACATCTTTTGAATAAGAATGAATCAGTTGTTTTATAATATGCTCAATGCCCCTTTCTGTTGGCCCAACACATTATTTTGGTTTTTCAAATTGGCATCTAATTCGTATTTATTTTACAGATTTTTGATAGAAGTAAAATTTTTCCGTAATACTACACTTACCTGAAGTAACAGATAAAATTTTTTTTCTCGCTGGAAGAAAACTAGAATTTAACCAAGCATAATGACATGGACCAACACTGTAAAAACCTCATGAATAAGTAACTCACAAACAAATCCAAACTCACCTGTATTCACATCGCAGAAAGGCCAAAAACATTCCACGGTCTGTTGAAATTCAGTTACGTTGTGAGGAATAGAAATACGAACAAATAGGATAAAGAAAAACCGGGAGTAGAAGCTTCCGCGCAACAGTCAAACCAAGGAGGATCATCAAATCTGTCTCTTCGAGCCAATAGTTTAAAATGCGAATTGGATCTGAGAATAGAATAGGGATAACTGGAGTGCATGCAACAAGCACCCAGGCATAACGAAAGCAAGAATCATTTTTGTAAGAAAGTCGATCGAAGTGAAGGAGAAGGAAAGCATATGGAAGAAAAGAGGTTTGGTGATTTAGGATTTAGAAGGATAAATGGGGAACGAGAAAGACTAGAAAAGAGGTAGGGAGAAAAATGACGCGGTGGAATTTTAAGGTTGGAGCAAAAAAATTATAGATGGAGCCAAAATTTCAACGGAGCTGCCAAAATTTCAATTAAGGAGCCAAAACGAGTGCTGAAGTTGGCTGGAGCATATAAACTCATAATTTTAAGGCGAGAGACCACATCGTACTTCTTTGAACTCATAATTTTATATGTTAAAAATATTTATTAATTATTAACTTTTAAAGTATTAAATATATTTAAGAAAATTTAAATTTACATTTTTATAAAAAAATACTAGATATAATTATTAATCATATCACTTATCAATTAAATATCTTTTAATTTATTACAAAAGTAATTATAAACTATTAATTAAGTATATTAATTATTAGTTTTGAATAATACTTATCAATTATCTATTATTTAACTGTAATTATTAGTTATTAAAATATAACTCATTATTTGTTTATTTTTTACTTCGTGAATATAATTTATTTATTTATTGGCATTAAAGCATTTAGATTTGAAGCCAAAAAAGGGGATAGACTAAAAAACCTGTACTGTCCTGCGTAATCCAAAGTTGTAAGGCTTCAACACACATTACACAAAATTTTGTTTTAAATATAACTTCTTGTATAAAACTCAAAATTTTACTTTTTAATTTTATAAATATTTAAAATTTGACGCACTCTCTTATAGTGTTATATTTTATTTTAAATTTTTTTAGTTTAATTAAAATTTTATGAATACTTTGTATTTCTATTTTAGTTATAAGTATAAAATTATTTAAATTATAGAACACATAATATAATTATCAATTATAATTATTAAATATTAAATAAAAGTAATTATTATTATTATCAAATATAATTATTAAATATTAGTTTTAGCATTTATTAAATTTAATTATTTAATCATTATTATTAATTATTTGATAATCAACATTAACTATTTAATACTAATTGGTAAATACAATGTATCATCTATAATTAATTAACTATTTAATATTTGTTGTTAATTAGATTTATTAATTATTAAATGCAATTAATAATTGTCAAATATAATTTACACACTATTAATAACTAACCTTGTTATATTATTAAAGTATTATTTCATATTTACTTGTTATATTAAAAATAAATATTATTTATTACTTCATACTTTTGTATTTAATAGTATTTATGTTTAATAAAGGTGGGGGAGAATATAATTTTTAAAACTATTTTTTTCGCAACTGGCTTAACGAGTTGCAAAAAATACAGGTATCTCATGTAGTCAAACTAGTTGCGAAAGACTTTTTTTGCAACTAGCTTGGGAACGCAATTGCTAAAAGTATGTTTTTTGCAACTGTTATGGAAGCGCGGTTGCAAATAATATGTTTGTTGCAACTGTCGTAGAAACGCAGTTGCTAAAAGTATGTTTTTACAACTGGGGAGGAAGACCTGTTGTTAAATCTCATCTATTACAACTGCTACGAAAGGTCTGTTGCTAAATATCACTTACTACAACTGTCGTGTGCCGCCAGTTGCAAATAGCTAGTTGCAATATGGTATTTTTCTTGTAGTGTATATGTTTATATTTTAAAAGTATAAATACATTCACTCATTATCTATATAGGGATCGTAAAACTAATCTCTGATACTAGATGTAACAACCCAAATTTCAGCGGGTTTAAATTCTTTGTAAAATGATAGAATCCAAGTCCACCGAAACCCAAGTTGGTTTGTCTGATATCCTACAGAAAAGAAAAAAAATAAATATATCAGATCTCATAATAAAATATATTACCGCGGAATGAAAAAAATATAATAGTAAGTAAATACTCACCATAATAATGACACTGTCTAACAAGTGTCTCTAAACTAGAAAATCCCCGCTACCTGTCCAACCTGTAGATTTGTTATGAGGAGGGGATCAGAACAAAATTTCCGATGAATGGAAAGATTATACTTTCTGTAAAGAAGACTACCCATACCGCACTATTACCGGTTTACCTTTATTAAGTTATTTTGGTTTATTACACATTACACCTTCAGATTTTTCGCGTAAATCATGCCCATCTACTCCTAAGTAGATTAATCTAATAAATAATATAAATGTAGCTATATGCCCCTCAACTCAAGGTATTCCCCATAGTACCTTTCTCGAGTGGTTTCCATCCCCGTATTGTGAACACATACTAGATCCCCATCACCACGCTACCAAAGTTTACTGGACCACACTATGAAGGCACACTAAGTTTTTATAGCGATGCTACGAAAGTGTATTAGGCCACACTGTGAAAGCATAGTAAGCCTCCATGGTCATGTTGCAAACGCGTGTCGTCAACTATCTAAGTTCCTCTAACTCAAACGGGGGATTCTACTTCTATAAAGGACAGCGTCGTTAGGGCTACAATATAGATGTCCATAGATTTGGTCCGTCTCTTTTCTCGGTGGCTATGGCCCCACTCGGCCCCAAACCAATGAAACACCATTTTAAGAGCTAAGTGACTGTGCCCTTGATAAACAATCTAAACATCCAAACTAGCGTTGTCCCTCATCCAATGTCTCGATAGTGAAGGATCATTGGCATGTTGGTTTAGCTCCACTCTTTCCCATAATCGCTCTGATTGATGATGGCACGTATCCGGTGACTTACTATTTTTATTGGGTCCTGACCACGAAGCCTGCTCTCAAAGCTGTGGCAGCCGCCGAATCCTAAAAATCATCCCATCAATCTTCTGGCTGCCCTTAACATAAATGCAACCAAGACATACTCTATGGATGGAACCATATAGACCTATCTCTAAAGGGTACAACTTCGTTAGGCCTACCCCAGAGGGTCATCTCAGAGTATCCTCACGTCCCGTAGAATTCTCGCACTTCCTTACAGTCCCGTCGAATAATAAGTTAGACGTGCTCCTACTGAAACACCCCACCTCCGTTAGGGTCACTCTCAAAGGGAATGCCCTAATTTTGGTGGAGGTTTATAAGTATAAGTCACAGATATACAAGACAGATAAAAGAACACATATTTTTGAACAGCGGAAAACATCAACAACTTTTATTTCAACAAAATACGTGTTACACAAACCATGTCATAATTTGTTTTACAATACTTCCCAAAACATAACATCTCCATAACTGTCTTGATTACATTATTTAAAGAAGCATAAAGAAAACATAAATAAACTGCAAAAGTCCCATAATTGCTATCCAAAGCTATAGCCCAAAACGGAAAAGATCCAAGCAATACATTCTTTCTCTTCAAGCTGGATGCGGAAACTGGTCAAGCTGCGGTATTCCCTCCCTGTGGACCTGGGGGGGGGGGGGAACGAAAGAAAAGAAGGCGAAAGAAAAGTAGAGTTGGACATAAAGCCTGAGTAAGTCTAGGACTATTCAGTCTATGAATAAAGAACTGGGTATGATAAGCATAAAGTGGAAATGGGAAAGCATCATAAACTAAGTTAAGTTGTCTAGGGTCGAATACTATCGTACCCTATATTAATCTATGTACCCATATAAACTAGTTCCCAACAGGCACCCCATAATCAGGGTGAAGTGATCCTTTTTCTGATGATCTGCTCCTACTCGCATAGTTAAATGTGTCTTACGGCCCCCGTTGTTGTAGTTACCTATGCTGGTCCCACCATGGGGTGTATCAAGTCCCATGGTGGCGGCCCGACACAATTCTAGAATGCACAGGCATGCTACTGGTGCCCAGTGCATTATTTTTCTGCGCCGGAGTGTGTGCACGCCCGCACCCCGTTAGAACCTACACTACTGCACCACCGTCGTCGATTTGACCTCTTACAGTCAGTCCAGTAATCGTGCCCCACCCTGCCTAGTTCAGGGTATCCTGATACACCTTGTAGGGTTACTGCTGAAATGGGTCCCCCGCTACTAGGTTTTCTATTTCTAGCCAACATGCTAAGTTGGTTAAGTGTTTTATAAACCTAACCCCCAATCAGTCTGTTTAGTTTAGCATGTTCCATTTTGATTAAGTATTAATTTAATTTACTTAATCCTATCAATCCTGACTCAGCCTTAATTGCCTTATTAAAGCCTTGACCTCTCACATTAGACAGGTATTGTTGTGGCTGCCTGTTGCCGGTTGGGTCCGGGCAGTCTTACGCCACAACTCAGTCTAACCTCAGGTCCTTATTGGGCTCCGTGTTTAACCACCCACATTGGATAGGTATTGTTGTGACTACTGGACAGCCGGGCGGTTCCGGGCAGGTCTACATCACAACTCAATCCAACCTCGGGTTAAACACATCGTATTTTCTACATTTACATATTTTGTCTCTTTTCTTTTTATATGTAAATATTTGCGGCCCATTATTCAAATTTATCGTTATTGGTTAAAATTTATTTATGCCACTTAATTGCTTTTTTTTTCAAGGTTGTTGGCATGCGTCAAACATGCCAACACATATGTTCTATATTTTAACCCAAACGTCATTACCCCCGTTTTACACGTTCGTTACAATATAAGATATGTTGGGTTTAACATTTAAACCCAACTTAGCCATATGAAAAAGGGGAGGCTTATAACATGGTGTTTATGAGGTAACATAAAAAGGGGAGTGTGAACGCATGAACTTGCAACATAACGATTCAATTAACATAAAGTAGGCACATGTGAACTTGCAATTGTAACAGCATATAATCATGGCATAAATAATACTTAAACATGAATCATTCTATTCATATAATCATGGCATAAACAATACTTAAACATGAATCATTCTATTCATATGATTATGGCATAAACAATACTTAAACATGAATCATTCTATTCATATAATCATCGCATAAATAATACTTTAAACATGAATCATTCTATTCATGTAATCATGGCATAAATAATCCTTAAACATGAATCACTCTATTCATGTAAACTTGCAATTGGAATGTAAATCTAACTTAATTGTGTCACATATATCACCATATGGTTTTGATAACAACTTAGGCCTAAAACATGTTTCAACTAGGCATAATACCAAACATAGTTTAGTCATGTTCATAAAGGTGCTTACTTTTGTTTCTAATACAAAAGTATGATTTGCTAATTCCAACATAGATTCATATAAACTATAGTACTTAGTCCTATCCAATTACACACTAAAAGTCATCATAAAAGCATGTACATCATATTGGCATAATAGTGAATCATATACTTGCATGAATCCCAAATAAAATACCACAACATATGGTTGTCAACATAAATCATATACTTGTATGAATCCAATCGTATACCATAACATTTCCAAATCGTTTAGAATCAAAATAACATACAAGTATTGATTATTATCGCCACAATTCCATTTCATTGTTAACTTCCAACGCAAATCACATACTTGCAAATATCCAATCGTATACCATAACATTCCCAAATCGTTTAGAATCAAAATAACATGCAAATATAGATTATTATCGCCACAATTCCATTTCGCATTTTACACAAATCAAACGCAATTAATTATTCACATCGGAATAGCACTCTACTTACAACGTATGACGAATCTTCAATTCTGAATTCTGAATTCTGAATTTGGAGATGCTATCCTTTGTTGTAGGCGTTGTTCTAATTGACGTTGCTTTAGGCTTTCAAATTATCTCCTAATTGTCTCTCAATTTCTGACGGCTATTCCTAGTCTCTCCTCAGCAGCATGACGGTCTCATCTCCATTTTAGTTTGTTTGAATTAGGGTTAGTCTTAGGTCCTTTTTATAGAGTTTGTGAGTTGATTTAGACCGTCGATGGAGCTTGGTTTAATAATAGCCGTTCGTTTGAAGGAGAGACCAACCAGGAGCTGACACCTAGCCCTAGTGACAAGGCAAGGCTCAGATAATCGACCAAACACAGACCAGGCCAGCCAGGGTGATCTGGGTTCGACCTGGCTCAGGGGCCAGGTCGACACCCCAGTCGACACTGTGTCGACTTGGCAGTCGACACGGGTGACCCAGGTCGACTGCCCAGTCGACCTGGCTAGCCCCAGGTCGACTGCCAAGTGGACCTGGGTGCCTTGGGCGGGAATTTTCCCGCCCTGGCCATTCCGGCCTGATTTTGAAATTTGAATTAGTTTTTCTGAGTTGTTTTGGTCTGTTTGAATTTTAAACTGAATTCTGAAACTTCCGGAGGCCATATCTTCTTCATACGGAGTCCGTTTTACGCAAACTCGGACTCTATCTCAAGAAGAATTTCGAGACGAACGCAATGGCGTATCCCATTTCCCTTAATTCTTTGATTTGAAATTAATTATACTTTAATTTGTGAATTTCACTGTTATAGAATACACGGGGTGTTACATTCTCCCCCACTTAAAAGGATTTCGTCCCCGAAATCTTCAAGTTTAGGAAGAATGTATATCCTAACATCCAAACATCCATCTACTCATCCATCAAACACGAGCATCCATTGTCCTTAAAAGACTTCTAATGCTTCATGATCATATGCGAAGTGTGTGTACATGTACTTATCTAATGCAAAATCAGGCGGTCTACTGATTCAGTTGACCTCCTTAATGCGAATTATGTAAGTGCCATGAATCCATTATGTATGCAAATTCTCCTATTCATGACTCTACATGAGTGCACAATCATTCATACAAATGCAACATCCATATGACAACACATTAAAATTCAACCATATACGAATGCAAACATATATACATATGCAATATGAAGTGACTGAGCCGATCTAAAACCTAGATTGTGTGTGTATATGCAACCACGAGCAACCACTAGCAATCACTTGCAATCACTTGCAACCATCATCCATAACATGTTTCAATTACATGTTTCCATCCAAAGGGTTTCTTCCTAAAAGATAAGGTCGAGGAGATATACCTAAAAAGATAGATAAAAGCGGAACTTAAGGAAAAAGGAAAGATCAAAGATGTACCCTCGAAAAGAAAAGGGTAGGCTACGCGTATTCTAGCTTCAGTTTCCCAAGTTGCATCTTCTTCGGCGTCGCTCCACTGAACTTTGACGAGCTTGACTTCGCGGTTGCGTAGCTTCTTCACTTCCGTTCCTAATATGCGGGTTGGAACTTTCCTTACGGTTGCTTCGCATTCCACTTCAGCTTCTTCTAGGATATTTGGCTCTACCACTTCAGCAGACTCATGTAGACATTTTCGGAGATGTGAAACGTGAAAGACGTTGTGAACTCCGGCCAGTTTTTTGGGTAACTCTAATCTATAGGCCATTTTCCCAATTTTCTCGATGATAGGGAATGGCCCTACGAACCTTGGTGCTAGCTTTCCTGTGGTTCCAAAACGAACAACGTTCCTTAGCAGAGATACCTTAAGAAAAACTCTGTCCCCAACCTCAAATTCAAGATCGGTCCTCCTCTTATTGGCGTAGGACTTTTGTCTGTCTTGGGCCGTCTTCATCCTTCTTCGTATTATGTCTACTTTCTCTGAAGTCTCTCGGATCATATCTGGTCCAAGTATGAGCTTATCAGTAGACTCCCACCAACAAGTGGGCGATCGGCACGGTCTTCCATATAAAGCTTCGAAGGGCGCCATTCCGATGGTTTCTTGGTAGCTGTTGTTGTAGGCGAATTCCACCAAAGGAAGATGGTCTTCCCATGTCCCTCCGAAGTCAAGGACGCACAGTCTTAAAAGGTCCTCCAAAACTCTGTTCACTCTTTCTGTTTGGCCGTCAGTTTGGGGATGATAAGTTGTGCTCAAACATAACTGTGTGCCTACCGCTTCTTGCAGACTCCGCCAAAACTCACTTGTGAAGATAGGGTCTCGGTCACTAACAATGCTGGATGGTATTCCATGGAGTCGAACGATTTCCTTGAGGTAAAGAGATGCTAGGGATGAGGCAGTTCTTTTACTTTTGACAGGTAAAAAGTGGGCGCTTTTAGTAAGCCTATCCACTATTACCCAAATGCTAGTGTTGCCTCTCCTAGACCTAGGCAGCCCATCAATGAAGTCCTTTGAGATGCTATCCCACTTCCACTGCGGGACCTCTAGAGGATGTAGCAGACCGCCAGGCTTTTTCTGTTCCGCCTTAACCTGTTGGCACACCATACACTTAGAAACGAAATCTGCCACGTCCTTCTTCATGCCGTTCCAAAAGAAAGTTCTTTTTATGTCATTGTACATTTTATCTCCTCCTGGGTGTATCGTCATCTTGGAGTGATGTGCTTCCTCGAGAACCTTCTTTACTAAATCCCTTGTCTGTGGGACGCATAGTCTTCCGTCTCGCCTTAGCCAACCCTTATCGTTGATGGAGTATCTGTTGAGGTGACTTGAACTCTCACCCCTAATTAGCCTATCAATCGTCTCCACAAGCTGAGGGTCCTCGCGTTGTGCTGTCCCTACCGAGTCCACTAAAGTCGGGTGTACTTCGAGAGATGCTAGCAAGCCTGGTACAAAATCGGAGGAGGGCCTAAAGTCAAAGCTGGCTATAAACTCTAGGCTTTGTCTTTCAACAAACATCGGGCTTAGGGTCAGTTTCTTTTGGCTCAACGCGTCTGCCACTACGTTGCCTTTTCCCGGAGTGTAGGAGATCTCGAAATCATACGAGGCAAGAAACTCCATCCAACTCTGTTGCCTCAAGTTAAGGTCCTTCTGCGAGAAAAGGTATTTCAACGATTTATGGTCAGTGTAAAGTTCGAACTTCTCACCTAGGAGATAGTGTCGCCAAGACTTGAGTGCAAAGACGATGGCAGCTAACTCAAGATCGTGGGTCGGGTAGTTCTTTAATCTGTTTACTGAGCTCTTTCCTTTCCCGTGGAGCCATGTGTCTAACGGGCAATGCAACGGGCTTTGCATTATCTACAAGATATATGCGGAAGTCTATCTCCCGCTTCGGAGGCAAGCCCTTCACCTCTTCGAAGACATCCAGATATTCCCGGACCACTCTAATTGATTGCAAACTTTCAACAGAAGCATCTAGCGATTCAAGATAACTAAGCATAACCGCATACGAGGGATTACAAGTAATTTCCAAAGTGTTACCGAGTTGGGTCAGGAGCCTAACAACCCTTTTCTCACAATCAAGGATGGCACCATTACTGGATAGCCAATCCATGCCCAAAATCAAACCATATCCCGAAAAGACCAAAACAAAGGCACTACATTTAAATTCTACGCTTAGAATAGAAATTTTCAATCCCAAACAGATCATAGACAAATGAGCTGGGCCCCCAATTGGGTTTGAAACAATTAAGGGGTCCTCTACCATACTAGTTTTTAGGTGCAGAGATTTTACTAAAGCAGACGAGATAAAGGAGTGTGATGCGCCAGAATCAAATAAAGTGCGAACGGGGTGATCATAAAGATAAACTACACTTTCTACAGAAGTATTTATACCTCGCTGTTGCAGAGGTGGCGCTTCTAGAACATGAACCTGTGCCCCTGAGGTGGATCCAGTCCTCTGCCCCTGTCCTCGTTTCTTTGGGCAGTCCTTTGCCATGTGGCCTGTCTCACCGCAAGAAAAGCACCCGCCATTCATCTTGGCCTTCTTTTTCCGGCAATCTTTTACTAAGTGCCCCACTTTGCCATAGAAATTACACTTCCTCTTCTCTTTGTTGTCTTTCCCGCCCTTCTTAAAGTCTGTCTTCTTAGGCTGTAAACCCTCTTTCTTCCCTTGAGTGCTTTCTGCCTTTGTCTCCTTCTTGCCCTTATCCTCTTCGTTCAACAATGCCATCTGTACCAATCTTTCATACGTAGCTCCCATGGGTATATGGGTCATGGCCAAACTGTGTAATGGCTTATTCAACCCTTTGGCAAAACGGAGAGCCTTCTTGTGCGGGGTGTTGACTAGGTCCAGTCCGAACCTAGCCAGCTCATCGAACTGATTAACATACTCTTTGACTGTCTTATTCCCTTGCTTAAGAAATGAGAATTTTTCCAACTGCAAACTCCTTTCAGCGTCTGAGAGAAATTTAGCCTCAAACCTTGCCCTAAAGTCCTCCCATGTTTCCACTGGTCTTTCTGCATTAGTGACTTCCCACCAGTAGGAAGCCTCGCCCTTTAGTAGCCACACTGCCAGTTGTACTTTCTGCCTATCTTCTACCTCAAAGATGACGAATAAGTCCTCGGTTTCTTTCAGCCAATTTCTAGTTGCCACGAAGGACTCAGTTCCATGAAAATCCTTTCCTCCCATAGCTTTAAAATCTTTACATATCTTAGCAAAAGTGTTTCCCCGTGGAGGAGGTGGAGGAAGAGGTGCTGCTACAGCCGGATGATTTCCTGCAGCTGGGGGAGGAGGAACGGTAGGACCTGGCTGAGTGGCCCTTGCTTCTAAGAACCGTCCAAACCAACCAGGTATTGGTACACCCTCTGGCAAGTTAAGTTCTTCGGACATGCTGAAACAAAAAGGATAGATTCAAAACGAAGGATAAGAGATAGTACCTATGGCTTTGGGGGACTTTGCCTTTTTAAAATAAAATAATATTTTATCTTTTAAAAATGCTTCTTTAAATTTTCTTTTTTTGAAAAATAAATTTTCAAACTTTTTATCTTATCTGGTAAACCTATGCTCTGATACCAAGTGAAACACCCCACCTCCGTTAGGGTCACTCTCAAAGGGAATGCCCTAATTTTGGTGGAGGTTTATAAGTATAAGTCACAGATATACAAGACAGATATAAGAACACATATTTTTGAACAGCGGAAAACATCAACAACTTTTATTTCAACAAAATACGTGTTACACAAACCATGTCATAATTTGTTTTACAATACTTCCCAAAACATAACATCTCCATCACTGTCTTGATTACATTATTTAAAGAAGCATAAAGAAAACATAAATAAACTGCAAAAGTCCCATAATTGTTGTCCAAAGCCATAGCCCAAAACGGAAAAGATCCAAGCAATACATTCTTTCTCTTCAAGCTGGATGCGGAAACTGGTCAAGCTGCGGTATTCCCTCCCTGTGGACCGGGGGGGGTGGGGAACGAAAGAAAAGAAGGCGAAAGAAAAGTAGAGTCAGACATAAATAAGTCTAGTACTATTCAGTCTATGAATAAATAACTGGTTATGATAAGCATAAACTGGAAATGGGAAAGCATCATAAACTAAGTTAGGTTGTCTAGGGTCGAATACTATCGTACCCCATATTAATCTCTGTACCCATATAAACTAGTTCCCAACAGGCACCCCATAATCAGGGTGAAGTGATCCTTTTTCTAATGATCGGCTCCTACTCGCATAGTTACATGTGTCTTACGACCCCCGTTGTTGTAGTTACCTATGTTGGTCCCACCATGGGTGTATCAAGTCCCATGGTGGCGGCCCGACACAATTCTAGAATGCACAGGTATGCTACTGGTGCCCAGTGCCTTATTTTTCTGCGCCGGAGTGTGTGCACGCCCGCACCCCGTTAGAACCTACACTGCTGCACCACCGCCATCGATTTGACCTCTTACAGTCAGCCCAGTAATCGTGCCCCACCCTGCCTAGTTCAGGGTATCCTGATACACCTTGTAGGGTTACTGCTGAAAAGGGTCCCCCGCTACTAGGTTTTCTATTTCTAGCCAACATGCTAAGTTGGTTAAGTGTTTTATAAACCTAACCCCCAATCAGTCTGTTTAGTTAAGCATGTTCCATTTTGATTAAGTATTAATTTAATTTACTTAATTCTATCAATCCTGACTCAGCCTTAATTGCCTTATTAAAGCCTTGACCTCTCACATTAGACAGGTATTGTTGTGGCTGCCTGTTGCCGGTTGGGTCCAGGCAGTCTTACGCCACAACTCAGTCTAACCTCGGGTCCTTATTGGGTTCCGTGTTTAACCACCCACATTGGATATGTATTGTTGTGACTACTGGACAACCGGGCGGTTCTGGGCAGGTCTACATCACAACTCAATCCAACCTCGGGTTAAACACATCGTATTTTCTACATTTACATATTTTGTCTCTTTTCTTTTTATATGTAAATATTTGCAGCCCATTATTCAAATTTATCTTTATTGGTTAAAATTTATTTATACCACTTAATTGCTTTTTTTTTCAAGGTTGTTGGCATGCGTCAAACATACCAACACATATGTTCTATATTTTAACCCAAACGTCATTACCCCCGTTTTACACATTCGTTACAATATAAGATATGTTGGGTTTAACATTTAAACCCAACTTAGCCATATGAAAAAGGGGAGGCTTATAACATGGTGTTTATGAGGTAACATAAAAAGGGGAGTGTGAACGCATGAACTTGCAACATAACGATTCAATTAACATAAAGTAGGCACATGTGAACTTGCAATTGTAACAGCATATAATCATGGCATAAATAATACTTAAACATGAATCATTCTGTTCATATAATCATGGCATAAACAATACTTAAACGTGAATCATTCTATTCATATGATTATGGCATAAACAATACTTAAACAAGAATCATTCTATTCATATAATCATCGCATAAATAATACTTTAAACATGAATCATTCTATTCATGTAATCATGGCATAAATAATCCTTAAACATGAATCACTCTATTCATGTAAACTTGCAATTGGAATGTAAATCTAACTTAATTGTGTCACATATATCACCATATGGTTTTGATAACAACTTAGGCCTAAAACATGTTTCAACTAGGCATAATACCAAACATAGTTTAGTCATGTTCATAAAGGTGCTTACTTTTGTTTCTAATACAAAAGTATGATTTGCTAATTCCAACATAGATTCATATAAACTATAGTACTTAGTCGTATCCAATTACACACTAAAAGTCATCATAAAAGCATGTACATCATATTGGCATAATAGTGAATCATATACTTGCATGAATCCCAAATAAAATACCACAACATATGGTTGTCAACATAAATCATATACTTGTATGGATCCAATCATATACCATAACATTTCCAAATCGTTTAGAATCAAAATAACATACAAGTATTGATTATTATCTCCACAATTCCATTTCGTTGTTAACTTCCAACGCAAATCACATACTTGCAAATATCCAATCGTGTACCATAACATTCCCAAATCGTTTAGAATCAAAATAACATACAAATATAGATTATTATCACCACAATTCCATTTCGCATTTTACACAAATCAAACGCAATTAATTATTCACATCGGAATAGCACTCTTCTTACAACGTATGACGAATCTTCAATTCAGGAATCTGAATTCTGAATTTGGAGATGCTATCCTTTGTTGTAGGCGTTGTTCTAATTGACGTTACTTTAGGCTTTCAAATTATCTCCTAATTGTCTCTCAATTTCTGACGGCTATTCCTAGTCTCTCCTCAGCAGCATGACGGTCTCATCTCCATTTTAGTTTGTGTGAATTAGGGTTAGTCTTAGGTCCTTTTTATAGAGTTTGTGAGTTGATTTAGACCGTCGATGGAGCTTGGTTTAATAATAGCCGTTCGTTTGAAGGAGAGACCAACCAGGAGCTGACACCTAGCCCTAGTGACAAGGCAAGGCTCAGAAAATCGACCAAACACAGACCAGGCCAGCCAGGGTGAGCTGGGTTCGACCTGGCTCAGGGGCCAGGTCGACACCCCAGTCGACACCGTGTCGACTTGGCAGTCGACACGGGTGACCCAGGTCGACTGCCCAGTCGACCTGGCTAGCCCCAGGTCGACTGCCAAGTCGACCTGGGTGCCTTGGGCGGGAATTTTCCCGCCCTGGCCATTCCGGCCCGATTTTGAAATTTGAATTAGTTTTTCTGAGCTGTTTTGGTCTGTTTGAATTTTAAACTAAATTCTGAAACTTCCGGAGGCCATATCTTCTTCATACGGAGTCCGTTTTACGCAAACTCGGACTCTATCTCAAGCAGAATTCCGAGACGAACACAATGGCATATCCCGTTTCCCTTAATTCTTTGATTTGAAATTAATTATACTTTAATTTGTGGATTTCACTGTTATAGAATACATGGGGTGTTACACCTACCCTGTCTACGAACACCCACGATGATTTTCCCTATTGGGCTCTTCATCCCTTCAGACTTGACCAAATACATATCGCTATTTTATTAGACCTTATGTCTAATTAACCATTATGCGTTTTACTTACTTTTTATTATCATTGATTTATAATATCCTTTAATCCAATTAATCATAATATTCATTGTTTGTTAATCAACTTTATTAGTTACCATCGAACCATTTAATAACCACAGAATTGCCTAGTCGTAAGGCCACCATAAAATATCGCTTAATCATAAGGCCATCATAGAATATTGCCTAATCATAAGGCCACAATAGAATATCGCCTAACCGCAAGGATACCATAGAATTTCTCTTATAAAACTTAATTCACACTTATAGGTTTATTTATAATAAGCTATTCTTATTTCATTTCACTTTCAGTTACAACTTTCAGGTTATTATCTTACCTTTACCACAAAACCGTAGCCATAAAATTATGCTTATTAAACTTAATTACACTTTTAAGTTTGTTTAATATTACAGTATGATTTTTTGTTTTATGATAACAAACATATATATTATTATTTAAAAGTGTTTATATTTGTACTATTCTATATTTCATCACATACAGAAATATATATTTATTTTGAATAGAATACTATTGCACAAGAATTTAATATTCAAACTGTAACACCCCACCTCCGCCAATGTCACTCTTGCAAGCACACTAGCTTTGGAGGGGCGTTAAACGAGGTAAACATGCATGCAGATATCACAAGACAGAACATATAGAATTAAAAAAAACAGAGTAAATAAAGCAGTGGGTAAAAACTAACATTTCAAAACCATAGTCAAGTTACATCAAAGTACTTGGTCATTATTTTCCCACAAAACAAAGTCTAGAAACATAAACTGAAAACCGGAAGAAAACATAAAGTAACTATCCCCAAAGTAGAATAAAGCCATAGCATGCTCAAGTCCAAACCGTACATGAGCTATCCATAAAAAGCAGCTAAAGATCCAAGCTAGGTGCTAGTGTTCCCACCCTGTAAACCTGGGGGGGGAGGGGGGAAACGAAAGAAAAGAGGCGAAAGAAAATGGGTCAGTCACAAGACTGGTAAGTCCTATCTACTATTAGTATAAAAACTAATAAAGTTAACTGGACATGTAAAACAGAGATGAAACATAGGGTGATAACTGGCATGGTGAAAAGTTAATAGGATAGATCAAGTGTGGCATCGCATATACAAGGTTAAGTTGCACCAAGTGTGTACTAGTATTCCAATCCATGTCAAGTATAAACAAGAAATGATCCCTTGGCCCAAAGCTGGCCCAATATCATGAGGTGACCTAAATCAAGGTCCAACTACTCGGTCTAGTCGATCGGCTCCCTATAAGCCTAACTCGTCGTGTATCGGTTTCATACGGCCCAATCACGAAGTGTAGTCAAATTGTGCTAGGTCCACCCTAGGGTGTATCAAGCCCTAGGGTGCCAACCACGGACACAAATCAAGCACGCACAGTCTAAACCTACTGGTGCCCGTGTCTGCTTTTTCAACTTCGGACTATGTTCACGACCACAGTCCGCCTGAACCTACACCGGCGCACTTACTCAGCCGTCGTTTTGGTCGCTTACATGTCAACCCAGTAATCGTGCCCCACCCTAGCCTAGTCCCTAGGGTACCATGATACAATCAAGAGGGTTACTGGTGAAAAGGACCATGTAACTAGGGTTTCTAACGGGTTAAACGTGGTTAACCCTATCCAATCAAGTATCAAGTTGGTTAAGTGTACCCAAGGTTCATGACTTAACCCCATCGTGTTTAATTGGTTAAGTATTCAAGTGGTCCATGACTTAACCCTATCATGTGGCATTAATTAATTTAATGCACCCAACCTCTCACATTAGACCTTGTTGTGGTTACTAGTTAAGCCGGGCGGGTCCGGGTAGTTTACACCACAACTTAGTCTAACCTCGGGTTTCAAGTGCGACATGACCAACTGCTCACATTGGGTCCTATTGTTTGTAGCCACTAGTTAAGCCGGTCGGTTCCGGGTAGATTTATGCTACAAACTCAACCCAACCTCGAGTTGGCCATTCTCATGTTTTCTAGAAGTCATGTCCAAGTTCGTGGTCATGTTTCAAGCATAATCACATGTCATATTTCATGTCATCTTTACAAGTCATGTTTTTATGTCATTTTAGTTTACCCCTAACGTAACCCCATCGCATGTAAGTTCGCATAAACACAAATAGATCTCAAAGAGGGAACTTAGAAGCATGACATAATTAATAAGGTTTGGGCCACAAGTTAAACATGGTGGCATATGAGGCAAATGTGTTCATAAACTTGCATATTACATTATAGGCCCCAAAACATGCATGATATCAACTTTAGCAAAATAGATGAAACATGGTCATATATGACATAGGATGATAGCAAGTGATTCGCATATAACATCATATGCAAGATAACATAAGGTTTATGAGAGATCATAAACTTGCATATTACATTATAAGCCTCAAAACATGCATGATATCAAACTTTAGCAAATAGGTGAAACATGATCATAAATGACATAGGATGATAGCTAGTGATTCGCATATAACATCATATGCAAGATAACATAAGGTTTATGAGAGTTTCTATGTTGCTTTATGCAACATTTCCAATCAAAGCTCATAGCTTTCTATGCACAAGGTCAAGGTGATAGCTTTACAAACATGCATAGAATAAATCTATGCATAACATGATAGAATCAAAGCACAAATCATACTTAGGCCCAAACTCAAACTTGCAACATGTCATATTTAACTTCATAGTTAGAATATAAGAGTAGTATAGGGCTTACAATGCTATGAAGACTTATAAAATAAAATAAGATTGAGACGAAGCCACTAGCAACTCTAAAAACCCCCAAATAGCAAGCTCCAATGATAACCCTTGAGAAATAAGAAGAAGATCCTTGCTTTGATGAAGAAAGATTGAACTTTGGCCTTGAATCAAACTTAGAAACTCTCAAACAAGCTTAGGAGCTCTCATATGAATGAAGGTGGAGACTATGACAAGTGGGTGGAGGCCATGATTAAACATTTTGGCATAATCTAGTTGTAGGATTGATTTATGATGGTTTAGGCTAGGTATTAGGGTCTTTTATAGAAGTTTAGATTAGTTTAGGCCATAGGATTAACCCTAATTCAGATCTGAGCCATTAAAATCCGTCACCAGCCCTAAAGCATGTCTTGAGGAACAAGTCAGGTGCACCCAGGCCAGACTGGCCGACCACCCAAGTCGACAGGGGTGTCGACTGGGCAGTCGACACAGCCTGGGTTGTGTCGACTCCCAAGTCGACTCCCCAGTCGACTTTGGGGGGGGGGGGTGGCGAGAACTTTTCCCGCCTATCCTGCTCAGCTGAATTTGAATCCTGAATTCAAATTTGAACTTGAAATTTTCTGAAAATTTTGACGGGCCATAACTTGGTCATACGGACTCCAATTTTCGAAAACTCAGACTCTATTTCGCGTATTTTTCCGAGACGAACGCAATGGCACAGCCCGTTTCCCTTGATTCAGATTTTATCATTTAATTCTGCCTTGACTTATGTTATAACTTGTTATTCAAAATACGGGTTGTTACATCCTCCCCACCTTAAAGGATTTCGTCCCCGAAATCTCCAAGTTAGGAAGAACATATCCTACCATCCATCATCCATCTACTCAAAACATCATCCACGTGCAGTCATTGTCCTTAAAAGATTCTAAATGTTGTATGATCATATGCGAAAGGTGTGTGTATATGTACTTATCTAATGCGAAAATCAGGCGGTTACTGATTCAGTAAACCTCCTTAATGCAAAGTATGTTAGTGAAATGCGTCCATATGTATGCAAATTCCTAACATAATTTATAATCTCTATATGAGTGCACATAACATTCATCCATATGCAGCATCCACGTGATATCATAACAAGTTTCATCCATGAATAAGTATAAGCACACATGCATATGCAATATGAAAGTGTGTGAGCCGATCTTAGTGCCTAATGTGTATCATGCATCCACGAGTATCCACTTGCAAACACTTGCAACCACTTGCAAACATCAAGCATAACATGTTTCAAATACATGTTTCATCCAAAGGGTTTCTACCTAAGGTTCTCATGACAAGGTTAACGAAGTTACAAGATAAACAGGATAAACATGGATAGCAAAAAGGAAGATATGCTAAAAAGGAAAAGAGATCGAGAATGTACCCTAAAAAAGAAATGGATAAAGCCCACGCATCTTCTCCTCGGTTTCCCAAGTTGCATCCTCTTCGGCTTCACTCCACTGAGCTTTCACCAATTTGACTTCTCGATTTCTTAGCTTCTTGATCTCCGTTCCCAAGATACGAATCGGTTCTCTCCTCAAGGTTGCCTCTTTCTCTACCTCCACGTCTTCAAGAATGCTAGGTTCAACCACCTCAGCGGACTCATGTAGGCACTTTCGGAGATGTGAGACATGAAAGACATTATGCACTCCGGCCAGCTTCTCGGGCAATTCCACCTTATAAGCCATCTTCCCAATTCTCTCTATGATAGGGAAGGGTCCTACGAACCTTGGTGCCAGCTTCCCAACTGCTCCAAAACGTACCACATTACGCAAAGGAGAAACCTTCACGAAAACCATATCCCCAACTTCGAATTCCAAATCTGTCCTTCGCTTGTCAGCATAGGATTTCTGTCTGTCTTGGGCCGCTTTCATCCGTCTTCTCACCAATTCAACTTTCTCGGATGTGTCCCGTATCATATCGGGCCCAAGTATAAGCCTATCCGTTGTCTCCCACCAACAAGATGGTGACCTACACGGCCTCCCATGCAGAGCTTCAAATGGTGCCATCCCTATGCTAGCTTGATAGCTATTATTATAAGCAAACTCTACAAGAGGGAGATGGTCTTCCCAAGTACCACCAAAGTCAAGAACACAAAGCCTCAAGAGATCTTCTAGCACTCTATTCACCCTTTCGGTTTGGCCATCCGTCTGGGGGTGATAGGCTGTACTTAGATTCAATCGCGTACCCATCCCTTCTTGCAAATTATTCCAGAACTGGCTAGTGAAGATTGGGTCACGATCGCTAACTATGCTAGAAGGAACTCCATGCAATCGCACTATCTCTCGAAGATAAACAGATGCTAACCATGATGCGGTCCTCTTGCTCTTCACTGGAATGAAATGAGCACTCTTCGTAAGCCTTTCAACTATGACCCATATGCTCGTATTCCCTTTCCTTGACCTAGGAAATCCATCCACAAAATCCATAGAGATACTTTCCCACTTCCATTGCGGGACCTCCAGTGGATGTAATAGCCCACCGGGTTTCTTCGACTCGGCTTTCACTTGTTGGCACACCATGCACTTTGAAACATACTCTGCCACATCCTTCTTTATTCCAGCCCAAAAGAAAATGCGCTTTATGTCCCTATACATCTTATCTCCTCCAGGATGTATAGTCATCTTCAAGTGATGCGCTTCTTCGAGAACTTTATGCACCAAGTCTCCTACTTGTGGAATGCATAGCCTTCCATCACGCCTTAGCCAACCCTTGTCATCAATAGTATATCTAGCAAGGTGACTAGACGTCTCACCACGAATCAACTTGTCCATGACCTCGACTATCTGCGGGTCTTCCTTCTGCGAAGTCCCTACTTGATCAAGAAGTGTAGGTCTAAGCTCAAGAGATGCCAACGAACCCGTCATCGACTCAACAGCCGTTGTGAAATCAAAGGTTGCCAAGAACTCTAGGCTCTTCATCTCAACAAACAAGGGACTCAAAGTCAACCTACTTCTGCTTAGTGCATCTGCCACAACATTACCCTTGCCAGGGGTATAAGCTATCTCGAAGTCATATGATGCCAAGAATTCCATCCACCTTTGCTGCCTTAGATTCAGATCCTTCTGCGAGAAGAGGTACTTGAGCGACTTGTGATCAGTATATAACTCAAACCTTTCGCCTAGAAGATAGTGGCGCCAGGATTTGAGTGCAAAGACGATCGCCGCCAACTCCAAATCATGAGTGGGATAGTTCTTCTCATGAACTTTAAGTTGCCTACCCCCATAACATATCACTCTTCCTTCCTGCATCAGAACCACACCTAACCCCGTGCCACATGCATCGGTGTATACGGTAAACATCTTACCGCCATCGGGTAATGCCAAAACTGGAGCTGTAGTAAGGGCCCTCTTGAGCCTTTGAAAAGCAAGCTCACACTCTAAGTCCCATGCAAAGGCTAAGTTCTTCGTCAACTTAGTAAGAGGGGCTGAAATCTTAGCGAAGTCCCTGATGAACTTCCTATAGTAGCCCGCCAGACCGAGAAAGCTTCTTACTTCGGTTGCATTCCTAGGAGTCTTCCAGTCTTGAACTGCAACCACTTTCACGGGATCCACCGCTATGCCTTGCTTAGAAACTATATGTCCAAGAAACCGAACTTCCCTTCTCCAAAAATGGCATTTGGAAAACTTGGCTTTCAACTGATGAGCTCTAAGCGTATCCATCACTTCCTTGAGGTGTCTAGCATGTTCTTCCTCATCCTTTGAGAAGATCAGAATATTATCCACAAAGACAACCACAAACTTGTTAAGGAACTCCCTGAACACCCTACTCATCAAATCTACGAAGTAGGCGGGTGCATTAGTCAAACCGAATGGCATGACTAGCCATTCAAAGAATCCATCTGGAGTCCTAAACGCAGTCTTATCAATATTATCCTCAGCCACTCTAAGCTAATGGAATCCGGTGGCTAGATCGAGCTGAGAGAAAACAGAAGCACCAACAATCTGGTCAAAGAGGTCATCTATCCTCGGTAACGGGTGCCTATTCTTCTTTGTCAGCTTGTTCAACTCTCGATAATCAACACATAGATGAAGCGAACCATCCGCCTTAGTAGCGAACACCACAGGAGCACCCCATTCAGAAATGCTTCGCCTAATAAAAATTTTCTCAAGCAACTCCTTGATTTGCTTACTGAGCTCTCTTCTTTCTCGTGGGGCCATGTGCCTAACGGGAAATGAAACTGGCTTGGCATTATCAACAAGATAAATGCGGAAATCTATCTCTCGTTTAGGGGGTAACCCCTTAACCTCTTCAAAGACATCAGGATAGTCTCGGACCACCCTTTCAGATTGCAGATCATCGATGGACGAGTCAAGAGATTCAAGATAACATAACATGACGGGATCCAGCGGGTTGCAAGAAATCTCTAGGGTATTACCGAGGCGAGTCATGAGCCTCAC
The DNA here is from genome assembly GCA_030737875.1 of Allium sativum. Lineage (NCBI taxonomy): Eukaryota > Viridiplantae > Streptophyta > Magnoliopsida > Asparagales > Amaryllidaceae > Allium > Allium sativum. The sequence continues at coordinate 200,171,740 of CM060915.1, read as the reverse complement.
CACCCTATGCTCACAATCGAGGATGGCTCCATAACTGGACAACCAATCCATGCCCAAAATCAACCCGTATCCCGTGAACCCGAGAACATAAGCATTACACGTGAATTCCACGGTCAAGATAGAAATCTTCAAATCCACACAAATCATAGATAAATGGGCGGAACCCCCAATTGGATTTGAAACACTAACGGGATCTTCAACTAGACTAGTACTTAGGTGCAAATTTTCAACAATGTCAGAAGAAATAAAGGTATGCGATGCGCCAGAATCAAATAAGGTGCGAACAGGAAAATCAGAAATATAAACAAGGCTTTCTACAGAAATACTACCTCGGTCCTGAACTGGAGCAGTGTTGAGAGCATGCACTTGCCCTCCAGAAGGTCCTGCACGCTGAGCCTGCCCTTGCCTTTGTCCTTGCTTCTTGGGGCAATCTTTGTTAATGTGTCCAGTCTCTCCACAATGAAAGCATTCGCCCAACTTCCTCTTCTTCTTCTTGCAATCTTTGGCTATGTGCCCAGCAATCCCACAGAAGTTGCATTTTCTTGGGTCCTTTGCCTTGTTGTTGTTGGCCTTATTGCCCTTGTTGTTCTTGTTGTTCTGATTGCTCTGATTCCCTCCCCACTTGGAGTCTGCCTTCTTGTTTTGAGTCTCATTAGGCTTAACTTCTTTCTTGCCATTCTTATCGTCTCCTTGAAGCAATGCCATGTCCACTAGGCTTTCAAAAGTGGCCCCCATGGGTATATGAGATATGGCTAGACCTTGCAATGGCTCATTCAACCCTCGTGCAAAGCGTAGAGCCTTCTTCTGGGGAGTATTAACCATGTCCAAACCAAATCGAGCAAGCTGGTTAAACTTATTCACATACTCCCTCACTGTCATGTCCCCTTGCTTCAAAGATATAAACTTCTCCAATTACAGATTTGCCTCAGCAGATGATAGAAACTTAAGCCCAAACCTCGTCCTAAAGTCGGCCCAAGTCTCTATAGGCCTAGTAGCATTGGTGACCTCCCACCAATAAGCAGCTTCTTCTTTAATAGCCATGCTGCCAACAGAACTTTTCTACGGTCTTCCACATCAAAGATGGCGAAGAGATCTTCAGTTTCTTTCAACCAATTTCATGCCTCAACAAGTCTCCGTCCCAATAAAATTCTTGCCACCCATCGCCTTAAAGTCTTTGCAAACCTTTGCGAAATCTGCTTGTGGATGCTGAGGAGGAGGATGAGGAGGAACCTCGGTTACGGTGGGGGTGTTTGCTGGGCCCACATCGTTGGCCCTAGCTTCCAAGTACCTCCGGAACCATCCGGGAATGGTTACTCCCTCGGGAAGATTAAGATCGGCCATGCTGAAAAAAGGGAAAAGATAGATTTAGAACGAGAAACAAGGGATAGTGCTAATGGCTTTTGGGGAATAGCCTTTTAAAATAAACTAGACTTTTCTTGGAAAATACTTAATTGGTTTTGAAAATAGTTTCTCAAAAAGAGTTTTTAAAACTTTTGTCCGGTCTAGTAAAACCTTATGCTCTGATACCAAATGTAACACCCCACCTCCGCCAATGTAACTCTTGCAAGCACACTAGCTTTGGAGGGGCGTTAAACGAGGTAAACATGCATGCAGATATCACAAGACAGAACATATAGAAGTAAAAAAAAAAACAGAGTAAATAAAGCAGCGGGTAAAAACTAACATTTCAAAACCATAGTCAAGTTACATCAAAGTACTTGGTCATTATTTTCCAACAAAACAAAGTCTAGAAACATAAACTGAAAACCGGAAGAAAACATAAAGTAACTATCCCCAAAGTAGAATAAAGCCATAGCATGCTCAAGTCCAAACCGTACATGAGCTATCCAGAAAAAGCAGCCAAAGATCCAAGCTAGGTGCTAGTGTTCCCACCCTGTAAACCTGGGGGGGGGGGGGAACGAAAGAAAAGAGGCGAAAGAAAATGGGTCAGTCACAAGACTGGTAAGTCCTATCTACTACTAGTATAAAAACTAATAAAGTTAACTGGATATGTAAAACAGAGATGAAAAATAGGGTGATAACTGGCATGGTGAAAAGTTAACAGGATAGATCAAATGTGGCATCGCATATACAAGGTTAAGTTGCACCAAGTGTGTACTAGTATTCCAATCCATGTCAAGTATAAACAAGAAATGATCCCTTGGCCCAAAGCTGGCCCAATATCATGAGGTGACCTAAATCAAGGTCCAACTACTCGGTCTAGTCGATCGGCTCCCCATAAGCCTAACTCGTCGTGTATCGGTGTCATACGGCCCAATCACGAAGTGTAGTCAAATTGTGCTAGGTCCACCCTAGGGTGTATCAAGCCCTAGGGTGCCAACCACGGACACAAATCAAGCACGCACAGTCTAAACCTACAGGTGCCCGTGTCTGCTTTTTCAACTCCGGACTATGTGCACGACCATAGTCCGCCTGAACCTACACCGGCGCACCTACTCAGCCGTCGTTTTGGTCGCTTACATGTCAACACAGTAATCGTGCCCCACCCTAGCCTAGTCCTTAGGGTACCATGATACAATCAAGAGGGTTACTGGTGAAAAGGACCATGTAACTAGGGTTTCTAACGGGTTAAACGTGGTTAACCCTATCCAATCAAGTATCAAGTTGGTTAAGTGTACCCAAGGTTCATGACTTAACCCCATCAACCCATCGTGTTTAATTGGTTAAGTATTCAAGTGGTCCATGACTTAACCCTATCTTGTGGCATTAATTAATTTAATGCACCCAACCTCTCACATTAGACCTAGTTGTGGTTACTAGTTAAGCCGGGCGGGTCCGGGTAGCTTTACACCACAACTTAGTCTAACCTCGGGTTTCAAGTGCGACATGACCAACTGCTCACATTGGGTCCTATTGTTTGTAGCCACTAGTTAAGCCAGTCGGTTCCGGGTAGATTTATGCTACAAACTCAACCCAACCTCGAGTTGGCCATTCTCATGTTTTCTAGAAGTCATGCCCAAGTTCATGTTCATGTTTCAAGCATAATCACATGTCATATTTCATATCATCTTTACAAGTCATGTTTTTATGTCATTTTAGTTTACCCCTAACGTAACCCCATCGCATGTAAGTTCACATAAACGCAAATAGATCTCAAAGAGGGAACTTAGAAGCATGACATAATTAATAAGGTTTGGGCCACAAGTTAAACATGGTGGCATATGAGGCAAATGTGTTCATAAACTTGCATATTACATTATAGGCCCCAAAACATGCATGATATCAACTTTAGCAAAATAGATGAAACATGGTCATAAATGACATAGGATGATAGCAAGTGATTCGCATATAACATCATATGCAAGATAACATAAGGTTTATGAGAGATCATAAACTTGCATATTACATTATAAGCCTCAAAACATGCATGATATCAAACTTTAGCAAATAGGTGAAACATGATCATAAATGACATAGAATGATAGCTAGTGATTCGCATATAACATCATATGCAAGATAACATAAGGTTTATGAGAGTTTCTATGTTGCTTTATGCAACATTTCCAATCAAAGCTCATAGCTTTCTATGCACAAGGTCAAGGTGATAGCTTTACAAACATGCATAGAATAAATCTATGCATAACATGATAGAATCAAAGCACAAATCATACTTAGGCCCAAACTCAAACTTACAACATGTCATATTTAACTTCATAGTTAGAATCTAAGAGTAGTATAGGGCTTACAATGCTATGAAGACTTATAAAATAAAATAAGATTGAGACGAAGCCACTAGCAACTCTAAAAACCCCCAAATAGCAAGCTCCAATGAAAACCCTTGAGAAATAAGAAGAAGATCCTTGCTTTGATGAAGAAAGATTGAACTTTGGCCTTGAATCAAACTTAGAAACTCTCAAACAAGCTTAGGAACTCTCATATGAATGAAGGTGGAGACTATGACAAGAGGGTGGAGGCCATGATTAAACATTTTGGCATAATCTAGTTGTAGGATTGATTTATGATGGTTTAGGCTAGGTATTAGGGTCCTTTTATAGAAGTTTAGATTAGTTTAGGCCATAGGGTTAACCCTAATTCAGATCTGAGCCATTAAAATCCGTCACCAACCCTAAATCATGTCTTGAGGAACAAGTCAGGTGCACCCAGGCCGGACTGGCCGACCACCCAAGTCGACAGGGGTGTCGACTGGGCAGTCGACACAACCTGGGTTGTGTCGACTCCCAAGTCGACTCCCAGTCGACTTGGGGGGGGGGGGGTGGCGGGAACTTTTCCCGCCTATCCTGCTCAGCTGAATTTGAATTCTGAATTCAAATTTGAACTTGAAATTTTCTGAAAACTTTGACGGGCCATAACTTGGTCATACAGACTCCGATTTTCGAAAACTCGGACTCTATTTCGCGTATTTTTCCGAGACGAACGCAATGGCACAGCCCGTTTCCCTTGATTCAGATTTTATCATTTAATTCTGCCTTGACTTATGTTATAACTTGTTATTCAAAATATGGGTTGTTACACAAACAATATTTTTATTCACATAAATATTTTATTTCAACATTTGAAATAGTACAAATTTCTGACTCCACTATTGTACATTTCACTGTTATATAACACTATTGTACAAATTCTTATCTACATTGATTCCTCACTACAACACTCATTTCACTCAGTTACTTATTCAGTTTCATGTACATACTCATTCACACACATGGACACACTTTATCTTCAGCTGCTTCAGATTCAGTCCAATCACCTGTATACCTATCACAGAAACACATACAGTAAACTGGAACAAAATAGATTTAAATTCTAAAAAATATAAATTTATTTTAAATTTTATTTTCCTCATAATTTTGGTGTGTTTCTCATCATATTTCTATACTTGATCTAATATGCATATACATTTATCTGAGTTTAGATTGCTTGTGATATTCACAATAATTTACTGTAATTACCACAAGGTAGACTAAATCTCTAGTCCTCGTAGATCATCCTCAACAATTATAGTGGTCTGCTGATCAAGACCAGCCTAAACTCACAATTGTGATATGCTAATCTTGACTAGCCACAACACATCGTATAGTGGTTTGCTGATGTAGATAGAAAATATTTTTGTACATGTATATAGTTATTTTTCAGGTGGACAAGTACAAAACTCAAGCATACACAATAAAGCACGGAATACAATGACAAATACATAAGCAACATGACGTACATATACACACATAAATGTGTGAATATATATTTATGTGTTATTTGTGCATATGCATATATCGGTGACATGGCCAGTGCAATTCAGCAATAATACATGGTGCAAAAGCACGCAACAGTAAATGTCATAGCTAGCAAATGGTGATGCATCCATCAACACATGAAAAGACAAAGTACACAATTTTATGTGCACCAGCTAAGCAAAGCAAGTGGACACAATGGGTATTACACAAAGCAAGAAATGGTCAAGTTAACAACCAAATGCAAACCAACAAAGTGGTGCATGGCAACAATGTACATCAGTGTACAAAAGCATCTCAAAATGCACCAAACAGATCTACCAAAGGAAGATGCAACATGCAACTAATACAAACACACACACATACACATATATACACACATAAATGTATATATATATATATATGTATATGTATATATATATATATATATATATATATATGGCAGTACCTCCTGCAAATAGAAACATACTTGTGCAGTGCACAAAGCTAAGAAAATGGCACAACAGCAAGGAAGTGCACAGGGACATGGATGCACATACACATGGCAAAGTAAATGGTGCGACTGAACTGGCAATTGATACATGGAGCAGCACATGCACAATACCAAATCATGGAATTGCATGCGCAAGTATGCGTGAAGGAATGCATAACACTTTTTCAGAAAAGCATGGAAATAAAACAAGTCAGGTTCATGTGCACAAATAAGAAGGTCAGCATGGAGAATTTCAAGCGGACTGGCATCACACATGCGTCAAAGTCAAAACAGGCCAACTACTCTAGTCTGGTTAACAAGAACTCACAAGCAACAAATGAAAGGGGTAAAGTACACATGCAAATGGTTCAAGATAGAAAGTGAAAAAGCATCAAGGTAAGGTGAACTCAAACAATCGGGCCAATCTCAATTGCATAAGCCAGCAAGCACACACACACACACACACACAGATATATATATATATGCACTATACACTGGTCCATGTCAGAACCAGCAATGAGTAGTTTAAGGTTGTAGCAGTGCAAATCAATGTGACATTCACATGTACAAGAGGTCACAAAAATATAACAGTCACAAAACTGGTTGAATGTCAAGTAAGCCTAACCCACTTCCTAATAATCCCTCTTATACTAAACCCAGTTTTTATAATAAAGTTATAAAAGGAAATTTTAAGCGCACGCGATAGCTTAAAATAAATGTTTACTTAATAATTGAATTAAATAAGAAGAAATCGCGATAGAGGGGGGTTTATATTAAACCTGAGTGTATAAATAAGGATTATAAAAGGGCGTGAGGCTAAAACGTTGATTTTAAGTTGACATTACCGAATAATGAAATTAAGTGAAACAAATGGAACTGAAATGAGATTTTCAAGTTGAAAATGATTGAATGGGTCAGAAGTTGAATAATATGGGTTAATAAGGAGTTAGGATAAGGAATTAAATAATTGGAACCTAACTGGAGATTGGTTGAGTTGAATGATTTTCTAAGTGTTAATCTGATGTTGATTTCGATCTTCAAGGTTGATACTTGGGGAGTTATTCTCTTACCAATTTACGGTCAGGGACTGATGAATGTTGAAGTATAGAAACACATAAGTAAAAGAAATAAAAGGAGATTGATGAAAATATAATGATATTTTTGAAGTAAGGAGATAAGTTTTAGAATGAGTATATTCTAAATAAACAAGTAATGAAACAAAAGTGGTTTCGTAACATTATTTTTAGGGATAATAAGTTGAATTGATTTCCCTGTTATGGATTATAAATAATGTTGTGGCAAATGTTTTGTAAGTGATAGAAAATGGAAATTTTAAGATGGTTGTAAGATATTTTTCCTAACTATTAAAATGGAATGATTTAAGAATACTTTTATAATACAATGAGAGGTAAATACAGTGTTTTTTAAATATAGAAAGGTTAAGAAGTTTTTAATTAGTTTTAATTAAAAAAGGCTAAGTGGTGCTGAGTACTGAACCAGTAAATTCATTTTTTTTATGATTGAATGATTATTTATTTGATAGTTAAATAACCGACTATCAAATCTGACCTATATGATTGTTGGTATGGAAAGACAGGGATCGAATTATATTCGAAAACCATTCCGACCAACAAATACGTAATAGAGAAGATATCAGATGTTGATCAAGATGAAGCAATTGAAGACCATAGATCTTCATAAAGCGGAAGGACTACTTTGAATATCTGGTTAACCCCAATATATTTTTCAAAGTCTACTATATATTAACTTAACCTATAATTTATAACCAAATATATATTATGGTTCTGTCGTGGTTGAAATCTATGGATTTACAAAGACTACTCGCTACTGATCTGTAGGGTGATTCCTAGGATGTGGTAGGAGGGTACCTTCAGTTCACTCTATTCCTAGATGACTTGTATGGACGAATGTATGATAGAGTATTTCTTAAAAATCACGTACGTTGATTTTTGCAAATATATTTCTGTAGGTGGCAGAGAAGAAACCTTATCTTAGCTTAAACACCCAGAGTATTTTTATGGACGTCAATTAGTGATTAAGCAGATCTGACAATGTGGCATTCAAAGTAATATGTTGTTCTGAAGATAATGTTAACCTCAAGCCTCACATCTGGGAAATGGTATAAAATTGGGTAGGTTGCATGGTTAAGTGGGTCGCTCCCATACAGGGTGTATTGTCACCTGATCTAGAGAAATTCCATTTGCTTCTTTATTCTTTCGATGTTGTCCCTTTCGGGAAACGGTGGGTAGGTCCCAACCGTTGGTGATAATACATTTGGTACTCTCAAGCGAAGTGAGGGGCCAGTCATGTTTATCCTAGGTTGCATGATGTTCTTGTTGAACCTGGTGTATTACTCTCTAGATATGCACTGTCGGAAGGTGGTCTTATACCTTTCCAGTTAGAATCCATTCTCAAATAAGTGCCCACGGTTTTGATCGTATACTATATATGTGGAACATGAGATGCAAGCGTTCCGCTATATTGCAATTTATTTGTATTTAGACATTATTATAATATTAGAATAATATATGATTCCACAATGCTTTGGGTTATCGTAAGGTAAAAACCGTCCGTGTTTATGTATGGATTGGACTTACAATTATCCTTTTCTTTTGAAAATAAATGTTTTGACTTTAAAATCAAGTTGGATGAATTATAAACTTAGCGAGTTTTCTCACTCTGGTTCACCAGACTGATATGGCGTTTGTAATGCTTGGGTTAGACCGGGTTTTACAGGTTCAGGTTATCAGATGCCATGAAGTCCGAAGATAAGCTGGAGGAGTTTAGACGTATGATACGTATTAGTAATTTTCTTCCGTTGTGTGTTGTATATGTGGAAAGATTATTATAACTGTCTGGATGTATTGATGTACTCTGATGATTGTAATTATTTATTTCAAAGTTCTCAATAAAGATTTATTACTATATTATATTTTATTTTGCTGCGATGTGAGACTTTGTGTTATGTTGATTAGTTGGTTCTTCTTCTTCTTCGGTTTTAATATTTCTTTCTTTCTTATCTCACCCTCTATTTTTTTTCATTAACTATCTGGTGTTTATGATACTTGAGTTTTGGCAAGTAATACGGCCTTTTTAGTATTATTGTTGAAATTCGGGAGTCGAATTCGCCGAGTCATTACATGCTTGCTTTTATTTTATCGCCTGCAGTTTAAAATGGCCAGGTGCCCAAATGCATGCATAGGCTCTGGTTTCGCATTTCTATTCCTAAAGAAGTCTCATGCAAGCTGATCTTGTAACAACCCGAAAATCTGGGCCAGTTTAAATTTTTTATTTTGGCAATTTTAGCGAATTTTGATTATTTAAAATGAACTATTTTAAATAATATCGACGAGAAATTTATTTTGAATATAATTCGAACGTATATATTATATACGTCGTCGATAGAATATAAATATTTATTTATATATATAAAAGGAATTGAAAATGGCGCGGTAGTTCGATAATTCGATTTCAAACTTCAAATGAATGTACCGGGTGCAAAACAATCCGGATTTTAGTGAAACCAAAAATAATGGAATATGATTGATAATTTCTTTCCAACGAATCCGAAAAATCAGAATTTCATAGCGGGAATCAAAAGATATGTCCAGTTGAAAATTCTGAATAGTCGCTATGGAATTCAGGCCCTTAAAAATGGACATTTTGCAAACGACCTCGGATTTCGACGAAACCAGTTTTGTTGGGTCCGGGATGTAAAGTTATTGCTAGGTTTCAAATTTCATAATTTTTCGATTCAATATGTGAGCGTGGCAAAGGGAAACGCGTTTTACCAGTTTCAGTTGATTTTAGTCGACTGAAAATTGGCCATTTTTCAAATGGTCTCAGAATTCAATGAAACTAGTTTTGTTAGGACCGTATCGTCAATACGAAGCTAGAAATTATTTTTATGGGATTTATAGAGTTAGTATGTGACCCCGGTAATTTGAAATGTACGTTTAAAATTCAATATAATGAGTTATATTTTAAATCTAACGAAAACTGATCGAAACGATCGAATCATCTTGCGATACATATCCCATTGTGTTCGGAATGGGGGTAATTAGCTAGGCGAGATAGTCATTGGGTTCGATATGGGGTTCGTATGTAAAAATATCATTTTTGAATTAAATAATATTAAATATAATATTGTATAAAGCCTTATCCTTAGTCAAACCCTTATTCTCTTATCCCTCAAAGTCAAACCGCTATAGCCCGCCTCTGGAAGGAACCAGCGACGAAAATCACCCAATACTTCCTCTTCATTTTCTGATCGATCCACCAAGAAATTTCTGCAAATCAATAAACGAAAAAGATAGAGGAAGATCTAAGCTCTAAATCCATATGGGAATCATCGCATCTCGATAGAAGTGGAGCTCGAATCTGTTGCTCGAAGTCTCGCCGGTCGAGCATGAATCACGACGTCAGGGCGCCGCCGAGTGGGCCAGGTGGGGGTGGCGCAGGTGCGCCTCGCGAAGGCCCTCCACGTCATCATCTCTGATCAACTCCAGGCGCAGCGAGGAAGTGGAAAATCCGTGCCCTAGGTTTCGACAAGGGGGAAGATGTCGGTCTGAAGCATTTAACAGTGAAATGGTAATGGTTTTTAATATTATTTTAGTTAATTATCTTTTTAAACAAATGTCATTAACGAGAAAAAAAAACCTTGTTATAAAATCTGAAGCTTTAAATAAGAATTTGCATAGTTTTTATTTTATAAAAATTAGCATGGCTTTTGAAATATAAATAAAGAACTGTTTTTGAAAATGGAAAAAGCACTGTCTTTAAAAATATAAAGAGCATTGATGTTTTGAAAATAGGAAATGCATTGTTTTTGGAAAATAAAATACCATTGTTTTTGAAAAACATAAATAACATTAATTTTAGAAAATCAATAAAATTGATATTTTAAAAATATAACATACTTTGTTTTGAAAATAGAAAAATATACTTTGTTTTGAAATTAGAAAGTAAAGAAGAGTCATGATAATGAAAAGGCGAGATTTTTAACAACGAAAGGGCGGGATTTTTATATATTGAATAGCATAGTAGAAAATGTGATTTTTATATATTGAACATCGAAGTAAAATGAGATTTTTATATATTGAACATCGAAGTAAAAATGAGATTTTTATATATTGAACATCGAAGTAAGAATGTGATTTTTATATATTGAACATCGAAGTAAAAATTAGATTTTTATATATTGAACATCGAAGTAAAAATGAGATTTTTATATATTGAACATCGAAGTAAAAATGAGATTTTTATATATTGAACATCGAAGTAAAAATGTGATTTTTATATATTGAACGTCGAAGTAAAAATGTGATTTTTATATATTGAACAGCGAAGTAAAAATTCGATTTTTATATATCGAATAACGAAGTAAAGATGTGATTTTTACATATGTAGAGAATACGGGCAAAGAAAGTGACAAGAGGCAAGAACGGCAAAGATTTCTACCTAAGAAGAGTCGTGGCGTTGGATTAGCTAATCTGTGAGAATTTCTCACCTTTCAATTTCTTTTCTAGTTATATATATATATATATACTAGGATGCAGACGGTGCTTAGTAGCACCCGACACAATCGTCCACAGACCATGGACTTGTTTGTTTGGTTGCATAAATTAGTTAGATGATTTGATTCGAATTTGGTTGTTTGGTGAATTTGATTGATGTGTGAATGGCGTGGGCCTTCACTAGACTGAGGGTAAGGCTAGGCCTTGTCCCGTTTCTAGTATCGTGCCGTTATGCCGCCGAAATTTTCTAAAAATAAGTTAGAAAAATAAAGATAACATTTTATTTAATAAATGAATCGAATAGAATATTCATAGGTTGAATAAAATAGTTTGATCGTTAAAAATATAATTTTTAACGTGAATGTGAATAAATAAATATTCATTTACAAACCGGACGGTTTGTTTATGTACACCTATTTGAAGGACATTGATTGGGACGATAAATTTTACACATCGCCCAACTGCACAAATAAAAATCTGTGTTTGATTGCTTGAAACCCCACACGGGTATTGGGATGATATTTGACGTACACTAATCCCGATTGTTTAGTTGTATGTCGATCGATTGATTGACAGGCTGTTATAAGCGTTGAATATTTATATTTGATGCTTATACAGTGTAGAATGCACTTTGGATGATGGTTGATTATTCATCGTTGTTGATATATACATGTGTAGTAGAAAATCCATATAATTAACATTATATGGTAATTGATTGGGCCTCATTCCAGTTTTAAAATAGAAATATTTGAAATAGAAATATTTGAAATAGAATATTTGAAAATAGAAATATATGAAGCCGTGTTGATTAGATTGACGCCATTTTGACGCGAACGATATTTATATCGATTATATTCGTTTTTAAATTTGATTTAAAATGAATTTGAATTGAATTGAAAAGGAATAGAAAATGAATTCAATTGAATAGAAAACGAATTGAAATTTGAATCGAATAGAAAACCAATTTGAATTGAATCAAATAGAAAACGAAAACGAATGGAATTGAATTCAAATTGAATTGAATAGAAAACCAATTTGAATTGAATCGAATAGAAAACCAATTTGAATTGAATCAAATAGAAAACGAAAACGAATGGAATTGAATTCAAATTGAATTGAAATTTGAATTGAATAGAAAACCAATTTGAATTGAATCGAATAGAAAACCAATTTGAATTGAATCGAATTGAAAACGAATTCGAATTGAATTTAAAACGAAGTGAAATGAATTCAAATTGAATTGAAATTTGAATTGAATAGAAATGAGTTTTAAAACGAATTTATAAAGAAGAATTCAATTTTGCTTTGAATTGAAATGGAAGTTGAAATGAATTTTGAAACGAATTTAAAAACTATTTATAAAATTCGTTTTAAATAGAAATCGACGAAATATATATTATATATATTATATATATAATATAATGGCCTGAATAGAACGCGCCGCGCCGCGGCAGTTCGTGAATTTCGACCATTTATTTCAAACGGACATTACGGGAGATCCGACCGTCGGATTATCCTAAAACCGGAACCGTTGGGTTCGTATCGAAAAGAGCTTTCTAACGAATATTAGAAATTCAAAATCTAACGGTTGGATTTGGAGATACGTCCAAATCAAATTCGAAAAAGGTCGCTGTAAGTGCAGTTCGATGGCCATTGTTGGAAATCGACTGTACGGGCCTTGATAAAATTATTAAAAATAGTAATAATTTGCGTAAAATCATTAGAAATGATTTGGGAAAAATTGGGATGAAAAACTCCGTATTTGAAAAGATAAAAATAGATTTTTATCGAAATGAACTAGTTTTGAACTAGAATTACAATTCTATTTATTTTTAAATAAATAAATTGAATTTGAAATGGTTTTGAAAATAACCAGAATTTCCAATGATTGCATTGGAATGGATTTGAATCGAAACTGTCTTCGGAATATTCCGATGTTGGATTTCGTGATTATACAAATGTTGTTATGGAAATTTGAAAGATATAGATATATATATATATCGTTATTTCCAATACGATCTTTGTTGGTCGCAGAATTTGATATTGAATATAAGCCGGGATATTTTCTATTCAGAGCCTTGTATTTAATATCAAATGTGATTTGGGTTTGTCGTGAATGGTGTCTTGACTAACACTGTTCTTGAACCCAGTTGAGAAAAGATTAAATCTTTTATTTAGATTTAATGAAGTGAACCAATTAAGTGATATTTAATTGGAATTGAATTGATATTGATTTTTGGGTTTATCGTGGACAGTGTTTTAAATAACACTCGTTCTTTAACCCGATAATTAATGGAATGTGATTTTGGGTTTATCGTGAACTGTGTTTTAAATGACACTGATTCTTTAACCCAGTTAACGATTAAAACTAAGTGGGGTTTTAATGAATCTTTAATTAGATTGAAAAGATCGAGAATGGAGTATCACTAGTTTTACTCCAGGCGATAGTTAAATCTTTAATTAGATTTGAACGTGAAATGGTAATTGAATTTACCGATAACACCGTGGTGTTAGATATGAAGTATTACCAGTTTTACTTCATGGGATGAATAGGTTGGGATTGGGAAATCAAAACAAATGACTACTTCAGTAAGTTTCGTTAATCCCGACTAGTTTGAATTGATATTCAAAAATAGATTAAAGAATAAATTCCAGAAATTTATCTTGGATAAAATTAATGGGAACCTTTCCCTATGAATGTGAAAATTAGAAACTAACTGTCGGTTAGCCAAGAAGAATGGTTTTCTGGATATTGATCTGATGTTGGTTTAGGCCTTCGGGGTTAATATTTGGGGAATTATTCTCTTGATTAATTTACGGTTAGTGACTGATGAATTGGAATGAGGCTTATGTTGTGTTTGTGTAACACTTATTTAAAATATACGCGAGTTATTCGGAAAGACCGGGTTTATCCCATTCTGAATAACTGATACGACGATAAGTCGAAGATGAAGACGATGGTCGAAGACCGAAAGTCTTCACGTCGTTTGGGTGATTACTGATGATCTTGATTGGGCTGTACACCCAAGAAGATGGAAACAGTTGGTGATCGTCCAGACGCACTTGGAGATCGATGGATGTGCGGGGTACTAGGTGCCTTCGGTTTCGTTCAGACCCAGAACGGACTTGTAAATGGACTGTGTGTCTGACATTGGATTTCATTCTGTGTGACTGATATCGGTTGCATAGAGTGGTTTGCCTGTGTGGCATGCTAAGATGCAAATGATCGAGGCTTCTGTTGAAAAGCAAAGTCTTGTGGTGATGATCAAAGCACGGCCTTTGTGTCGTAGCTTTGTGTAACGTTTACTTCGCGAGTTTCGCACCCCGGTTGTGAACCAAAAACGGGAGAGGACCTCAGGGAGGGCATGCGTTTCTTTCTAGCTAGGGTGGTGTCAGTGACCTACCAGCCCTGACATTTATATACTTTTCACCTGTGTGGTTGTTGCTGTTGCGAGGCGCCTCGGTTTGATCGGACGATCTGGGTCCGATGGAGTCATTCGTTGGCTCATTTACGCCCCAAAGGGCGGGGAAACGTAGTGTTCAGGCATTTTAATCCACATCGGTGGACCGACCCTGTCGCTCCAAGGGTCACTCGAGCTCTGATCCTGTGGCTCGGGATAGAGAGTCACGAATCGGTAGAGGACGATCCCTGGCCTCGGTTCACAGACGGAAATCCAATTTCCAAATAAGTGACTTTGCGATTTTGATTGTATAACCTATATATGGCGACATAGTGGTATGGGGCATTCATGCCGCCTATGATTGATACTTATGATTTGAAGTTGTTTTATACACTATGCACTTACAATAGTATCAAATGATTTGTTTTAAACGTATCAAGCATTCTTGGCTATTATAAGGTAAAAACCCTATCCTCCGGCTTGCGTTGCATTGTGTGATGGGAACTGGGTCTTATAATAGCTTCATTTTTCCTTATTTAGCATTGCGCTGTTTGTTTTATGCACTGGTGTCCTTGGGAGGAAACCCGTTCCGTGTCATACGGCGTGGTCCCTTGATTTACCTAACTATAAAATAAAGATTAATAACTGTTTTAGTTCTCACACCAGTCACATGACTGACCTGGAGTTTATTGTTTTAACCTAAACTCTGGGTGCCCTTATTTTGACACGGGCAGCTAGTAGTTTTGGTTTTGCAGATTTTTATTCACAGGATCCTGGTTTACAGCTGGAACGATATCCGGAAAGCTTTGTATCCGTATATCTACTTCTAGTTGTGTATTGTATTATTTTCCGCTGCTATGCATTTAAATGTAATTTAAATCTCTGATATTTCTGTGTAATATTTATTTATTTATACTCTGTATATTCTTGTAATCTGATGCATTGTTGTAATACACAATGAAATGTTCTTTTGTATGCGTTCTGTTTTTTCTTGTTCTCAAACGATAGGGCGTTTCGAACGGCCTGGATCGGTTTAGCGACTGGTTCGGACCGAGCGAAATTCCTTCTCGTCACAGATCTCTTCACACACTGCCATCCACGTCCATGCATTAACAAATTAATTCACCCATTTCCTCGCATGCACTTCCCTTACATACACCTGCTGTAACAACCCGGATTTTCAGAACAAATTTAATTTTTTTATTTTAGCAATTTTAATTGATTTTGAATATCTAAAATATCTTTTTTAAATAATTACGATTAAAATTTTATTTAAATCGAAGTTAGAATGAATAAATTTATTTTAATTATATAACGAGCCTGAAATGGCGCGGTAGTTTGAAAATTCGATTTCTAATTTCAATGGAATGTACAGGATTCAAAATAAATCGGATTTCAGTAAAATAAGAAATATTTGAATCCTTTTAACAATATTTTTCTAACGAATGTGAAAAATCCAGATTTGATATCGGGAATTAAAAGTTATGCCCAGTTTAAAATTCAGAATAGTCGCTATGGAATTTATATATATTTTAACATAATATATAGCCATTTTACAAACGACCTCCGTTTTCGATGAAACCACTTTTGTTGGATACAGAATATCAAATTACTGCTAGATTCCAGTTTTCATAATTTTGGAATTAATATGTGAGCGTGCAAAAGAAAATGTGTTTTGTCAATTTAAGTTGAACTGGATCGACCAGAAAATGGCCATTTTTCAAACGGTCTCCAAATTCAATGAAATTAGTTTTATTAGGACCGTATCGTCAAATAATAGATAGATTTATTTTTTTGGAATTTTTAGAGTCAGTATGTGGCCCCGGTAAATTAAAATGTATGTTTTAATTCAATATATATTGATTTATATTTTAATTTTGATAAAAACTGATCGTAATAATCGAATTGGCTTACGAAACATATGCCTTTGCGTCCAGTATGGGGGTATTTAGCTAGGGGCGACAATCGTTGGGTTCGATTTGGAGTTGATAATAACGAACAAATATTTTTCAAGTTTCTCCTAATCTCGTCAGTGAATCAAAAAATTTCCAAATGCGAAATTCATCAGTTCGATGAGAGCTTCGTCTCTAGCGGTGGTGATCGGATCTAAGTCATTGTAGTGGCTGCTGTAGGGTTCTAAAGTCGATCAGATCATGGCGTTTTTCCTGCCATGTGTAGCCACCGAGTAGCGAGGGTTTTGGGGCGTTGACTGCTAGTGTTGACGCGCAGCTAAGGGCAGAATTTGATGATGCTCCGGTGGTGGCGTTGACGTGCGAGGGCGTGGGGTTTCAAGCGATGAGGATGGGTTCGGTTTCTTCATTTGAACGTGAACCAGGAAGAAGAAGAGGCACACAGTGTATTTTTTTAACCATGTAATTAAAATCAACAGTAAGCATACATTATTTTCATATCAGTTTTTAAAATATAAATACATTATTTTCGAATCAGTTTTTAAAATATAAATAAATTGTTTAAAATCTTTTTTTATATATAAAGCATTGTTTTAAAAAAAAAATTATATAAAGCATAGAGTAAAAATGGAATTTTTATATATAAATGCATTGTTAAAATATGATTTTTAAAATGAAATTGTTTTGAAAATAAAAATAGTATTCTTTTGAAAAATAAAAAGAGCATTGTTTTTGAAATAAAAATAGCTTTGTTTTTAAAATAAAAATAGTTTCATTTTTAAAATAAAAATGTCATTGTTTTGAAAATAAAAATGTAAATAACATTGTCATAAAAATATGTTTAAAAATAAATAACATTGATTTATGTTTAGATTTTTAAATATGAAAAAAAAGTGAATAAAAATATGATTTTTATAATATGGTTTTGAGTTATAAAGAAGTGATTTTTATTATATATAAAGCGTACTAAAAATGTGATTTTTATAATTTAGATTTGTAATAAATATATGATTTCTATAATTTAGATTGGAAATAAAAAACGTGAATTTTATATATATTACATCAAAATAAAAATGTGATTTTTAATATATACATTGCGTGAAACAAATTACGTTGGAATCTCGGTGAAGAATACAACGCACTTGAGCAAATCCAAACTGTTCAGAAATTCAAAAAAAATGACGGAGTGGAAACCCAAGGTGAGAACTCCTCACTAAAAAAAATTCTGCATAGATAATTATTTAATTTCATAACTGAAAAATTTATAGATTTCTATCAGTTTAATAATTATAAATTGTACACAGTGCCTGTTAGATCACTTTCCTCGTCCACAAACCATGGATGAATTAAATTGACTATATTGTATGAGGTATGTGTTGTTGAAATGTTTAACACAATAAAAATGTTAATATTAATGTGATTGTGAAACTAAATTATAAATATTCATTTATAATTTTAACAGTTAAAATTGGTTAAATAGAAAATAATTCAAACTGAATTAGAATTGGTTAAATTTATTAACCAATGGTTTATTTAAACAAACTATTGTTGTTTGAAAACCCCACACGGGTATTGGGATGATATTTAACGTACATTATTCCCGATGATTAGTTATATGTCAATCGATAGATTTACAGCCTGTGATGAGTGTTATTTATTTATTTTAATGCTCACACAGTTGTAAATTCCACTTTGTATGTGAATGGATTGTTTAATGATTATTTATCATTATTATTGATTACATGCGATGTATGAAATCAATATAACTAAAATTATGTGGTGATTGATTGAGTCGCATTCCGATTCAGAAGTAAACAATGTTTTATAATAAACAATGTTTAATAATAAATGGCGTATTAGAATAAAAAGACATTTTAGAATAAAGACATTATAAAATAAAGACATTTTAGAATAAAGACATTTTAGAATAAAAAGACGTTTTAGAATAAAGGCATTTTAGAATAAAAAGGACATTTTAAAATAATAAATACATTTTAGAACAAAGGATATTTTAGAATAAAAAGGTCATTTAAGAATAAAGGATATCTTAGAATAAGGACATTTCAGAATAAAGCACATTTTAAAATAAAGAATATTTTAAAATAAAGAATCTTTTATAATAAAGGATATTTTATGACGAATATTCTAACATAATATTCAGTAAAGAATAAAATTATGATTTTGATGTCCAATTTTAGATGGACACAAAAATATTGAAATGTGAAGCCGAGTTAAGTAGTTAAACGCCATTTTAACCTAAACGGGTTTATTGATCAATTTTATTCATTTTATAATGAATATCGAAAAGAAATGATTTCAAAATTTAGTTTTTCAAAAATATTATCATCTTAATATGATAATGATATAGAATATTCAATTTTGATTTAAAATTGAAAAATTAAGTTAAAATCGTTTTAAAACGAATTTATAAATGATGTATAAAATACGTTTTAAATGGAAACCGACGAAGCATATATAATATATATATTTGATGGCTTGAATAGAACGCGCCGCACAACGACCATTCGCGAATTTCGACCATTGAATTTGAATTGACATTGCGGGAGATCCGACCGTCGGATTCTCCTAAAACTGGAACCGTTGGGTTCGTATCGAAAAGAGCTTTCCAATCAATATAAGGAGTTTGAAATATAATGGTTGGATTTGGAATTATGTCCAAATCAAATTTGAAAAAAATCGTTATGGATGCAGCTCTTTGGCCGTTATTGGAAACCGACTGTACGGGCCTTAATAAAATTATTAAAAATATGTAAAATTTATGTAAAATCATAATTAATAATCTAGAAAGATTTTGGATTAAAGATTCCATATTTGAAAAGATAAAAATATAATTTTATCAAAAGGAACTAATTATTAACTAAAATGAATCTTTTAATTAAAATTTAGTGAAGTTTTCCAATTAATTAATATTTAATTGGAATTAAATAAAATAAATTGGATATTAGGTTTGTCGTGAATGGTGTCCTCAATAACACTGTTCTTAAACCTAGTTGAGAAAAGAAAAAATCTTTTATTAGTGAAGTTTTCCAATTAATTAATATTTAATTGGAATTGGATAAAAGAATTGGATTTTGGGTTTGTCGTGAATGGTGTCTTCAAGAACACTGTTCTTAAACCTCGTATGAAAAGAATAAATCTTTTAATTAAGATTATCAGAGCTCCCAATTATATTTAGTGATTGGAATTAAATGAAATGTGAATTGGGTTTATTGTGAACTGTGTATTAAACGACATTTGTTCTTTAACCCAATTAACAGTGAAAATATAATTTGGTTTATAAATCTTTTAATAAGATTTAAATGGAAATTATCCAAAGTAAAGTTTTCCGATTTAATATATATTAAATTGGAATTGAATGGAATTCGATTTGGTAATAATCGAGATGAGCTTTTGTGAATGAGGACCATTACTATATATGGAATTTAAACAACTTTGCCGCTGTTCCATTTATATTATTAATCTGACATGGGAATTTATATCAATTATATACTGTTATGACTGTGTAGATTCCATTTTGATGGAAGATGATTTTGGATTTATCGTGACTGTGTTTTAAATAACATTGGTTCTTTAACCCAGTTAAGATAAGATAAGGTAAGATTAATTTCTTAACTCTGAATAATCATTAAGTAATGATTTTTGAGATTAAAATTGAATTAGAGTCTTAATTAATCTTTAATTAGATTGAAATGTGATAATTTAAATTATCAAATTTAGGAAATGATCGAGAATGGAGTACCACCAGTTTTACTCCAGACGATAGTTAAATCTTTAATTAGATTTGAATGTGAAATGGTAATTAATTTTACCGATAACACCGTGGTGTTAGATATGAAGTATTACCAGTTTTTCTTCATGGGATGAGTAGGTTGGGATTGGGAAATAATAAATGATTATTACGGTAAGGTTCAATGATTCTGACTAGTTAACAAAATCTTTGTAAATCGATATCAAAAGGAAGATTGGAGATAATTTTAAAAGAATTTATTGTAATGACCCGGATTTTTGGTCGATTTATTTTAAATATTTAGTATCGTTTTAAATATTGAATTTATAATATAAATGGTATTTTATATTGGATTATCGATTTAATAATCGAAATACGATTTATTTTGATTTTATATATATTTATAGAAATAGGAGAACTGAAATAATTCAATTTGAGATTTTAGTTGAGTCAAAACAATTCAGATGATCAGTATTAACTGCATTTGAATATAAATTATGATAAAAATATTTTATTATCATAGAATTTATTTGTTTTTGAATTTAAAGTATATTATATCGATTTAATATGGTTATTTTATATATACACATTCGAAATAAATTTCAAAATGTGGATTTTTTTAAACAGAATAGAAATAAATCCAAAGGATTTATAATTTATAAAAGGAATTGGAATTAAATATAGAAGATCAAAGTATAAATGAATTTATTTCTGAATAAGGGAAAATCGACAATTTTAGAAAATTGGAAATAGTATGTGAATTGGGAAAAATTGATTGATATATATATTAAAAATATATCAGAATGGAGTTGAATTTATTATAGACGGAGTTTAAACGTTTATACTTATAAATATAATTAAAACGAACTCGCCGTAGCGCTGCAGTTCGTAAATTGGCATTTCGAACTTCAATTGAGTATACAGAACTCAATTGAAGTCGGAATTCTTTGAAACAAGAAACGTCAGGACCGATTTGATAATAGTTTTCTAATGAAAGAGAAAATTCTAAATTTCGTCGTATATATTTTGTGTTATGTCAAAATCAAATTTTCAGAAAAACAGCGCCATAACCATTTTAAAACCATAACGGTTTATTAAATTTTGTAAAAGGATTTTAAATGAATAAAATCCAAATTTCTATTTAGAAAAATCCAGATTTGAGTTATAAAATATATCGGAACTCAAGTGGAGTAATGAATTTATTTTTGAAACAGAAATCAGATTTTTAATTATTGAATAGAATTAACTAATTTGAATAGAAATTAGTTAACGAGATTTTGAATTGATATTGGGCTTTGTATAAGTGAATTCGATTTGGAAATTCATATTCGAAATCGAAAAGAAAACTTGAAATGAAAATGGAATTTAATTTAGTATAAGCAAGTTAAATATTTTATTTGTACATGTTATGTTCAAATAACAAGTGAAATAGGCTAAGAAGCTAATAAAAGAATAAAGGGGCGAAACTGAATTCAAACGATTGGATTAAATTGGAAACATGTGAATAGGTGTTAAACAGATATGGAATGAAGAGAATGAAGTTTATAAATTTAGTGCCCGACAATAAGGTACATGTTCAAATTCTATATGAGGTTTTATGCGCCGTATCGGCTAGCCGCTTGGCTTTTTCTTTTTCTTTTGGATTGGTGAGGGCCATGGGAGGCTATTTGAAATATCCCGATGCTCCTGGTACAAAGGAGGTTATGGCGAAATTTTCCGTAAATTTAAGGAGTTAGAATATTTTTAAGAAAATCGGATAAGTAGAAAATCAATATATTAAAATATTGAATTCGATAAGAAAACGAATTCAAAATAGAATATTATAAACAAAAAGGAAATCTATAAATTAGGTTTGTTAAAAATAGAAAGAGAAACATATACGTGTTTTAGAAATGGGAAATTGGTTTAATATGGTGTTGATTATTCGAGTTAGCAATCTTGTCTGTTTTGAAGTTAATAATATTTTCAGTCAAGGTCTGAGAGGTAATTATACCCCAAGTTGATTGATTTCATTATTAGCTGATAAATAGCAAGATTCAGTCTCGAAGAGAAAGGTTTAAAGGGATATAATTAATAAAATATTAATTAAGGGGCCCGGTGATTGATTGATGTTAGGGATGAATGGATGTTTGTTTTTCTTCGATAGTTAAATAACCGACTATCGAAGTGTTTGCCAATATTGTTGTCAATACGGAGAGACCGGTTGGATTACTATCCGAGAACCACTCCATATTGGCAGTAGCGTTGCGAATCAGATTACATGAAGATAATCGAAGACGGAGTAAAGTGCAAGGGCTGTTGTATAAGTCCTAGGTAGAGATTGCCTATGATGGATATACTGAATAGTGCCTTCGGTTTCGTTCAATCCCAGAATGAATGTAAATGGACGAATGTCTAACAAAGTATTTCCAATGATCACATATATTGGTCTGTATAAATATATATGGTGGCAACGGATTTATTCCCTTAGCATAATATCCAGAATATTTATGCAAATCAATTAATGATTAACGGATCTGACGATGGGGCATTCAAAGTGATGGTGTTATCAATGAATGATAAGTAATCGTAGCCTCAAGCCTCAACAACCGGGAAATGACAAAAATCGGGCAGGCAGCATGGCTATGTGGGTCGCTCCCATTAGGGTGTATTATCACCTATCTAGAGATTCATTTAATTCCTTATTCTATTCGATGTTGTCCCATTCGGGAAACGGTTGTTGATCCCAACCGTTGGTGATATACATTCGATACACTCAAGCGAAATGAGTGGTCGGTCATGTGTGGGCCGGGTTGCAATACGTTCTTATTGAATCCAGTGTATTCGCCTCTAGAGATACACTATCGGCAGGTGGTTCCATACCTTGTCATAGTCGGAATCCAATCTCCAATAAGCGCCATACGGTTTTTGATTTTATACTATGTATGTGTAGCGTGAGATGCAAGCGTTCTGCTATTTGGTATTTATTTGATTAGACATTATTATAATACCATTGGATTTTTGTATCAAAGTGTTTTGGGTTATAGTAAGGTAAAAACCGTCCATGTTTATGTGTGGGTTGGTCTTACTATTATCATTTCTTTCGAAAGGATTTTGAAAGTTAAACAAATGGTTGGAGTTTACTCACACCAGTCCCATGACTGACCCAGAGTTTTTTTTTTCTAAACACTTGGGTGCCCAAATTTGGACGGGCAGTCAAGTAGCCGGGATTTTACAGATTCATTTGGAGGAGCTGGAAGCAGGAGGCTTCACCAATTAGCTATAGATTATCATATTTCCGCTGTGTACTATGTTGTATCTGGAAAACAGGTGTTTATAACTGTTCCAGGAATAACTGTTGTGCTATGATAATGGTATGGGTATTCAAACCATATTTTTATTTCAAAGGTTATGTTATTTAATATATTTTATTCGTTCCGCTGTGAGTTTGTGATCTTTGTTTTTTTTCTTCTATTCTAATATTTCCTTCTTCCTATTTCTCATCTTCTAACTTCTTTCTAATAATGATTCGTATTTCTATGCAATTTGGGTTGGACGTGTGGTGTTATTAGTCAACTCAGATAGTATGGATTTGCGGGCCTTTACAGTTGGTATCAGAGCTTAGGTTAAGCGAATACCTAGGCTTGTGTGGCATGTGCTCATTAGAGATAGGGTCAGTAGTACCCTAGAATGAGTTGGGTGTATATGAGAGCGCGTATTTGTAATTTGATATAAAAAGTATTTTATATTGTGTTGGCTAGTCTGTTGAGCTATTTATGAATTCTGATCGAATTGTGGGACGCCACGACGTCGTTAAGAATTTGTAAATACTTGAACAGAAGATTGAACATGATATTGTTTTTGAAACACCCCACCTCCGTTAGGGTCACTCTCAAAGGGAATGCCCTAATTTTGGTGGAGGTTTATAAGTATAAGTCACAGATACACAAGACAGATATAAATACACATATTTTCGAACAGCGGAAAACAACAGCAACTTTTATTTCATCAAAATACGTGTTACACAAACCATGCCATAATTGTCTTACAATACTTCCAAAAACATTGCATTTTCATAACTGTCTTGATTTCATAACTTAAAGAAGCATAAAAACATAAGTAAACTGCATAAGTCCCCATTATTTCTATCCAAAGCCATAGTCCAAAACGAAAGAGATCCAAGCAATACATTCTTTCTCTTCAAGTTGGATGTGATAACTGGTCAAGCTGCGGTATTCCCTCCCTGTGGACCTGGGGGCGGGAATGGAAGAAAAGAAGACGAAGGAAAAGTAGAGTCAGACATAAAGCCTGAGTAAGTCTAGGACTATTCAGTCCATGAATAAAGAAATGAGCATGATAAGTATAAATTGGAAATGGGAAAGCACCATAAACTAAGTTAAGTTGTCTAGAGACGAATACACTATCGTACCCTATATTAATCTCTGCACCCCTATTAACTAGTTCCCAACAGGCACCCCATAATCAGGGTGAAGTGATCCATTTCAAATGATCGGCTCCTACTCGCATAGTTACATGTGTCTTACAGCCCACGATGTTGTAGGTACCTATGCTGGTCCCACCATGGGGTGTATCAAGTCCCATGGTGGCGGCCCGACACAATTCTCGAATGCACAGGTATACTACTGGTGCCCAGTGCCTAATTTTTCTGCGCCGGAGTGTGTGCACGCCCACACCCCGTAAGAACCTACACTGCTGCACCACCGCCGTCAATTTGACCTCTTACAGTCAGCCCATTAATCGTGCCCCACCCTGCCTAGTTCAGGGTATCCTGATACACCTTGTAGGGTTACTGCTGAAAAGGGTCCCCCGCTACTAGGTTTTCTATTTCTAGCCAACATGCTAAGTTGGTTATGTGTTCTGTAAACCTAACCCCCAATCAGTCTGTATAGTTTAGCATGTTCAATTTGATTAAGTATAAATTCAATTTACTTAATCCTATCAATCCTGACTTAGCCTTAATTGTCTTACTAAAGCCTCGACCACTCACATTAGACAGGTATTGTTGTGGCTGCCTGTTGCCGGTTGGGTCCGGGCAGTCTTACGTCACAACTCAGTCTAACCTCGGGTCTTTATTGGGCTCAATGTTTAACCACCCACATTGGATAGGTATTGTTGTGACTACTGGACAGCCGGGCGGTTACGGACAGATTTATGTCACAACTCAATCAAACCTCGGGTTAAACACATCGTATTTTCTAAGTTTACATATTTTGTCTCTTTTCTTTTTATATGTAAATATTTGCGGCCCATTATTCAAATTCATCTCTATTGGGTAAAATTACTTTGTACCACTTAAATGTTATCAAGGTCGTTGGCATGCGTCAAACATGCCAACACATATGTTTTATATTTTTAACCCAACGTCACTACCCCCGTTTTATACGTTCGCTATAATATAACATATGTTGGGCTTAACATTTATGCCCAACTTAGCCACATGAAAAAGGGGAGGCTTAGAACATGGTGTTTATATATTCTAAGTAACATCAAAAGGGGTATGTGAACGCATGAACTTGCAACATAACGATCTAATTAACATAGATTAGGCACTTGTAAATTTGCATTGTAATAGCATGTAATCTTGACATGAAACATACCTAACATGAATCATGGTTTTAATCTAGTCATGTAAACTTGCATTTTAAAAATATGAACCTAACTTAATTATGTGTCACACATATATTATCATATGAGTTTGATAACAACATAGGCCTAAAACATGTTTCCAATTAGGCATAACACCAAACGTAATCTAGTCATGTTCATAGAATTAACACAAGTTCACAAAGATGCTTGCTTTTGTCACTAATACAAAAGTATGGTTTTACACTTGAATCATGATGCCAATTCCAACATAAATTCATATGAGTCATAATACCCAAATGGATCCAATTACATTAAAAATGATCATAAAAATATACATCATGTTGGCATAATAGTGAATCATATACTTGTATGAATCTTAAATAAACTACCACAAACATATAGTCGTTAACTTTCAACATGAATCATATACTTGCAAATATCCAATAGGTGTTGTAATAAACTACCACAAACATATAGTCGTTAACTTTCAACATGAATCATATACTTGCAAATATCCAATAGGTCTAACATCATTGTACCACAACATCCCAAATCTATTCATAATTAGAATCATAGCAACATACAATTATGAATTATCATCACCACAAATTAAGTACAATTCCATTTCTCATTTCACACAAATCAAATCTCAATTATTCATTCACATCGGAATAGCACTCTGCTTACAACGTATGACGAATCTTCAATTCAGGAATCTGAATTCTGAATTTGGAGATGCTATCCTTTGTTATAGCGTTGTTTTGATTTAACTGTTGTTGCTTTAAGCTTTCGAATCAACTCCTAATCGTCTCTCAATTTTGATGGCTACTACTAGACTCACTTCAGCAGCATGACGGTCTCATTCTCATTTTTATTTGTGTGAATTAGGTGGAGTCTTAGGTCCTTTTTATAGAGTTTGTGAATTGATTCGAGCCGTCGATGGAGCTTAGATTAATATTAGCCGTTCGTTTCAAAGAGAAACCAATCAGGAGCTGACACCTAGCCCTAGTGACAAGACAAGGCTCAGAAATTCGGCCAAGCACAGACCAGGCCAGCCAGGAGGGGCTTGGTTCGACCTAGCTTAGGGGCCAGGTCGACTACCCAGTCGACCCCCAGGTCGACTACATAGTCGACCTAGGTGCCCCAGGTCGACTACCTAGTCGACCTGGGTGCCTTGGGCGGGAAAATTCCCGCCCAGCCCAATCTGGGTCCGATTTTTTTGAAATTTTGAATTTGTTCTGAACTGTTTCTGTCTGTTTGAATTTTAAACTGAATTCTGAAACTTCCGGAGGTCATATCTCCCTCAAACGGAGTCCGTTTTACGCAAACTCGGACTCTATCTCAAGAAGAATTCCGAGACGAACGCAAGGCGTATCCCGTTTCCCTTAATTCTTTGATTTGAAATTAAATATACTTTAATTTGTGAATTTCACTTTTATAGAATATACGGGGTGTTACATTCTCCCCCACTTAAAAGGATTTCGTCCCCGAAATCTTCAAGTTTAGGAAGAATGTATATCCTAACATCCAAACGTCCATCTACTCATCCATCAAACACGAGCGTCCATTGTCCTTAAAAGACTTCTAATGCTTCATGATCATATGCGAAGTGTGTGTACATGTACTTATCTAATGCAAAATCAGGCGGTCTACTGATTCAGTTGACCTCCTTAATGCAAATTATGTAAGTGTCATGAATCCATTATGTATGCAAATTTTCCTATTCATGATTCTACATGAGTGCACAATCATTCATATAAATGCAACACCCATATGACAACACATTAAACTTCAACCATATACGAACATAAATACATATATGCATATGCAATATGAAGTGACTGAGCCGATCTAAAACCTAGATTGTGTGTGTATATGCAACCACGAGCAACCACTAGCAATCACTTGCAATCACTTGCAACCATCATCCATAACATGTTTCAATTACATGTTTTCATCCAAAGGGTTTCTACCTAAAAGATAAGGTCGAGGAGATATACCTAAAAAGATAGATAAAAGCACAACTTAAGGAAAAAGAAAGATCAAAGATGTACCCTCAACAAGAAAAGGGTAGACTGCGCGTATTCTAGCCTCAGTTTCTCAAGTCGCGTCTTCCTCGGCGTCGCTCCACTGAACTTTGACGAGCTTGACTTCGCGGTTGCGTAGCTTTTTCACTTCAGTTCCTAAGATGCGGGTTGGAACTTTCCTCACGGCTGCTTCGCATTCCACTTCAGCTTTTTCAAGGATGTTTGGCTCTACCACTTCAGCGGATTCATGTAGACATTTTCGGAGGTATGAAACATGAAAGACGTTGTGAACTCCGGCCAGCTTTTCGGGTAGCTCTAATCTATAGGCCATTTTCCCAATTTTCTCGATGATAGGAAACGGCCCTACGAACCTTGGTGCTAGCTTTCCAGTGGATCCAAAACGAACAACGTTCCTTAGAGGAGATACCTTAAGAAAAACTCTGTCCCCAACCTCAAATTCAAGGTCGGTCCTCCTCTTGTCGGCGTAGGATTTTTGTCTGTCTTGGGCTGTCTTCATTCTTCTCCGTATTAAGTCTACTTTCTCTGAAGTCTCTCGGATCATATCTGGTCCAAGTATGAGCTTGTCAGTAGACTCCCATCAACAAGTGGGCAATCGGCGCGGTCTTCCATGTAAAGCTTCGAAGGGCGCCATACCGATGGTGGCTTGGTAGCTGTTGTTGTAGGCAAATTCCACCAAAGGAAGATGGTCTTCCCACGTCCCTCCGAAGTCAAGGACGCACAGTCTTAAAAGGTCCTCCAAAACTCTGTTCACTCTCTCTGTCTGGCCGTCGGTTTGGGGGTGATAGGCTGTACTCAAGCATAACTATGTGCCTACCGCTTCTTGCAGACTCTGCCAAAACTCACTTGTGAAGATAGGGTCTCGGTCACTAACAATGCTGGAGGGTATTCCATGGAGTCAAACAATTTCCTTGAGATAAAGAGATGCTAGGGATGAGGCAGTCCTTTTACTCTTAACAGGTAAAAAGTGTGCGCTTTTAGTAAGCCTATCCACTATTACCCAAATGCTAGTGTTGCCTCTTCTAGACCTGGGCAGTCCATCAATGAAGTCCATTGAAATGCTATCCCACTTCCACTGCGGGACCTCTAAAGGATGGAGCAGACCGCCAGGCTTCCTCTGCTCCGCCTTAACCTGTTGGCAAGTCATACACATAGAAACGAAATCTGCCACATCCTTCTTCATGCCGCTCCAAAAGAAAGTTCTCTTTATGTCCTTGTACATTTTATCTCCGCTTGGATGTATCGTCATTTTGGAGTGATGTGCTTCCTCGAGAACCGTCTTCACTAAATCCCTTGTCCGTGGGACGCATAGTCTTCTGTCTCGCCTTAGCCAACCCTTATCGTCAATGGAGTATCTGCTGAGGTGACTTGAAGTCTCACCCCTAATTAGCCTATCAATCGACTCCACAAGCTGAGGGTCTTTGCGTTGTGCTGACCCTATTGAGTCCAACAGAGTAGGGTGCACCTCAAGAGATGATAATAAACCTGGTACGAAATTAGAGGAGGGCCTAAAGTTAAAACTGGCTATATACTCTAGGCTTTGTCTTTCAACAAACAGCGGGCTTAATGTTAGCTTCTTTCGGCTCAACGCGTCTGCCACTACGTTGCCTTTGCCCGGAGTGTAAGAGATCTCGAAATCGTACGAGGCAAGAAACTCCATCCATCTCTGTTGCCTCAAGTTAAGATCTTTCTGCGAGAAAAGATATTTCAACGATTTATGGTCAGTGTAAAGTTTGAACTTCTCACCTAGGAGATAATGTCGCCAAGACTTGAGTGCAAAGACGATGATGGCTAACTCAAGATCATGGGTTGGGTAGTTCTTTTCATGCACTTTCAACTGTCTCCCGCCATAAGCTACTACCCTTCCTTCTTGCATTAAGACAGCGCCTAGCCCTGTCCTACATGCATCTGTATAAACTGTGAACATCTTGCTTCCATCTGGCATCGTCAGAACTGGGGCTGTTGTAAGAGCCCTTTTTAGTCGTTGGAAAGCAAACTCGCAATCCAAGTCCCAATTGAACACTAGATTCTTCTTTGTCAGCCTTGTGAGTGGAGCTGAGATTTTCGCAAAATCCCTTATGAATTTTCGGTAGAAACCTGCTAGTCCTAGAAAACTTCGGACTTCTGTTGCATTCCTTGGTGTCTTCCAATCCTGTACCGCTACTACCTTAGCAGGGTCCACAGCTAACCCATTTTTGGATACTACGTGCCCAAGAAATCTTACTTTCTCTCTCCAAAAGTGGCATTTGGAGAATTTGGCTTTTAGCTGATGGACTCGCAGAGTTTCCATGATTGTCCTTAAGTGCTGAGCATGCTCTTCTTCACTCTTTGAGAAGATCAAGATATCGTCTACGAAGACCACTACGAATTTATTGAGGAATTCTCTGAACACCCTACTCATCAGGTCAACGAAGTAAGCGGGTGCGTTTGTCAAGCCGAAAGGCATGACAAGCCATTCAAAGAAGTCGTCTGGGGTTCTGAATGCTGTCTTATCGATGCTATCTTCAGCCACCCTTAGCTAATGAAAATCGGTCGCCAAATCGAGTTGGGAGAAAATTGATGCTCCTACAAGCTGATCAAACAGATTGTCAATTCTGGGGAGAGGGTGCCTATTCTTTTTCGTTAGTTTGTTGAGCTCCCTATAGTCAACACATAGACGGAGTGAACCATCCGCCTTTGTGGCGAACACCACTGGAGCGCCCCATTCTGAAATGCTCCTTCTAATGAACCCCTTCTCTAGAAGCTCTTTAACCTGTTTACTGAGCTCTTTTCTTTCCCGTGGAGCCATGTGTCTAACGGGCAACGCGACGGGCTTTGCATTATCTACAAGATATATGCGGAAGTCTATCTCCCGCTTCGAAGGTAAGCCCTTCACCTCTTCGAAGACATCCAGATATTCACGGACCACTTTAACCAATTGCAAACTCTCAACAGAAGCATCTAGCGATTCAAGATAACTAAGCATAACCGCATGCGAGGGATTACAAGTAATTTCCAAAGTGTTACCGAGTTGGGTTAGAAGCCTAACCACCCTTTTCTCACAATTAAGGATGGCACCATTACTGGATAGCCAATCCATGCCCAAAATCAAACCATATCCCGAGAAGCCCAAAACAAAGGCACTACATCTAAATTCTATGCTTAGAATAGAAATTTTCAATCCCACACAGATCATAGACAAATGAGCTGGGCCCCCGATTGGATTTGAAACAATTAAGGGGTCCTCTACCATACTAGTTTCTAGGTGCAGAGATTCTACTAAAGAAGATGAAATAAAGGAGTGTGATGCGCCAGAGTCAAATAAAGTACAAACTGGGTGATCATAAAGATATACTGCACTTTCTACAGAAGTATTTATACCTCGCTGTTGCAGAGGTGGTGCCTTTAGCGCATGAACCTGTGCCCCTGAGGTGGATCCAGTTTTCTGTCCCTATCCTTTCTTCTTTGGGCAGTCCCTAGCCCAGTGGCCTGTGTCCCTTCACTGAAAGCAAGTAGCACTCATCCTCCTCTTCTTCTTCCTGCAGTCTCCCTCCAAATGTCCAAGAATTCCGCAGAAGTAACATTTCCTTTTTTCACGTTTCTTGTCATTACTGTTATGATCCTTTCTTCTTTGACTATTATTCGTCTTCCTGTTCTGGGACTCTTCCGCTTGCTGGTTCACGTAGAGAAGGAGGAGGAGTGAAAGCGTCGGTAGCTGGGGAGTAAGGTCTCCAGACATGCTGAAACAGAAAGAAGAGATTCAAAACGAAGGATAAAAGATAGTACCTATGGCTTTGGGGGGACTATGCCTTTTTAAAATAAAATAACGTTTTATCTTTAAAAATGCTTCTTTAAATTTTCTTTCGAAAATAAGTTTTCAAAACTTTTTATCTTATCTGGTAAACCTATGCTCTGATACCAAGTGAAACACCCCACCTCCAATAGGGTCACTCTCAAAGGGAATGCCCTAATTTTGGTGGAGGTTTATAAGTATAAGTCACAAATACACAAGACAGATATAAATACACATATTTTCGAATAGCGGAAAACAACAGCAACTTTTATTTCATCAAAATACATGTTACACAAACCATGCCATAATTGTCTTACAATACTTACAAAAACATTACATTTTCATAACTGTCTTGATTTCATAACTTAAAGAAGCATAAAAACATAAGTAAACTGCAAAAGTCCCCATAATTGCTATCCAAAGCCATAGTCCAAAACGAAAGAGATCCAAGCAATACATTCTTTCTCTTCAAGCTGGATGTGATAACTGGTCAAGCTGCGGTATTCCCTCCCTGTGGACCAGGGGGGGCGGAAGAAAAGAAGACGAAAGAAAAGTAGAGTCAGACATAAAGCCTGAGTAAGTCTAGGACTATTCAGTCTATGAATAAAGAAATGAGCATGATAAGTATAAACTGGAAATGGGAAAGGACCACAAACTAAGTTAAGTTGTCTAGAGACGAATACACTATCGTACCCCATATTAATCTCTGCACCCCTATTAACTAGTTCCCAACAGGCACCCCATAATCAGGGTAAAGTGATCCATTTCAAATGAGCGGCTCCTACTCGCATAGTTACATGTGTCTTACGGCCCCTGATGTTGTAGCTACCTATGCTGGTCCCACCATGGGATGTATCAAGTCCCATGGTGGTGGCCCGACACAATTCTAGAATGCATAGGTATACTACTGGTGCCCAATGCCTAATTTTTCTGCACCGGAGTGTGTGCACGCCCGCACCCCATTAGAACCTACACTGCTGCACCACCGCCGTCGATTTGACCTCTTACAGTCAGCCCAGTAATCGTGCCCCACCCTTCCTAGTTCAGGGTATCCTGATACACCTTGTAGGGTTACTGCTGAAAAGGGTCCCCCGCTACTAGGTTTTCTATTTCTAGCCAACATGCTAAGTTGGTTAAGTGTTCTGTAAACCTAACCCCCAATCTGTCTGTATAGTTTAGCATGTTCAATTTGATTAAGTATAAATTCAATTTACTTAATCCTATCAATACTGACTCAGCCTTAATTGTCTTATTAAAGCCTCGACCACTCACATTAGACAGGTATTGTTGTGGCTGCCTGTTGCCGGTTGGGTCCGGGAAGTCTTACGTCACAACTCAGTCTAACCTCGGGTCTTTATTGGGCTCAATGTTTAACCACCCACATTGGATAGGTATTGTTGTAACTACTGGACAGCCGGGCGGTTCCGGGCAGGTTTATGTCACAACTCAATCCAACCTCGGGTTAAACACATCGTATTTTCTAAGTTTACATATTTTGTCTCTTTTCTTTTTATATGTAAATATTTGCGGCCCATTATTCAAATTCATCTCTATTGGGTAAAATTACTTTGTACCACTTAAATGTTATCAAGGTCGTTGGCATGCGTCAAACATGCCAACACATATGTTTTATATTTTTAACCCAACGTCACTACCCCCGTTTTATACGTTCGCTATAATATAACATATGTTGGGCTTAAAATTTAAGCCCAACTTAGCCACATGAAAAAGGGGAGGCTTAGAACATGGTGTTTATATATTCTAAGTAACATCAAAAGGGGTCTGTGAACGCATGAACTTGCAACATAACGATCTAATTAACATAGATTAGGCACTTGTAAATTTGCATTGTAATAGCATGTAATCTTGACATGAAACATACCTAACATGAATCATGGTTTTAATCTAGTCATGTAAACTTGCATTTTAAAAATATGAACCTAACTTAATTATGTGTCACACATATATTATCATATGAGTTTGATAACAACATAGGCCTAAAACATGTTTCCAATTAGGCATAACACCAAATGTAATCTAGTCATGTTCATAGAATTAACACAAGTTCACAAAGATGCTTGCTTTTGTCACTAATACAAAAGTATGGTTTTACACTTGAATCATGATGCCAATTCCAACATAAATTCATATGAGTCATAATACCCAAATGGATCCAATTACATTAAAAATGATCATAAAAATATACATCATGTTGGCATAATAGTGAATCATATACTTGTATGAATCTTAAATAAACTACCACAAACATATAGTCGTTAACTTTCAACATGAATCATATACTTGCAAATATCCAATAGGTGTTGTAATAAACTACCACAAACATATAGTCGTTAACTTTCAACATGAATCATATACTTGCAAATATCCAATAGGTCTAACATCATTGTACCACAACATCCCAAATCTATTCATAATTAGAATCATAGCAACATACAATTATGAATTATCATCACCACAAATTAAGTACAATTCCATTTCTCATTTCACACAAATCAAATCTCAATTATTCATTCACATCGGAATAGCACTCTACTTACAACGTATGACGAATCTTCAATTCAGGAATCTGAATTCTGAATTTGGAGATGCTATCCTTTGTTGTGGCGTTGTTTTGATTTAACTGTTGTTTCTTTAAGCTTTCGAATCGACTCCTAATCGTCTCTCAATTTTGATGGCTACTACTAGACTCACTTCAGCAGCATGACGGTCTCATTCTCATTTTTATTTGTGTGAATTAGGTGGAGTCTTAGGTCCTTTTTATAGAGTTTGTGAATTGATTCGAGCCGTCGATGGAGCTTAGATTAATATTAGCCGTTCGTTTCAAAGAGAAACCAATCAGGAGCTGACACCTAGCCCTAGTGACAAGACAAGGCTCAGAAATTCGGCCGAGCACAGACCAGGCCAGCCAGGAGGGGCTGGGTTCGACCTGGCTCAGGGGCCAGGTCGACTACATAGTCGACCTGGGTGCCTTAGGCGGGAAAATTCCCGTCCAGCCCAATCTGGGTCCGATTTTTTTGAAATTTTGAATTCGTTCTGAACTGTTTCTGTCTGTTTGAATTTTAAACTGAATTCTGAAACTTCCGGAGGTCATATCTCCCTCATACGGAGTCCGTTTTACGCAAACTCGGACTCTATCACAAGCAGAATTCCGAGACGAACGCAATGGCGTATCACGTTTCCCTTAATTCTTTGATTTGAAATTAATTATACTTTAATTTGTGAATTTCACTATTATAGAATATACGGGGTGTTACAGTTTTAAAGTGGGTGAATGAAATTATTTTACCCAAAATTCTATTTTGATATAGAAGGAATAATTTTTGAAATTATTATATTATATGGATGTGTTGGTTGTTATTATTATAATCAAATAAGATTATAAAATGGGAATGGTTATATTTAACCAAAATAGAATTTGTATATGAATTAAATATACAAATGTGAATTAAAATTGAATTCAAATCTGAATTTGGAATTTTAAATCCTAGGAAATTTGATAATATTTTCTGAAGTATATTAAAATAATATAGCTTTATTTTGGAAGGGTTTTGAATAAAAATCATTTCTGAATGGATTTTTTTAAAGTGATAAAGCACTGAACCCAATTCAGTGGCTGGGACATAATTCTAATGATGATCGCGACATCATCAGTGTTCATTTTCGAGTTTCTAAGTGATGGATTACTACCTTAGAAAAGTTTTGGTGGAAATTTGTTTTGAAGAAAACAAGTTGTTTTGGGAAATTCAAATGTTTTGAATTTGAAATGGAAATATATATGTATATATTTATGTGATTTCGTAAGGATTTAAAATGAAATCCCAGGAATGTGAATGTGGAAATTTAAATGAATCAAAGTAAATAAATTGAATCAGAATCAAGTTAAATAAATTAGAATGCATATGAAAGAAAACCAAAAGTTTTGGTGGAATTAAATTTGTTGAAATATGAGGAGTTGAGTTTTAACATAAGTGAGATTTAGAAAAGAAATGGATTTTTACCATTTTTCCTACCTTAGCAATTTTGAGGACGAAATTATTTTAAGGGGGAAAGAATGTAACGATCCGGATTTTTGGTCGATTTATTTTAAATATTTAGTATGGTTTTAAATATTGAATTTATAATATAAATGGTATTTTATATTGGATTATCGATTTAATAATCGAAATACGATTTATTTTGATTTTGTATATATTTATCGAAATACGAGAACTGAAATAATTCAATTTGAGATTTTAGCTGAGTCAGAACAATTCAGATGACAAGTATTAACTGCATTTGAATATAAATTATGATAAAAATATTTTATTATCAGAGAATTTATTTGTTTTTGAATTTAAAGTATATTATATCAATTTAATATGGTTATTTTACATATACACATTCGAAATAAATTTCAAAATGTGGATTTTTTTAAACAGAATAGAAATAAATCAAAAGGATTTATAATTTATAAAAGGAATTGGAATTAAATATAGAAGATCGAAGTATAAATGAATTTATTTCTGAGTAAGGGAAAATCGACAATTTTAGAAAATTGGAAATAGTATGTGAATTGGGAAAAATTGATTGATATATATATATTAAAAATATATCAGAATGGAGTTGAATTTATTATAGACGGAGTTTAAACGTTTATATTTATAAATATAATTAAAACGAACTCGCCGTAGCGCTGCAGTTCGTAAATTGGCGTTTTGTGACGACCCCATTTCCGATAAGACGGTGGCAAGGGTAATCTTTGGAATATAACACATAAACTTATAACAACAGAATAGAAATAAGTAAATACACCAGATAATGTACAATAGAATACACTGATTAAATATAATCATCAAAGTTACACGGTATATAGGATCATACTGTACGAAATACAGTTCAGCTATACATAAATGCCTACTGCAGAAAAGAAAACATAATATGTACAACAGGAGCTGAACAACATAAAAAGAGATAAATGATAGAATCCATCATCAGCTCCAGCTATCCAGAAAGAGCCTGCTAAAACCTGAATACAAGGCTGCCCGTGTAGAAAAAGGGGCACCCGAGTTTGCAAGTGAAACAAACTACGAGTCAGTCATGGGACTGGTATGAGAAATCTACTTAACACATTTTCAAATATAGCTAATCACAGGACCACGCCACTTTCGCGGAACGGGTTTACTCCATTGGATTGCCAGTGCTTTAAAATAAATAGTTCTTTTAAACATCGCAATGCTTTTTATAAAAATGAAGCCATTATAAGACTCAGTTCCCATCACACAATGCAACACAAACCGGAGGATAGAGTTTTACCTTATAATGGCCAAAATATGCTTGATACGAGCAAAACAAATCATTTAATATTATTTCTAGTGTATATATGTTTCAAAAGCAATTTCAATCGTAACTATCAATCATAGACGACATGGGTAACTCTATATATATATATACAATCAAAATCCGCACGATGTCGTATTTGGAAACTGGATTTCCGTCATGAACCGAGGCCAGGGATCGTCCTCACCGCTTCGAGACTGTCTAGCCCGAGTCTCAGGACCTAGACTCGGGTGGGTCCTTGGATCGTCAGGGCCGGTCCACCGATGTGGATTAAAATTCCTGAACACTGCGTTTCCCCGCCCTATGGGGCGTAAACTGGTCATCTCTGACCACACCATCGGCTCCAACGAGACCGAAGAAAACCGAGGCCTCGCTTTCCATCATCTACATAAGTAAAATACCCGGGCATGTAAAATCCAAAGCACCACTCCTAGCTAGAAGAAAACGCATGTCCTCCCTGAAGTCCGTCTCCCGTTTCTGGCTCATACCGGGGTGTGAGGCTCGCGAAACAATGTTATACACAAAGCTACGCCACACAGGCCATGCTTTGATCATCAACCACAAGACTTTACTTTTCAACAGAAGCCTTGATCATCTATCACTTAGGGGTTCCACATAGGAAATTCACTCCATGCAACTGATTTCTATCAATATATAACCTCTGGGCTCGTACGTCTCAGAGAAGGGCGGTAAGCAAGAGAATAAATTCTCCGCCGCCAAACAGATATATATTTAATAGAGATCAATCAACACAGAACAAAATCCAATGTCAGACACACAGTCCATTTACATGTTCGTCCTGGGTCTGAACGAAACCGGAGGCACTCAAGACCTCGCATATCCGTACAATCAACAAGTACGTCCGGGTGGCAACTACTTCAACCCCGTCAAGGTAGCTACTCCTATCATGAGCATCAATAGCACCCCTCCATTCGACGTGAAGATGATCGGTCTTGCACCCTATCATATCTTCGACTTTCACTCGTCGGTCAATTATTTGAAATGAGAATTAACTCGGCCTTTTCAAATAATTCACGTATATTTAGAATTTCAAATCAATTCATTTCAATGGTTAAATTATTCGACATCACCAATTTTGTTCTTTAATATAATTTTCACACCACACACATTCAACCATCAAATATCACATAAATCGAGCAAATTCAGTTTATTTCCATTCCATATCGTTTATAATATTTTATCACGATTTATCGCTACTTTTATTTATTTAAAAATAGCCAATTCATTCAAACGACGCTTCAGACCATAACGCGGCTGTGGCGCTGTTTTTCTCCAGATTTCATTTACACGTATCTGAAAGTCTAACCGTTGGATCTTCACAAAATTTATATCATTAGAAAGATCTCTTCAAAACGAATCCAACGGTTTCAGTTTTGGGAAAATCCGACGGTCGGATCTCCCGCACTAATCGTTTGAATTTACGATTTCAAAATACGAACTGCAGCGTCGTTATTCGATTTAATTTAATTATATATATATATATATATATAAATATAATCGATTCTGGCGCTGTTTTTCTTCAGATTTGAATTAAACCTTCTAGACAATCCAACCGTTGGATCTTTACAATGTTGGTGCCGTTGGAAAGATATTTCCAAGGCGAACCCAACGGTTGTGGTTTCGGGAAAATCCGATGGTCGGATCTCCCGCACTAATCGTTTGAAATCACGATTTCAAAATACGAACTACAGCGTCGTTATTTACTATATTTTGATTATATTTATATAGATATATGTAAATATAATTCTTCCTTTCATTTCAAAACGATTTCCACTTTACACATTCGATAAAAATGACATTTTTATCCAACAGACATTTATTCCAACACTTCACTATTTTTAATAATTCATGTATATAGTAAAAATGTGATTTTTATTGTAAAACGATTTATTTCAAAACACGACTATTTTATATAGTTCATATAGATGATAAAAATATGATTTTTATTATAAAACAATTTAGTTCAAAACATAAATGTCGTTCAACACATGAATTTCTATTCAACACAGGAATATAGTTTCAACACATGAAAATAATTCTAACACATGAATATTATTGAAAATTTCGGCAGCATAACGGCAGGGTAGTTAAAACCGGGGTCGTTCCTAGTACGGCTCCTCGCTCTACCTTAAAGCCTCGCAGCTTTTGACAATGGGGATTCATGCATCTAGTTCGCACGCAGGCGGCATGTTTTATTTTCATTTCCACAATCTATTCTAATTTTGTTTCAATCACCAATGGGTATTTTTCAACCACAAACAATTATAATCAATCATTCACTATCAACCAATTTTCACACCAATCACAAACAATAAATATCGTCCATGGTCTGTGGACGAGGGGAGTATATATATATATTCGCATACAAATATATTTCGATTCACTTCAATTCATTTCAACACACATATAATTTTTACAACGCATATATAACTTATATATCGAAAATACAACTTATACAACGCTTATACATGAGGTGTACAACGCTGATATAATTCATACATCGATTATATAATTTATACATCGTTGTTTTCCATATCGTTTATAATATTAGAAATCTCACATTGGGTTCCACTCCACCAAAAATAGGAGAAGGCTCATAAAAATATGCGGTCTCTTCCAGAATGTAGAAGACGTCCACACGAGTCCACTGTCTCTTGTTTCACTGGATTTCGACAAGGAACGAAAAAGATATGATTTTTACAAGTTTGCAACACTTAAAAGTGTAAA
The DNA here is from genome assembly GCA_030737875.1 of Allium sativum. Lineage (NCBI taxonomy): Eukaryota > Viridiplantae > Streptophyta > Magnoliopsida > Asparagales > Amaryllidaceae > Allium > Allium sativum. Next base: position 200,131,977 of record CM060915.1, on the reverse strand, counting down.
AATCAATTCAAAATAAATTAGCTGTATACCTCTTAGTTTGGTTCAAAACTAGGTCACGAATTTTCATGAAATCCGAGCAGCGTGGAGAAGATCGGTGGGTACAGCGTCGAAGGGGGAGGAGAGGGCTTCGCGCGCGTGGTGCTGGGGGTCCACTCGGTGGTCTGACGTGGGAGATCGACGACGGTGAAGTCGTCGACTTCCTGGGGCTCGTGCTCATCAAGGCGGCGACGATGGAGGGTGGTGGTTGGTCGGATTTGAAGAGGGAGGCGAGCGCTGTCGAGGCAGGGTGGTGGCGGCGGTGGAAGGTGGCTGAGGCGGCGGGAATTTGGTCGAGAAGTTTTGAATGCCTTCCGTCGTTCGTTGGTGGACTATCGGGGAAGAGAGAGAGAGTGAGGGCCAATGAGGGATTTTTTATACTTATATATTTTTAAATTCTCAAAAATACCCCTTGTCACACACGAACTCCAATCCAAACCCAACGACTGTCGTCCCTAGCATTTTACCCCCATTCCGAACACAATGGGATATGTTTCGTAGGCCCATTCGACTGTTTCAGTCGGTTTTCTTTCAAATTAAAATATAAAACATTTCAATATTTGATTTGAACGTACATTTAAATTTGCCAGGGCCACAAACTGATTCGAAAAATTCCAGAAAAATAAATCTAGCTATGTTTTGACGATACGGTGCCAACAAAACTAGTTTCGTCGAATTCTGAGACCGTTTGAAAAATGGTCATTTTCGGGTCGATCCAATTTAACTGTAATTGACCAAAACATATTTTCCTTTGTCACGCTCACATACTAGCTTCAAAAATTATGAGATTTGAAATCTAGGAATAACTTCACATCCCGGATCCAACAAAAGTGGTTTCGTCGAATTCCGAGGTCGATTGCAAAATGTCTATTTTCGTGGGCTATATAAATTCTATAGCGACCTTTCTAAAAATTCATTTGGCCAAAACTTTTGACCCCCGCTACGAAACTTCGATTTTTCAGATTCGTTAGAAAGGTATTCACTAACAAATTTAAATATTTTTTGTTTCACTAAAATCCGTTTTATTTTGCACCCGGTACAGTCAGTCAAAGTTTGAATTCAATTTTTGTAACTACCGCGCCATTTCAGGCCATGTTTATAATTCAAAGTGATTATATTTAATTTCAACATCGATTAAACCATACATTTCGTCGTTATTATTTAAAATATTTAATTTAAATATTTAAAATTCACTAAAATAGGCAATTTAAAAATTTTAAACTGGTTCAGATTTTACGGGTTGTTACACGTTTCGAACTTCAATTGAGTATACAGAACTCAATTGAAGTCGGAATTTTTTGAAACAGGAAACGTCAGGACCGATTTGATAATAGTTTTCTAATGAAAGAGAAAATTGTAAATTTCGTCGTATATATTTTGTGTTATGTCAAAATCAAATTTTCAGAAAAAAGCGCCATAACCATTTTAAAACCATAATGGTTTATTTAATTTTATAAAAGGATTTTAAACGAATAAAATCCAAATTTCTATTTAGAAAAATCCAGATTTGAGTTATAAAATATATCGGAACTCAAGTGGAGTAATGAATAGATTTTTGAAACAGAAATCAGATTTTTAATTATTGAATAGAATTAACTAATTTGAATAGAAATTAGTTAATGGGATTTTGAATTGATATTGGGCTTTGTATAAGTGAATTCGATATGGAAATTCATATTCGAAATCGAAAAGGAAACTTGAAATGAAAATGGAATTTAGTTGAGTATAAGCAAGTTAAATATTTTATTTGAACATGTTATGTTTAAATAACAAGCGAAATAGGCTGAGAAGCTAATTAAAGAATAAAGGGGCGAAACTGAATTCAAACGATTGGATTGAATTGAAATCATGTGAATAGGTGTTAAACAGGTATGGAATGAAGAGAATGAAGTTTATAAATTTAGTGCCCGACAATAAGGTACATGTTCAAATTTTATATGAGGTTTTATGCGCCGTATCGGCTAGCCGCTTGGTTTTTTCTTTTTCTTTTGGATTGGTGAGGGCCATGGGAGGCTATTTGAAATATCCCGATGCTCCTGGTACAAAGGAGGTTATGGCGAAATTTTCCGTAAATTTAAGGAGTTAGTATATTTTTAAGAAAATTGGATAAGTAGAAAATCAATATATTAAAATATTGAATTCGATAAGAAAACGAATTCAAAATAGAATATTATAAACAAAAAGGAAATCTATAAATTAGGTTTGTTAAAAATAGAAAGAGAAACGTATACGTGTTTTAGAAATGGGAAATTGGTTTAATATGGTGTTGATTATTCGAGTTAGCAGTCTTGTCTGTTTTGAAGTTAATAATATTTTCAGTCAAGATCTGAGAGGTAATTATACCCTAACTAGATTGATTTTATTATTAGCTGATAAATAGCAAGATTCAGTCTCGAAGAGAAAGGTTTAAAGTGATATAATTAATAAAATATTAATTAAGGGGCCCAGTGATTGATTGATGTTATGGATGAATGGATGTTTGTTTTTCTTCGATAGTTAAATAACCAACTATCGAAGTGTTTACCAATATTGTTGTCAATATGGAGAGACCGGTTGGATTACTATCCGACAACCACTCCATATTGGCAGTAGCATTGCGAATCAGATTACGTGAAGATAATCGAAGACGGAGTAAAGTGCAAGGGCTGTTGTATAAGTCCTAGGTAGATATTGCCTAGGATGGATATACTGAATAGTGCCTTCGGTTTCGTTCAATCCCAGAACGAACGTAAATGGACGAATGTCTGACAAAGTATTTCCAATGATCACATATGTGGGTCTGTATAAATATATATGGTGGCAACAGATTTATTCCCTTAGCATAATATCCAGAATATTTATGCAATCAATTAATGATTAACAGATCTAACGATGTGGCATTCAAAGTGATGGTGTTATCAATGAATGATAAGTAATCGTAGCCTCAGGCCTCAACAACTGGTAAATGACAAAAATCGGGCAGGCAGCATGGCTATGTGGGTCTCTCCCATTAGGGTGTATTATCACCTATCTAGAGATTCATTTAATTCCTTAATCTATTCGATGCTGTCCCATTCGGGAAACGGTTGCTGATCTCAACCGTTGGTGATATACATTCGATACACTCAAGCGAAATGAGTGGTCGGTCATGTGTGGGCCGGGTTGCATGACGTTGTTGTTGAACCCAGTGTATTCGCCTCTAGAGATACACTATCGGCAGGTGGTTCCATACCTTGTCATAGTCGGAATCCAATCTCCAATAAGCGCCATGCGGTTTTTGATTTTATATTATGTATGTGGAGCGTGAGATGCAAGCGTTCTGCTATTTGGTATTTATTTGATTAGACATTATTATAATACCATTGGATTTTTGTATCAAAGTGTTTTGGGTTATAGTAAGGTAAAAAAACCGTCCATGTTTATGTGTGGGCTGGTCTTACTATTATCATTTCTTTCGAAAGGATTTTGAAAGTTAAACAAATGGTGGGAATTTACTCACACCAGTCCCATGACTAACCCAGAGTTTGTTTTGTTTTGTTTTTCCTAAACTCTTGGGTGCCCAAATTTGGGCGGCCAGTCAAGTAGCTGGGATTTTACAGATTCATTTGGAGGAGCTGGAAGCAGGAGGCTTCACCAATTAGCTATAGATTATCATATTTCCGCTGTGTACTATGTTGTATCGGGAAAACAGGTGTTTATAACTGTTCCAGGAATAACTGTTGTGCTCTAATAATGGTATGGGTATTCAAACCATATTTGTATTTCAAAGGTTATGTTATTTAATATATTTTATTCGTTCCGCTGTGAGTTTGTGATCTTCATTTTTTTTCTTCTATTCTAATATTTCTTTCTTCCTATTTCTCATCTTCTAACTTCTTTCTAATAATGATTCGTATTTCTGTGCAATTTAGGTTGGACGTGTGGTGTTATTAGTCAACTCTGATAGTACGGATTTGCGGGCCTTTACAGTTGGTATCAGAGCTTAGGTTAAGCGAATACCTAGGCTTGTGTGGCATGTGCTCATTAGAGATAGGGTCAGTAGTACCCTAGAATGAGTTGGGTGTATATGAGAGCGCGTATTTGTTATTTGATATAAAAAGTATTTTATATTGTGTTGGCTAGTCTGTTGAGCTATTTATGAATTCTGATCGAAATGTGGGATGCCACGACGTCAATAAGAATTTGTAAATACTTGAACAGAAGATTGAACACGATGTTGTTTTAAAGTGGGTGAATGAAATTATTTTACCCAAAATTATAATTTGATATAGAAGGAATAATTTTTGAAATTATTATAATATATGGATGTGTTGTTTGTTATTATTATAATCAAATAAGATTATAAAATGGAAATGGTTATATTTAACCAAAATAGAATTTGTATATGAATTAAATATACAAATGTGAATTAAAATTGAATTCAAATCAGAATTTGGAATTTTAAATCCTGGGAAATTTGATAATATTTTCTGAAGTATATTAAAATAATATAGCTTTATTCTGGAAGGGTTTTGAATAAAAAATCATTTCTGAATGGATTTTTTTAAAGTGATAAAGCACTGAACTCACTTCAGTGGCTGGGAAATAATTCTGATGATGATCGCGACATCATCAGTGTTCATTTTCGAGTTTCTAAGTGATGGATTGCTACCTTAGAAAAGTTTTGGTGGAAATTTGTTTTGAAGAAAACAAGTTGTTTTGGGAAATTCAAATGTTTTGAATTTGAAATGGAAATATATATGTATATATTTATGTGATTTCGAAAGGATTTAAAATGAAATCCCAAGAATGTGAATGTGGAAATTTAAATGAATCAAAGTAAATAAATTGAATCAGAGTCAAGTTGAATGAATTAGAATGCATATGAAAGAAAACCAAAAGTTTTGGTGGAATTAAATTTGTTGAAATATGAGGAGTTGAGTTTCAACATAAGTGAGATTTTGAAAAGAAATGGATTTGTACCATTTTTCCTACCTTAGCAATTTCGAGGACGAAATTATTTTAAGGGGGGAAGAATGTAACGACCCGGATTTTTGGTCGATTTATTTTAAATATTTAGTATGGTTTTAAATATTGAATTTATAATATAAATGGTATTTTATATTGGATTATCAATTTAATAATCGAAATACGATTTATTTTGATATTATATATATTTATCGAAATACGAGAACTGAAATAATTCAATTTGAGATTTTAGCTGAGTCAAAACAATTCAGATGATCAGTATTAACTGCATTTGAATATAAATTATGATAAAAATATTTTATTATCAGAGAATTTATTTGTTTTTGAATTTAAAGTATATTATATCAATTTAATATGGTTATTTTATATATACACATTCGAAATAAATTTCAAAATGTGGATTTTTTTAAACAGAATAGAAATAAATCCAAAGGATTTATAATTTTTAAAAGGAATTGGAATTAAATATAGAAGATCGAAGTATAAATGAATTTATTTCTGAATAAGGGAAAATCGACAATTTTAGAAAATTGGAAATAGTATGTGAATTGGGAAAAATTGATTGATATATATATTAAAAATATATCAGAATGGAGTTGAATTTATTATAGACGGAGTTTAAGCGTTTGTATTTATAAATATAATTAAAACGAACTCGCCGCAGCGCTGCAGTTCGTAAATTGGCGTTTCGAACTTTAATTGAGTATACAGAACTCAATTGAAGTCGGAATTCTTTGAAACAAGAAACATCAGGACCGATTTGATAATAGTTTTCTAATGAAAGAGAAAATTCTAAATTTCGTCGTATATATTTTGTGTTATGTCAAAATCAAATTTTCAGAAAAACAGCTCCATTACCATTTTTAAACCATAATGGTTTATTTAATTTTATAAAAGGATTTTAAACGAATAAAATCCAAATTTCTATTTAAAAAATCCAGATTTGAGATATAAAATATATCGGAACTCAAGTGGAGTAATGAATTGATTTTCGAAACAGAGATCAGATTTTTAATTATTAATAGAATTAACTAATTTTAATAGAAATTAGTTAGTGGGATTTTGAATTGATATTGGGCTTTGTATAAGTGAATTCGATTTGGAAATTCATATTCGAAATCGAAAAGGAAACTTGAAATGAAAATGGAATTTAATTTAGTATAAGCAAGTTAAATATTTTATTTGAACATGTTATGTTCAAATAACAAGTGAAATAGGCTAAGAAGATAATTAAAGAATAAAGGAACGAAACTGAATTCAAACGATTGGATTGAATTGAAAACAGGTGAATAGGTGTTAAACAGGTATGGAATGAAGAGAATGAAGTTTATAAATTTAGTGCTCGACAATAAGGTACATGTTCAAATTCTATACGAGGTTTTATGCGCCGTATCGGCTAGCCGCTTGGCTGTTTCTTTTGGATTGGTGAGGGCCATGGGAGGCTATTTGAAATATCCCGATGCTCCTGGTACAAAGGAGGTTATGGCGAAATTTTCCGGAAATTTAAGGAGTTAGATTATTTTTAAGAAAATTGGTTAAGTAGAAAATCAATATATTAAAATATTGAATTCGATAAGAAAACGAATTCAAAATAGAATATTATAAACAAAAAGGAAATCTATAAATTAGGTTTGTTAAAAATAGAAAGAGAAACATATACGTGTTTTAGAAATGGGAAATTGGTTTAATATGGTGTTGATTATTCGAGTTAGCAGTCTTGTCTGTTTTGAAGTTAATAATATTTTCAGTCAAGGTCTGAGAGGTAATTATACCCCAACTTGATTGATTTCATTATTAGCTGATAAATAGCAAGATTCAGTCTCGAAGAGAAAGGTTTAAAGTGATATAATTAATAAAAATATTAATTAAGGGGCCCAGTGATTGATTGATGTTATGGATGAATGGATGTTTGTTTTTCTTCGATAGTTAAATAACCGACTATCGAAGTGTTTGCCAATATTGTTGTCAATATGGAGAGACCGGTTGGATTACTATCCGAGAACCACTCCATATTGACAGTAGCGTTGCGAATCAGATTACATGAAGATAATCGAAGACAGAGTAAAGTGCAAGGGCTGTTGTATAAGTCCTAGGTAGAGATTGCCTAGGATGGATATACTGAATAGTGCCTTCGGTTTTGTTCAATTCCAAAACGAACGTAAATGGACGAATGTCTGACAAAGTATTTCCAATGATCACATATGTTGGTCTGTATAAATATATATGGTGCAACGGATTTATTCCCTTAGCATAATATCCAGAATATTTATGCAAATCAATTAATGATTAACGGATCTGACGATATGGCATTCAAAGTGATGGTGTTATCAATGAATGATAAGTAATCGTAGCCTCAGGCCTCAACAACCGGGAAATGACAAAAATCGGGCAGGCAGCATGGCTATGTGGGTCGCTCCCATTAGGGTGTATTATCACCTATCTAGAGATTCATTTAATTCCTTATTCTATTCGATGCTGTCCCATTCGGGAAACGGTTGCTGATCCCAACCGTTGGTGATATACATTCGATACACTCAAGCGAAATGAGTGGTCGGTCATGTGTGGGCTGGGTTGCATAACGTTCTTGTTGAACCCAGTGTATTCGCCTCTAGAGATGCACTATCGGTAGGTGGTTCCATACCTTGTCATAGTCGGAATCCAATCTCCAATAAGCGCCATTCAGTTTTTGATTTTATACTATGTATGTGGAGCGTGAGATGCAAGCGTTCTGCTATTTGGTATTTATTTGATTAGACATTATTATAATATGTGACGATCCCAAAACCCCGTGACACGGTGTTAAGGATAATCATTGGAATATAACACATTAATCATCATTAGCAGATCACAGATAATAGAAAAAACAGAAAATAGAATAATTTACACACATATGACAGCGGAATCATATAGACATCATCGCATTAGAGAAGCACAGTACAGGATACAACTTAGTGCATAATGATACATAGTCAGTCACCATCGCCTGAGGCGGAAACATACATCAAGAGTACTCAAAATAAATATCAGTCTACATCGCCAATGGCGGAATCATACTATAGATACAATAATGGCAGAGAAAATCCAAGTCAGCACGGTGTAGTCAAGCCTCGCCATGAGCCAAAAAGTGCGTTAGAAACCTGTAACTAGGTTGCCCGTGTGAAAATGAGGGCACCCGAGTTTGCAAGGTGAAACAAACTACGAGTCAGTCATGGGACTGGTATGAGAAATCTACTTAACTTATTAACAACAATAATAAGGCAAATCAAAGGACCACGCCACTTTCTCGGAACGGGTTTACTCCAATGAGTGCTAGTGCATGAAATAAAGTAAATGATTAAATCATCGCAATGCTTTTTATAAAATGAAGCCATTATAAGACTCAGGTCCCATCACACAATGCAACACAAGCCGGAGGATAGAGTTTTTACCTTATAATGGCCAAAAATGCTTCATACGAATAAAACAAAAGTGTTTGATATTATTACTAGTGCATATATGTTTCAAAAGCGATTTCAATCATAAATATCAATCCTAGGCGGCATAGCTACCATCTACTATGTCGCCATACTAGTAATACAATCACGTCCGCATATTTCGTATTGGGAATTGGAATCCTTCATGATTCGAGGCAAGGGGAAAGCTCATCTACGTTCGAGACACTCTAGCAAATGTCCCAGGACCCCACTATGATCCTTGGAATCGGCTGGACCGGTCCTCTCTTACTTTTGAGGATTGGCAATTCCTGAACACACGTTTCCCGGTCCTTACAGACCTATAATCGAGGCGCCTCGCATTCCAACAACGACATAGGTGAAAAGTATATATAATGTCAGGGCTGGTAGGTCACTGACACCACCATAGCTAGAAAGAAACGCCGTGCACTCCCAGCGGTCCATCTCCCGTTTTTGACTCATACCGGGGTGTGAGGCTCGCGAATTCACGTCATACACAAAGCTACGTCACACAGACCATGCTTTTATCATCAACCACAAGACTTTGCTTTGCAACAGAAGCCTTGATCATATGCCACTTAGGCGTGCCACACAGGCAATCTACTCCATGCGACTGATTTCTGTCAATACATAACCTCTGAGCTCGTACGTCTCAGAGAAGGGCGTTAAGCAAGATAATAAATTCTCTGCCGTCAAACAGATATATATTTAACAGAGATCAATCAACACAGAACAAAATCCAATGTCAGACACATAGTCCATTTACAAGTCCGTTCTGGGTCTGAACGAAACCGGAGGCACCAATTCCTCGCATATCCGTACAATCAACAGTATGTTTGGACGGCTACTACTTCAGTTCCTTCATGGTAGCTACTCCAATCACGAGCATCAGTAGCGCCCATCCATCCAATGTGAAGATCGTCGGTCTTCAACCATCTTCGACTCTTCGACTTCTCAACGTTGATCGATTATTTGAAATGAGATGAACTCGGCCTTTTCAAATAATCCACGTATATTTAGATTTTCAAATCAATTTATCACATGGTTGGACTATTCAACATTCACATTTCAGTTCCTTAGTTATAATTTTCATGTTAAATACATTCAACCATCACATATCAAGCAAACACAACAAAATGGGATTATTTTCACTCTATATCGTCTATAGTATTTTATAACGATATATCGCCATTTTTATTTATTTTAAAACGGCCATATTTAATTAAACGACGTTTCAGGTCGTGTCGATGCACTGGCGCTGCTTTTCACTAATTTTGTTTTACACATATCTGAAAATCTAACCGTTGGATCTTCACAAATTTTATATCATTAGGAAGGTTATTTCAAAACGAATCCAACGGTTTCAGTTTTGGGAAAACCCGACGGTCGGATCTTCCACACTAGCCATTTGAAATTACAATTTCAATTTACGAACTGCAGCGTCGTTATTCGATTTAATTTAATTATATTTATATATATATAAATATAATCATTTCCGGCGCTGTTTTTCTTCAGATTTGAATTAAACATTCCAGACAATCCAACCGTCGGATCTTCACAAAGTTGGTGCCATTGGAAAGATATTTCCAAGGCGAACCCAACGGTTGCGGTTTTGGGAAAATCCAATGGTCGGATTTCCCACACTAGTCGTTTGAAATCACGGTTTCAAAACACGAACTGCACGGCCATGTTTCGTTTTAATTTTATTTATATTTATATATTTATATAAATATAGTTCATTCAAAAATTCCTATGTCGTTTCCACTTCAATTATTTCACTAACGCCTTTAAATTTCGGAAAATTTCTCCATAACCTCCTTTGTACGGGAGGGGCTGGGAAAATTCCCAAATAGCCACACGGGCGTCTCATGTCAAAAAGAAAAAGAAAAAGCCAAGCGGCTAGCCAACAGGCTCATAAAATCATCACCCAAACAAAACAGTAAATGTGTACCTATTTGTCAGGCACAAAATTTTATTCCTCTTCTCTAGCCCCTTTGCTATAACCTGTTCAATAAATATGCATGTACATATATACAATTTATATCACTTATCATTTTCCATTCAACTTCATATTTGATTTACTTTGGTTTAAAAACACCATTCATTCTAATGTTGCATGCATAGGCTAAAATCATATCATTAGCTATTTAATGTATATTTCAATTCATGCACATTTTATTTGAACAAGTGGCTATTTTTAACACTTCACATTTCAAAGATGATAGTTTTGGCGAACTAAAATAGATTTCAACACATGACTATTTTATTTAGTTCCTATGCATGTTAAAAATAATATTTCTTCACAAATATTTATTTCAACGTCCGCATATCTCTAGCATATCACATATATGATAAAAATGATATTTTTATCATTTAAAATATTTATTCGACAAATGGATGTTTTCAACACTTCATAGTTTCAATAAAAATGTAAATTTTATTGTTCGGTCTTTTTATTCAACAGATGAACTTTTCCACTACACACACATCTCAACACGTGAGCATTTCCACACATGGATATTTTATTTATGTTGTTCATATTAGAAAGATGGAATTTTTATTATTAAAACTATTTATATATAAGGCGAATATTTTTCATACTTCATATATTATAAAAATGTGGTTTTTATTGTTTAGACACTTCATTCATTCACAAATGAACTTAATTTTCACACATCACTTTTCAACACATGAACATTTCCACACATGGATATAGTTTCAACACTTGACTTTAATTTCAACGCATGAAGATAATTTCAACATATGAAAATAATTCTAACACACAAAGATTATTCAAAATTTCGGCAGGGTAGTTAAAACTGGCACCATCCCTAGTACGGCTCCTCGCTCTACCTTAAAACCTCGCGGTTTTTGACAATGGGGATTCATGCATCTAATTCGCACGCAGGCGACATGTTTATTTTTATTTCCACAAATATTTCCAATTCATTTCAATCACCAATGGGTATTTTTCAACCACAACCAAACAATATCAACCACAAACAATTATTCAACCATTCGTATTTTTCATCCAATATTTCACACCAATTCACAACAATAAATAACGTCCATGGTTTGTGGACGAGGGGATATATATATATATATATATATATATATATATATATATATATATATAATTGCTATATTTCACTTGCATCTCAACACATATGTCAATTATTCTATGCATGTATAATTCATACTTCGCTTATATAGCTTACACCACGCATGTACATGAGGTATACAACACGTGTGTAATTTATATTTCGCCAATATAATTTATACTCGACATTTTCCATTCAAATTTATTTAATTTAGATTTCTCACATTGGTTTTCGGAGAGCTAAAAATCGTAGATGACTCAGAAAAATCCGCGGCTTCTTCTAGAATGTAGAGAGCTTCCTTGCGGTCGTGATGTTTCCTGTTTCATCGAATTTCGTTAACACATCAAAAAGATATGATTTTTCAAAGTGCAAACAGCAAAAAGAACTCACCTTTCACGATGGTTCAAAACTATGTTTGCGGTTTTCGCGAAAACCGAGGCACGAGGGGATGATCGGCGAGTTAGACGTGGAAGAGGGAGGAAAGGGCTACAGGCGCGCGGCGGTTTGGTGGCGTTCGGTGAGGCCCAGAGCTCGCGGAGGCGGTTTAAAGGTCGGAACTTTGGAGGGAGATATCTCGACGTAGGAGCAACGATAGGGGGAGCTCCTTATATGGATTTGAAGAGGGGAAGGAGAACTACAAAAAGTTGAACTGGGGGAGGGGCTGATTAGGGCTGTGGCGATCGAAAATCGCCAGGGAAGGGGGGAAAGCTTTTCCGTCGTCGATGTCGGGGGTCGGGGGGGTTTTCTGATGTTTATTTATTTATGAATGGAGAAATATGATTGGTCGATGGTTTTATTAAATTTTTAAATAGTGTTTTCTCAAACGAACTCCTTTTCAAACCCAACGACTGTCGCCCCCAGCTAAATACCCCCATTACGGACACAATGGGATATGCTTCGTTGGCCAATTCGACTGTTACAGTCAGTTATTTTTCAAATTAAAGTATAAAACATTTAATTTTTAACTTTGAACGTACATTTCAATTTGCCATGGCCACAAACTGATTCGAAAAATTCCAGAAAAATAAATCTAGCTATGTTTTGACACTACGGTCCCAACAAAACTAGTTTCGTCGAATTCTAAGATCGTTTGAAAAATGGCCATTTTCTGGTCGATCCAATTTAACAGAAATTGGCCAAACACATTTTCTTTTGCCATGCTCACATACTAGCTTCAAAAATTATGAAATTTGAAACCTAGCAATAGTTTGACATCCCGGACCCAACAAAAGTGGTTTCGTCGAATTTCGAGGTCGTATGCAAAATATCAATTTTCCAGGGCTATATATTCTATATAGCGACCATTCTGAAAATTCATTCGGCCATAACTTTTGATTCCCGTTATGAAACTTCGATTTTTCAGATTCGTTAGAAAGGTATTGACTAACAGATTTAAATATTTTTGGTTTCACTAAAATCCGTTATATTTTTCCACCCTGCCCAGTCAGTCAAAGTTTGAATTCAAATTTTCAAACTGACTCACTGTTTCTAATTCACTATTTAATTGAAATATTCTATTTCAATTGTTCAAATTCCTTTGAAATGACCAATTTAAAATTTTTAAATTGGCCCGTATTTTCCGGGTTATTACAATCTCCCCCACTTAAAACTTTTCGTCCTCGAAAAGGAAACAACAGTAAAGTAGGAAACAAAATGTAAATGCAAAGTATTGTAAAGGTACCTTGCACCGGAGTTAGTCAGAGATATCCCCTCTGCATTTGGGGTAAGCTTGCTTAATGCTTTCCTCAGTCTCCCAAGTACAGTCTCTAGGATCACTGCTCCACTGCACTTTAACTAAATGAACCTTTTTGCTTCTTAGTTCTCTAGTTTCTTTGCCAAAAATCTTTAGTGGCTCTCTTATGAGTGCTAATTCTGGAGTTATGTTTATATCCTGTTGCGCTGCTTCTTCTATAATAAGATCCGGATCATGCACATGTCTTCTAAGTTGAGATATGTGAAATACATCATGCACTCCAGGCAACCAATCTGGTAATTGAACCCTATAAGCAAGAGTTCCAATTCGTTCGAGTATAGGAAAGGGACCAATAAATCTCGGTGCCAACTTCCCAGTTTTGCCAAATCTGATTACTCCTCTCATCGAAGAAACTTTCAAATAAACATGATCACCAACAGCAAATGTCAAATCTCTCCTTCTAGAGTCTGCATAACTTTTCTGTCGGCTTTGGGCGGTTCTCAAACGCTTTTTGATGAAGTCGACTTTATCAGATGCTTCTCTAATCATATCGGGTCCTAACACAAGTCTATTGCCAGGTTCTACCCAACATGCTGGAGATCTGCAGGGTCTGCCATATAATGCTTCAAATGGCGACATTCCCAAACTTGCTTGATAGCTATTGTTATATGAGAATTCTGCCAAATGCAAGTGATCTTCCCATGACCCACCAAAGTCAATTATACAAGCCCGCAATAAATCTTCTAGAATTCTATTCACCCGCTCAGTTTGGCCATCTGTTTGAGGGTGATAAGCGGTGCTCATATTCAGTTTCGTTCCCAATTCTATTTGGAAAGCCTCCCAGAATTTGCTAGTAAATAGGGGATCTCTATCACTGACTATGCTGATGGGAATTCCATGCAGCTTAACGATTTCTTTGAAGTATATCTGTGCTAGACTTTGAGCGGTTCTATTGGATCTGACAGGTATAAAATGGGCAGTCTTCGTGAAGCGATCTACGATTACCCAAATGCAGTCATTACCTTTCCTGGTTCGCGGCAAGCCATCTATGAAATCCATGGAAATCTGTTCCCAATTCCAACCTGGGACTTCCAATGGTTGCAACAATCCAGCTAGCTTCTGTTGGTCGCTCTTGACTAATTGACAAGTAGGGTATCTGCTCACATACAAAGAAATATCCCTTTTCATTGCCTTCCACCAGAAAGTGCGTTTGATATCGTTGTACATTTTACTCACACCAGGATGGATGCAAAAATTTGGATTTATGGCATTCATCCAACACTTCTCTTCGAAGGCCTAGAATATTTGGGATGCAAATCCTATTATTTAACCTGAGAACCCCCTTATCGTCAATACGAAAACTCGTGGTTTCACCTTCTTTGACCCTCTGACTGATTCTCTGAATGAATTCATCGTCTTTTTGAAGGGCTGAAATCCTATCAATCAATCCAGGTGTAATTATAAGATTGGAAATGATTGCGGTTTTCCTACTAAGCGCATCCGCTACAACGTTAGCTTTCCCCGGCGTATACAGGATATCAAGATCATACGCTGCAAGAAATTCTAGCCAACGCTGCTGTCTCAAATTCAGATCTTTCTGGGTGTATAAATGCTTCAATGATTGATGATCTGTGTACAGTATAAATTTCTCGCCCAATAAATAATGCCTCCAGATTTTCAAGGCAAAAACGATAGCTAGCAACTCAAGATCATGAGTCACATAATTCTTCTCATGCGGTTTCAGTTGGCGACTTGCATAAGCGACTACTTGGCCTCTTTGCATTAACACTGCACCAAGACCTCTAATAGAAGCATCTGTCCAAACCGTTAAATCCTGATTGCCATCAATAATAGTTAACACTGGAGCAGTTGTCAGTTTCGATTTCAATTCCTGGAAAGCTTCTTCACAGTCGGAAGTCCACTTAAACTTCTCATGTTTCTTCGTGAGCTTTGTTAACGGACCGGATATCTTCGAAAAATCCTTAACGAACTTTCGATAATAACTAGCCAACCCCATAAAACTTCTAACCTCTGTGGAAGTAGTGTGTTGTTTTCAGTCTTGAATCGCTATTATTTTGCTTGGGTCAACAGAAATTCCTTTCTCTGACACGACATGGCCAAGAAATTTGACTTCTTCTTGCCAGAAGACACATTTAGAGAATTTGGCTTTGAAGACGTTCTTTCTTAAAATCTCCAATACTTGTTCTAAGTGTTTTTCATGCTCGGGTTTTGATTTGGAGTAGATTAAAATATCATCGATGAATACGAGGACAAATTTATTCAGAACTCCCCTGAACACTCTATTCATTAGATCGACAAAGTATGCTGGAGCGTTGCATAGGCCAAACGGCATTACTAACCATTCATAAAATATGTCTGGACCTCTGAAAGCTGTCAAAGGAACACACTCTTCTGCTATTCTCAATTGATGAAAACCTGTAGCTAGGTCCATTCGGGAAAATACTTTCGCCCCATTCAATTGGTCTAGCAAATCATCGATGCGGGGTAATGGATACTTGTTTTTGAGCGTCTGTTTATTGAGGTTTCGGTAATCAACGTATAATCGAAGAGTACTGTCTGACTTTGGGACAAACACAACAGCTGCACCCCAATTAGAAAAACTAGATCTGATTAGACCCTTCCACAATAGTTGACGAGTTTGATCGCCTAATTCTTCTTTTTCCTTCGGAGTCATTCTGCGAATTGGATGTACCACTGGTCTGGCACTGGGAATTAGATCGATTCGGAATTCTATTTCTCTTTACGGAGTTAAGTTTTCAACTTCTTCAAACACATCCGCATAGTTTCTAACAATCGGAATCTTTTCTATGGAAGTGGGGATAAGTTCTAATGCCGACCAAAATTCTTCTCTATTCGAATTCGAACCATGACAGGGTACCGTAATATATCCAAGATTCGTTCGAATTTTAACGATTCTTTCTGCACAATTCACTTCGGCTTCGTATTTCGTTAACCAATCTAGCCCGAGAAGGATATCGAATTCGGGAAAATCCATGATGATTAAATCAAAAGGAAACTTGTATCAAGAAAAAGAAATGGGTATTTTACAATATGAACTGAGAATGAGAGATCCTCCTATCGGATTATGTACTTCAACCGATTCTTTGATCTTTCGCTGTTTTAACTTTAATTTGTACATTGTGTTACTAGCAATAAAACTACGCGACGCACCTATGTCAAACAATACAGAAACAGGAATATTTTTAATGGTAAGGGTACCTCCCAAAACATCGGATTTACCTGCTCCATCGAAAGCAGCCGGCGGGCTCGACCCGTCATAGACGTGAGCTACTGTGGCTTTCTTCAGCAAAGGACAGTCTTTGACCAGATGATCGGTCTTGCGGCAATTAAAGCAGGAGCGAGGGTTTTGAGAACCCTGGCTTGAACCTTGTGAATTTGTCTTCTACCTCTTCGGGGCTGTGCACACATTAGAGTAATGCCCCGCTTTGCCACAGTTAAAGCAATTTCCTCTTGGCGGCTTGCCAGTCTGAGGTTTTTAAGATGTTGCTTGGCTTGACTCGCCTTGATTTACAGCAGGCTTGCGCTTATTCCCGGCCTGGCTTTTAGTGCGATCCTGCTCCAGATGCCTATGGTCTAGGTCTTCGTAGTTACATGTCATTTCCACCAGTTCGTTGAATTCCAGCTTGACATGGGCCATGGTTCTATCATGATACTGTCGCCTTAGCCCAAGGATAAACCTCTTATTTTTGGATTTTGCAGTGGCGACGAGCTCCGGCGCATAGGGCGACAACAGTGTAAATTTATTCAGATAATCTTGCATGGAAAGATCCACCTGCTGGAGATTGGCGAAGTCATCGTGTATTCGTTCCAGTGCTTGTTCTGGGACATATTTCTTCTTGAAGAGTTCTTTGAATCCATCCCATGTTCTTCCAGCTTCTGTATTCCCGGCGGTGAGAGATTCCCACCATAGTTCAGCTTGTTCCTGCATAAGCTAGGCGCCCATAATAGCTTTATCTTCGTCTCCAAGCCTTAGGCCTTCAAGAATTTTCTCGCATGTTTTGAGCCATGCAAGGGCCTCTATTATGGTGCCAGTACCTGAGAAGGTCTTGACTCCTAAGTTCTTATATCTCTTAGCTACACGGTCTAGCTCGAAGTATTGAGCTGCCGGAGGTTGTATCAAAGGTCCTTCTTGAGCTGGGGCTTCTCCCCTACCTCGGCCTCGGCCGGCATGGCCTCCTCTAGCGGCGGCTGCTCTGGTAGCCATTTATCAAATTCTGTACAAGCAAGAAAAGAGTCAACTAACAGAAATGATAGTCTATTGCATAGTTAAGCAGAAAATTTACGGAAAGATAACGATTGACTGATCAAATTGTTTTTGCTATTCTGCTCGGCTCATTCTAGGACTTTACTAGTCCTATCTCTAATGAGCGACTCGCCTTAGAATAGTACTGATTCTATTTTGACGAAGTGTTTAATGTGTTAGACTCCAGAACTAAGGTTAACCAAAGCTCTGATACCAGCTGTGACGATCCCAAAACCCCGTGACACGGTGTTAAGGATAATCATTGGAATATAACACATTAATCATCATTAGCAGATCATAGATAATAGCATAAACAGAAAATAGAATAATTTACACACATATGACAGCGGAATCATATAGACATCATCACATCAGAGAAGCACAGTACAGGATACAACTTAGTGCATAATGATACATAGTCAGTCACCATCGCCTGAGGCGGAATCATACATAAAGAGTACTCAAAATAAATATCAGTCTACATCGCCAATGGCGGAATCATAATATAGATACAATAATGGCGGAGAAAATCCAAGTTAGCACGGTGTAGTCAAGCCTCGCCATGAGCCAAAAGGTGCGTCAGAAACCTGTAACTAGGCTGCCCATGTGAAAATGAGGGCACCCGAGTTTGCAAGGTGAAACAAACTACGAGTCAGTCATGGGACTGGTATGAGAAATCTACTTAACTTATTAACAACAATAATAAGGCAAATCAAAGGACCACGCCACTTTCGCGGAACAGGTTTACTCCAATGAGTGCTAGTGCATGAAATAAAGTAAATGATTAAATCATCGCAATGCTTTTTATAAAATGAAGCCATTATAAGACTCAGGTCCCATCACACAATGCAACGCAAGCCAGAGGATAGAGTTTTTACCTTATAATGGCCAAAAATGCTTCATACAAATAAAACAAAAGTGTTTGATATTATTACTAGTGCATATATGTTTCAAAATCGATTTCAATCATAAATATCAATCCTAGGCGGCATAGCTACCATCTACTATGTCGCCATACTAGTAATACAATCACGTCCGCATATTTCGTATTAGGAATTGGAATCCTTCATGAGTCGAGGCAAGGTGAAAGCTCCTCTCCGTTCGAGACACTCTAGCAAATGTCCCAGGACCCCACTATGATCCTTGGAATCGGCTGGGCCGGTCCTCTCTTACTTTTGAGGATTGGCAATTCCTGAACACACGTTTCCCGGTCCTTACAGACCTATAATCGAGGCGCCTCGCATTCCAACAACGACACAGGTGAAAAGTATATATAATGTCAGGGCTGGTAGGTCACTGACACCACCATAGCTAGAAAGAAACGTCGTGCACTCCCAGCGGTCCGTCTCCCGTTTTTGACTCATACCGGGGTGTGAGGCTCGCGAATTCACGTCATACACAAAGCTACGTCACACAGACCATGCTTTGATCATCAACCACAAGACTTTGCTTTGCAACAGAAGCCTTGATCATATGCCACTTAGGCGTGCCACACAGGCAATCTACTCCATGCGACTGATTTCTGTCAATACATAACCTCTGAGCTCGTACGTCTCAGAGAAGGGCGTTAAGCAAGAGAATAAATTCTCCGCCGCCAAACAGATATATATATATATATATATATAACAGAGATCAATCAACACAGAACAAAATCCAATGTCAGACACATAGTCCATTTACAAGTCCGTTCTAGGTATGAACGAAACCGGAGGCACCAATTCCTCGCATATCCGTACAATCAACAGTATGTTTGGACGGCTACTACTTCAGTTCCTTCATGGTAGCTACTCCAATCACGAGCATCAGTAGCGCCCATCCATCCAATGTGAAGATCGTCGGTCTTCAACCATCTTCGACTCTTCGACTTCTCAACGTCGATCGATTATTTGAAATGAGATGAACTCGGTCTTTTCAAATAATCCACGTATATTTAGATTTTCGAATCAATTTGTCACATGGTTGGACTATTCAACATTAACATTTTAGTTCCTTAGTTATAATTTTCATGTTAAATACATTCAACCATCACATATCGAGCAAACACAACAAAATGGGATTATTTTCACTCTATATCGTCTATAGTATTTTATAACGATATATCTCCATTTTTATTTATTTTAAAACGGCCATATTTAATTAAACGACGTTTCAGGTCGTGTCGATGCACTGGCGCTACTTTTCACTAATTTTGTTTTACACATATCTGAAAATCTAACCGTTGGATCTTCACAAATTTTATATCATTAGGAAGGTTATTTCTAAACGAATCCAACGGTTTCAGTTTTGGGAAAATCCGACGGTCGGATCTTCCACACTAGCCATTTGAAATTACGATTTCAATTTACGAGCTGCAGCGTCGTTATTCGATTTAATTTAATTATATTTATATATATAAAAATATAATCGTTTCCGGCGCTGTTTTTCTTCAGATTTGAATTAAACATTCCAGACAATCCAACCGTCGGATCTTCACAAAGTTGGTGCCGTTGGAAAGATATTTCCAAGGCGAACCCAACGGTTGCGGTTTTGGGAAAATCCAATGGTCGGATTTCCCGCACTAGTCGTTTGAAATCACGGTTTCAAAACACGAACTGCACGGCCACGTTTCGTTTTAATTTTATTTATATTTATATATTTATATAAATATAGTTCATTCAAAAATTCCTATATCGTTTCCACTTCAATTATTTCACTAACGCCTTTAAATTTCGGAAAATTTCGCCATAACCTCCTTTGTACGGGAGGGGCTGGGAAAATTCCCAAATAGCCACACGGGCGTCTCATGTCAAAAAGAAAAAGCCAAGCGGCTAGCCAACAGGCTCATAAAATCATCACCCAAACAAAACAGTAAATGTGTACCTATTTGTCAAGCACAAAATTTTATTCCTCTTCTCTAGCCCCTTTACTATAACCTGTTCAATAAATATGCATGTACATATATACAATTTATATCACTTATCATTTTCCATTCAACTTCATATTTGATTTACTTTGGTTTAAAAACACCATTCATTTCAATGTTGCATGCATAGGCTAAAATCATATCATTAGCTATTTAATGTATATTTCAATTCATGCACATTTTATTTGAACAAGTGGCTATTTATAACACTTCACATTTCAAAGATGATAGTTTTGGCGAACTAATATAGATTTCAACACATGACTATTTTATTTAGTTCCTATGCATGTTAAAAATAATATTTCTTCACAAATATTTATTTCAACGTCCGCATATCTCTAGCATATCACATATATGATAAAAATGATATTTTTATCATTTAAAATATTTTTTCGACAAATGGATGTTTTCAACACTTCATAGTTTCAATAAAAATGTAAATTTTATTGTTCGGTCTTTTTATTCAACACATGAGCATTTCCACACATGGATATTTTATTTATGTTGTTCATATTAGAAAGATGGAATTTTTATTGTTAAAACTATTTATATATAAGGAGAATATTTTTCATACTTCATATATTATAAAAATGTGATTTTTATTGTTTAGACACTTCATTCATTCACAAATGAATTTAATTTTCACACATCACTTTTCAACACATGAACATTTCCACACATGGATATAGTTTCAACACTTGACTTTAATTTCAACGCATGAAGATAATTTCAACATATGAAAATAATTCTAACACACAAAGATTATTCAAAATTTCGGCAGGGTAGTTAAAACCGGCACCGTCTCTAGTATGGCTCCTCGCTCTACCTTAAAACCTCGCGGTTTTTGACAATGGGGATTCATGCATCTAATTCGCACGCAGGCGGCATGTTTATTTTTATTTCCACAAATATTTCCAATTCATTTCAATCACCAATGGGTATTTTTCAACCACAACCAAACAATATCAACCACAAACAATTATTCAACCATTCGTATTTTTCATCCAATATTTCACACCAATTCACAACAATAAATATCGTTCATGGTTTGTGGACGAGGGGAGTGTGTGTGTATATATATATATATATATATATATATATATATATATATATAATTGCTATATTTCACTTGCATTTCAACACATATGTCAATTATTCTATGCATGTATAATTCATACTTCGCTTATATAGCTTACACCACGCATGTACATGAGGTATACAACACGTGTGTAATTTATATTTCACTAATATAATTTATTCACGACATTTTCCATTCAAAATTATTTAATTTAGATTTCTCACATTGGTTTTTGGAGAGCTAAAAATCGTAGATGACTCAGAAAAATCCGCGGCTTCTTCTAGAGTGTAGAGAGCTTCCTTGCGGTCGTGATGTTTCCTGTTTCATCGAATTTCGTTAACACATCAAAAAGATATGATTTTTCAAAGTGCAAACAGCAAAAAGAACTCACCTTTCACGATGGTTCAAAACTAGGTTTGCGGTTTTAGAGAAAACCGAGGCACGAGGGGATGATCGGCGAGTTGGACGTGGAAGAGGGAGGAAAGGGCTACAGGCACGCGGCAGTTTGGTGGCGTTCGGTGGGGCCCAGAGCTCGCGGCGGCGGTTTAAAGGTCGGAACTTTGGAGGGAGATATCTCGACGTAGGAGCAACGATATGGGGAGCTCCTTATATGGATTTGAAGAGGGGAAGGAGAACTACAAAAAGTTGAACTGGGGGAGGGGCTGATTCGGGCTGTGGCGATCGGAAATCGTCAGGGAAGGGGGGAATGCTTTTCCGTCGTCGATGTCGGGGGTCGGGGGGGTTTTCTGATGTTTTTTTTATTTATGAATGGAGAAATATGATTGGTCGATGGTTTTATTAAATTTTTAAATAGTGTTTTCTCAAACGAACTCCTTTTCAAACCCAACGACTGTCACCCCTAGCTAAATACTCCCATTTCGGACATAATGGGATATGTTTCGTTGGCCAATTCGACTGTTACAGTGAGTTAGTTTTCAAATTAAAGTATAAAACATTTAATTTTTAACTTTGAACGTACATTTCAATTTGCCATGGCCACAAACTGATTCGAAAAATTCCAGAAAAATAAATCTAGCTATGTTTTGACACTACGGTCCCAACAAAACTAGTTTCATCGAATTCTGAGATCATTTGAAAAATGGCCATTTTCTGGTCGATCCAGTTTAACAGAAATTGACCAAACACATTTTCTTTTGCCACGCTCACATACTAGCTTCAAAAATTATGAAATTTGAAACCTAGCAATAGTTTGACATCCCGGACCCAACAAAAGTGGTTTCGTCGAATTCCGAGGTAGTATGCAAAATATCAATTTTCCAGGGCTATATATTCTATATAGCGACCATTCTGAAAATTCATTCGGCCATAACTTTTGATTCCCGTTATGAAACTTCGATTTTTCAGATTCGTTAGAAAGGTATTGACTAACAGATTTAAATATTTTTGGTTTCACTAAAATCCGTTATATTTTTCCACCCTGCACAGTCAGTCAAAGTTTGAATTCAAATTATCAAACTAACTCACTGTTTCTAATTGACTATTTAATTGAAATATTCTATTTCAATTGTTTAAATTCCTTTGAAATGACCAACTTAAAATTTTTAAATTGGCCCGTATTTTCCGGGTTATTACATAATACCATTTGATTTTTGTATCAAAGTGTTTTGGGTTATTGTAAGGTAAAAAACTGTCCATGTTTATGTGTGGGATGGTCTTACTATTATCATTTCTTTCGAAAGGATTTTGAAATTTAAACAAATGGTTGGAGTTTACTCACAACAGTCCCATGACTGACCCAGAGTTTGTTTTGTTTTGTTTTTCCTAAACTCTTGGTTGCCCAAATTTGGACGGGCAGTCAAGTAGCCGGGATTTTACAGATTCATTTGGAGGAGCTGGAAGCAGGAAGCTTCACCAATTAGCTATAGATTATCTGTAACAACCCGAAAATCTGGGCCAGTTTAAAATTTTTATTTTGGCAATTTTAGCGAATTTTGATTATTTAAAATGAATTATTTTAAATAATATCGACAAGAAATTTATTTTGAATATAATTCAAACGTATATATTTATTCGAATTGTCGTTAGAATATAAATAATTATATATAATTATAAATAGAGCTGAAAAGGCGCGGTAGTTTGAAAATTCGATTTCTAATTTCAAATGAACATATAGAATTCAATATAAGTCGGAATTGAACGAAACAAGAAATGTTTGAATCTGTTGAACTATATCTTTGTAGCAAAGTTAACCAACTGAGATTTCACTTTAGAAATGTAAAGATATGTCTAGTTTAAAATTTGAAATAGTCGCCGTAGAATTTATATATATTTTATATTATATATAGCCCTTAAAAATGGACATTTTGCATATGACCTCCGTTTCCGACGAAACCAGTTTTGTTGGATCCGGGATGTCAAGTTATTTCTAGATTCCAATTTTCATAATTTTCTGAATCGATATGTGAGCGTGGCGCAGTTAAACGCGTTTGACCAGTTTCAGTTGAATTTAATCGACTGGAAAATGGCCATTTTTCAAACGGTCTCAGAATTCGGTGAAATTAGTTTTGATAGGACCGTATCGTCGATACGAAGCTAGAAATAATTTTTCTGGAATTTTCGGGATCCGTATGTGACCCCGGTAAATTGAAATGCGCCTTCAAATTCAAAATATAAAGGATTTATATTTTGATTTTGATAAAAACTGATCGAAACAGCCGAATTGGCTTACGATACATATCCCATTGTGTTCGGAATGAGGGTAATTAGCTAGAGGCGACAGTTGGTGGGCTCGATTTGGAGGTCGAATTAAAAAGTTGCTTTTTAGAAGAAATAAAATAATAATTAAATAAATTATAAAACACCCCTTCTTCCCTCTTCTACTTAGTCAACGCCTAAACCCTCTTTCCCCGTCACTTTTCTCAGAAACAAAATAAATAAAAAAATGACGAGGATCCAAATCGATCGACCGCGCCCTCAAGTCCCCGTCGCACCTCGTCGGAGCGCCACCCCCTCGCCTAAACGCTGCCGCCGGCCTCATCCGTAGCCACCCATCCTTCCACATCGCGCAGACAGCCGACCCCACCATCGTCGACGCGCTGCCCAGCTCCTGCCTCCACAACCCTATTCCGCCGCCGACAGCCAATGGAAGGCCCCCCACCACCGGCGCCCTCCTGCTTCTCGTCGACCGTGCTAATCGAAGCCCTAGGGGCTGAGCCAATTCGTGAGATGTGGTCTGAAGGAAAGGTACTGTTTTTATCTACAGTTTAAATTCAGAATAAAATCAGTTTTTAGATTAAATAAAAATCAGTTTTATATATTTTATATAAGCGGTTTTATACAGTTAAAAATATAATCAGTATTTAAATAAATATATAAGCAGTTTTTAATAACATTGTATAATCAGTTTTAATAAATATAAAAGATATATGATAATGAAAATATAAAATATATGTGATAATGTAAATATATATGAATAGGTTTTTATAAAATATATATGAAATGTTTTTCTTTGTAAAAATAAAAGTAGCATTTGTTTGTGAAAATAAAAAATGTGATTTCTCCTTGTTTGAAAAGAAAATAAAAATGTGATTTTTATGGAAAAGAAATCATTTTAAAAAAAGTAATCTTTGTAGATAAAAATTAGATTTCTTTGATTAAGAAAATTATATTTCTTTTGGTATGAAAATATGTTCTCTTTGTTATGAAATATATGATTTTTCGATTTGAACATATATGATTTTTAATCTATAAAAATCTGATTTTTAACATGAAGCAATTATAAAAATATGATTTTTAAATTGAAAGTGAATAAATAAAAATGTGATTTTTATTTTAAAGACATCAAAATATAAAAATGTGTGATTTTTATATATGTAGTGGCTACGGGCAACGAAGATGACGAAGATGCGATAACGACGAAGATTTAGATTTAATGAAGTGTCGTGAAGTTGGATAGCTTTCGGTGAGAACTTCTCACCTTTCAATTTAATTATTCTAGTTATATATATATACTAGGATGCAGACGGTGTTTAGTAGCACCCGACACCCGTCATCCACAGACCATGGATGGCTTGTTTGTTAAATTGTTTGGTTGTGTAGTTGGTTAGATTATTTGGTCTGAATTGAATTGTTTGGTGAAATGAAATTGATTTGATTGATGTGCGGATGGCGTGGGCCTTCACTAGACCGGGGATAAGGCTAGGCCTCGTCCCGTTTCTAGTATCGTGCCGTTATGCCGCCGAAATTTTCTAAAATATGTTAGAAAAATAAAAATATCGTTTTTATTGTGTAAATGAACTGAATAGAAATTCATGTGTTGAAATAAAATATTTTATCGTTAAGAATATAATTTTTAACGTGAATGTGAATAAATAAATATTCATTTACAAACTGGACGCTTTGTTTATGTACACCTATTTGAAGGACATTGATTGGGACGATAAATTTTACACATCGCCCAACTGCACAAATAAAATCGGTGTTTGATTGTTTGAAACCCCACACGGGTATTGGGATGATATTTGAAGTACACTAATCCCTATTGTTTAGTTGTATGTCGATCGATTGATTGACAGGCTGTTATAAGCGTTAGATATCTATATTTGATGCTTATACAGTGTAGTGCACTTTGGTTGATGGTTGATTATTTTTCAATGCTATTATATAAGTGTGATGTATGAAAATCCATATAATTAAGATTATATGGTAATTGATTGGGCCTCATTCCAATTTAGAAAATAAAGATCTTTATAAAGTAAAGGTTCATGTGTTGACTGTACTCATCCATTGAGATTAGTCATGTGTTGAACGAAATATTTTGATAATAACAAATATTTTGATAATAGGAAATATTTGAAATAGAATACTTTGATAATAGAATATTTGAAATAGAATATTTGAAAATAGAAATAATTTAAGCTGTGTTGATTAGATTGACGCCATTTTGACGTGAACGATATTTATATCGATTTTATTCATTTCAAAATGAATTGAATTGAAAACGATTTCGAAATGAATTGAATAGGAAACGAATTTGATTTGAATAGAAAACGAATTTGATTTCAATTGAATATATAACGAATTTGATTCGAATAGAAAACCAATTTGAATTGAATCGAATAGAAAACCAATTTGAATTGAATCGAATAGAAAACCAATTTGAATTGAATCGAATAGAAAACCAATTTGAATTGAATCGAATAGAAAACAACTTTGAAATTGAATTGAATTGAAAACGAATTCAAATTGAATTGAAAGCGAATTGAAATGAATTCAAATTGAATTGAAATTTGAAATGAATGGAAATGAATTTTAAAACGAATTTATAAAGAAGAATTCAATTTTGATTTGAATTGAAATGGAAGTTGAAATTGCTTTTGAAACGAATTTAAAACTATTTATATAATTCGTTTTAAATAGAAATCGACGAAATATATATTATATATATTATATATATAATATAATGGCCTGAATAGAACGCGCCGCGCCGCAACAGTTCACGAATTTCGACCATTTATTTCAAACGGACATTACGGGAGATCCGACCGTCGGATTCTCCTAAAACCGGAACCGTTGGGTTCGTATCGAAAAGAGCTTTCTAACGAATATTAGAAATTAGAAATCTAACGGTTGGATTTGGAATTATGTCCAAATCAAATTTGAAAAAGGTCGCTGTAAGTGCAGTTCGATGGCCGTTGATGGAAATCGACTGTATAGGCCTTGATAAAATTATCAAAAATAGTAATAATTTGTGTAAAATCAAAAGAAATGATTTAGAAAGAATTGGGATGAAAAACTCCATACTTGAAAAGATAAAAATAGATTTTTATCGAAATAAACTAGTTTTGAACTAGAATTATAATTCTATTTATTTTTAAGTTAATAAATTGAATTTGAAAAGGGTTTTAAAAATAACCAGAATTTCCAATGATTGCATTGGAGTGGATTTGAATCGAAATTATCTTCGGAATATTTCGATGTTGGAATTCGTGATTATATGGATGTTGTTATGGAAATTTGAAAGATATATATTTATATTGTTATTTCCAATACGACATTTGTTAATCGTAGAATTTGATATTGAATATAAGCCGATATATTTTCTATTCAGAGCCTTGTATTGAATATCAAATGTGATTTGGGTCTGTCGTGAATGGTGTCTTCATTAACACTGTTCTTGAACCCAGTTGAGAAAAGATTAAATCTTTTTATTTAGATTTAATGAAGGGTACCAATTAAATAATATTTAATTGGAATTGAATTGGTATTGATTTTTGGGTTTATCGTGGACAGTGTTTTAAATAACACTCGTTCTTTAACCCGATAATTAATAAATGTGATTTTGGGTTTATCGTGAACTGTGTTTTAAATGACACTGATTCTTTAACCCAGTTAAAGATTAAAACTAAGTGGAGTTTTAATGAATCTTTAATTAGATTGAAAAGATCGAAAATGGAGTACCACCAGTTTTGCTCCAGGCGATAGTTAAATCTTTAATTAGATTTGAACGTGAAATGGTAATTGAATTTACCAATAACACCGTGGTGTTAGATATGAAGTATAACCAGTTTTACTTCATGGGATGAATAGGTTGGGATTGAGAAATTAAAACAAATGATTACTTCGGTAAGGTTCGCTAATCCCGACTAGTTTGAATTGATATTCAAAAATAGATTAAAGAATAAATTCAAGAAATTTATCTTGGATAAAATTAATGGGAACCTTTCCCTATGAATGTGAAATTTAGAAACTAACTGTCGGTTAGCTAAGCAGAATGGTTTTCTGGATATTGATCTGATGTTGGTTTCGGCCTTCGGGGTTAATAATTGGGGAATTATTCTCTTGATTAATTTACGGTTAGTAACTAATGAATTGGAATGAGGCGTATGTTGTGTTTATGTAACATTTATTTTTAATATACGCGGGTCGTTCGGAAAGGCCGGGTTTATACCCATTCTGAATAACCGATTCGACGATATGTCGAAGATGAAGACGGTGGTTGAAGACCGGAAGTCTTCACATCGTTTGGATAATTACCGACGATCCTGATTGGGCTGTACATCCAAGAGGATGGAAAAAGTTGGTGGTCGTCCAGACGTACTTGGAGATGGATGGATATGCGAGGAAAGTGCCTCCGGTTTCGTTCAAACCCAGAACGGACTTGTAAATGGATAGTGTGTCTGACGTTGTATTCCTTTATACTGTATTGGTGATCTCTGCTAAATATATATATATGTTTGGTGGCAGAGAATTTATTCTCTTGCTATACACCCTTCTCTGAGACGTACGAGCCTAGAGGTTATATATTGGCAGAAATCAGTGGTACAGTATGGACTGACAATGTGGCATGCTGAGTTGCATGGATCAAGGCTTTTGTTGAAAAGCAAAGTCTTGTGGTTGATGATCAAAGCACGGCCTTGTGTGGCGTAGCTTTGTGTAACGTTGATTCGCGAGTATCACACCCGGTATGAACTAAAAACGGGAGACGGACCTCAGGGAGGACATGCGTTTCTTTCTAGTTAGGAGTGGCGTCAGTGCTTGAACTGGCTGACGAGTTTGACTCATGTGGATGTTGCTTATTATTACTTGCTGAAAAGCGAGGCGCCTCGTGATATCGGTTTCGGCCGATGCTTCTGGTCGGCTGACGGGCCAGGCTTACGCCCCAAAGGGCGGGGAAACGTAGTGTTCAGGCATAATAATCCACATCGGTGGACCGACCCTGACGATCCAAGGCTTGCCTGCGCGCTTTCCTGAGACATAGGCTAGATTGTCTCGAATCGGTCAGGATCTTGCCCCTAGCCTCGGTTCATACCATAAATGATAACCCAACTTCCAATACGACATTTGCGGTTTTAATTGTAGAACTAGTATGGCGACATGATATATGGTACCCATGCCGCCTATGATTGATACTTATGATTTGAAGTTGTTTTATACACTATGCACTTATTATAGTATCAAATGATTTGTTTCAAACGTATCAAGCATTCTTTGGCTGTTATAAGGGAAATCCCTATCCCCCGGCTTGCGTTGCATTGTGTGATAGGACCTGGGTCTTATAACAGCTTCATTTTTCTTTATTTAGCATTGCGTTGTTTGTCTTATGCACTGGTATTCTTGGGAGGAAACCCGTTCCGTGTTATACGGCGTGGTCCCTTGATTTACCTAACTTTAAAATAAAGAATTAATAACTGTTTTAGTTCTCACACCAGTCACATGACTGACCTGGAGTTTATTGTTTTGACCTAAACTCTGGGTGCCCCTATTTTGACACGGGCAGCTAGTAGTTTTGGTTTTGCAGATTTATATTCACAGGATCCTGGTTTACAGCTGGAATGATATCCGGAAAGCTTTGTGTCCGTATATCTACTTCTAGTTGTGTATTGTATTATTTTCCGCTGCGATATATTTAAATGTAATTTAAATCTCTGATATTTCTGTGTAATATTTATTTGTTTATACTCTGTATATTCTTGTAGTCTGATGCATTGTTGTGATATACAGTGAAATGTTCTTTTGTATGTGTTCTATTTTGTCATGTTCTCAAACGATAGGGCGTTTCGAACGGTCTGGGTCGGTTTAGCGACTGGTTCGGACCGAGCGAAATTCCTTCTCGTCACATTATCATATTTCCGCTGTGTACTATGTTGTATCTAGAAAACAGGTGTTTATAACTATTCCAGGAATAACTATTGTGCTCTGATAGTGGAATGGGTATTCAAACCATATTTGTATTTCAAAGGTTATGTTATTTAATATATTTTATTCGTTCCGCTGTGAGTTTGTGATCTTTGTTTTTTTTCTTCTATTCTAATATTTCCTTCTTCCTATTTCTCATCTTCTAACTTCTTTCTAATAGTGATTCGTATTTCTATGCAATTTGGGTTGGACGTGTGGTGTTATTAGTCAACTCAGATAGTACGGATTTGCGGGCCTTTACAGTTGGTATCAGAGCTTAGGTTAAGCGAATACCTAGGCTTGTGTGGCATGTGCTCATTAGAGATAGGGTCAGTAGTACCCTAGAATGAGTTGGGTTTATATGAGAGCGCGTATTTGTTATTTGATATAAAAAGTATTTTATATTGTGTTGGCTAGTCTGTTGAGCTATTTATGAATTCTGATCGAATTGTGGGACGCCACGACGTCGATAAGAATTTGTAAATACTTGAACAGAAGATTGAACACGATATTGTTTTAAAGTGGGTGAATGAAATTATTTTACCCAAAATTCTACTTTGTTATAGAAGGAATAATTTTTGAAATTGTTATAATATATGGATGTGTTGGTTGTTATTATTATAATCAAATAAGATTATAAAATGGGAATGGTTATATTTAACCAAAATAGAATTTGTATATGAATTAAATTTACAAATGTGAATTAAAATTGAATTCAAATCAGAATTTGGAATTTTAAATCCTGGGAAATTTGATAATATTTTCTGAAGTATATTAAAATAATATAGCTTTATTTTGGAAGGGTTTTGAATAAAAATCATTTCTGAATGGATTTTTTTTAAAGTGATAAAGCACTAAACTCACTTCAGTGGCTGAGAAATAATTCTGATAATGATCGCGACATCATCAGTGTTCATTTTCGAGTTTCTAAGTGATGGATTGCTGTAACGACCCTGGAAATCTGAACCAATTAAATATTTTTAAATTGGATAAAATAATGGATTTTAAATATTTAAAATAAATATTTTAAATAATAGCAATGAAAACTGAGTTTGAATCGACAATTGAAAACGAATATAATTAATTCTAATTATAAAACAAGGCTTGAAAAGGCGCTGTAGTTTCAAAAATTGAATTCAAACTTTGTCAGACTGTACCGGGTGCAAATCAAAACGAATTTTAGTGAAACCAAAAATATTTAAATATGTTAGTGAATACCTTTCTAACGAATCTGAAAAATCGAATTTTCATAGCGGAAAGCAAAAGTTATGGCCAAATGAATTTTTAGAAAGGTCGCTATGGAATTTATATAGCCCGTGAAATTGGTCATTTTGCATACGACCTCGGAATTCGACGAAACCACTTTTGTTGGATCCGGGATGTGAAGTTATTGCTAGGTTTCAAATTTCATAATTTTTGAAGCTAGTATGTGAGCGTGGCAAAGGAAAATGTGTTTTGGTCAATTATAGTTAAATTGGATAGACCAGAAATGGGCCTTTTTGCAAACGGTCTCAGAATTCGACGAAACTAGTTTTGTTGGGACTATCGTCAAAACATAGCCAGATTTATTTTTCTGGAATTTTTCGAATCAGTTTATGGCCCTGGCAAATTGAAATGTACGTTCAAATTAAATATTGAATGTTTTATATTTTAATTTGAAGGAAAACTGACTGAAACATTCGAGTGGGCCTTCGAAACATATCCCATTGTGTTCGGAATGGGGGTAAAACGCTAGGGACGACAGTCGTTGGGTTTAGATTGGTGGTAGCGTCAGAAAACCCCTTTAAAACTTCCCCGACCAATCAAAATTTTTATATAAAAAAAGGAAAATTCCTTTTTCCCCGCTCAGCGATTTCGACGATCCCAATCGCTCCCTCCTTCCCCTTCACATCGCCGCCGCTACAGGCCACCAGAGCCGCCGCCACCACCCAAACCCGATCCGCCTCCTCCCCCTCTACAAATCCGACCAACCCCCACCCTCTCTCCCTTCGCCAGCGTCGAGAACGACGCCTCCAAAGTCGTCGACTTCCAGTCGACGCCGAGATCGCCAGAGGCGATCGGACCTGAAGCCCCGACCATCGCCAGGAGCGCCACGCCCCCCTCTTCCACGTCGCACCCTCTGATCTTCACCATGATTCACGGATTCGCCGCAAAATCCTAACCCTAGTTCGAACAGTTAAAAAAGGTGCGACGTGAGGCATTCTACAGGTTTTTCATTAGTTAATTTCCTCCTTTTCTTTCTTCTGACGACCGTCCCGTGCTAGTCGGGCATGTGTACAGCGCACTTTCGGAGGAAATGCAGGCTGGTGCGGGGCGGGCCGTCACACTTGGTATCAGAGCTCTAGGTTGCGTAGTTAACCTAGGGAAGTTATCAGGGAGAGATAATATACGTATACGAGAGAGCGTATTTGTGATTACTTTGGTTTTTAAAAGCTATATATATATACTATATATTACTAGTATAAGGATGAAGTCGTACTGCACTAGCACCACTATGGAGTCGTTAATCGTTTCCTTTTTTCAGATCGACGATGAGCCGATATACTAGAGGTGCTGGTAGGGGGGCCAATAATGGGAATGCTGCTGACATGAGGACGATGTTTACTGACCTCATGAGAGAGATGCTTAGAGATGTACAGAGGGCAGCTCCCAATGGTGGAAATGGTGGTGGTCCAATAGTGCAGGCGCCAAGAGTCGACTTCGCCAAGCTGAATAAGGATATACTAGCCTTGGTGGAAAGCCGTTCCACGCAACGGAGTCGGCCACGGATGTTCAAGATTGGTTGGATAGTTGCGAACGTATCTTCGAGGATTTGGGTATCGAGGATGCGATGAAGAGAAAGCTAGCGTCCCGTCAGCTGCAAGGGCGGGCAATGAATTGGTGGAATGCTATAAAGGCAGCTACTCCCGAAGATCAGATTACTTGGGAGCAGTTTAAAGCTCGCTTTAGCGAGAAGTTCATTCCAGCTGCTCAGAAGTCAGTGCTGTTTAAGAAATTCTTGGAGCTCAAGCAAAATGGCAGAGCTGTCTCGGAGTACATTGCTGAATTCAACACTTTGTCGAAGTATGGGTTATCTCTTATTGATACTGCCGAGAAGAAGAATGAGAAATTCATAACTGGTTTGGATCAGTACTTAGGGGAAAGGCTTATTAACCACATCGATGAGACGTTTGAGTCGATTGTGGGGAAAGCATTAAGATCAGAAAGTCTCTACCCTAAACCGAAGACTGAGGTTGCATCCGCAGATGAGCCAAAGCCACAAGCAAGTGGTGGAGGCAAGGGTGGTTCCCAGAATAAGAGAAAGCAGAATCAGATTAAGGATGGCCAGAAGAAAAAAAAAAGCAAGATGTTGAGTGCTTCAGCTGTGGTAAGAAGGGCCATTATGCTAGTAATTGTCGGGCCAAGCCAGCGGATAGGAAGTGCTTCAACTGTGGCCAAATGGGACATCACAAGGACAAGTGTCCGCAACCCCCTAAAGAAAAGCAAATGGTGAAAGCATATGCTCTCAATGCTATTCCTTCTTCGTCGAATGCCCCAACTGCGGCGGAGAAGGGAAAGAATGTCGTCATTCAAGGTATGCTTTCTGTTTATGATGTTCCTGTTAGAGTTTTGTTTGATACCGGAGCTTCCAGTTCTTTCATATCTAGTGACCTGGTAGATAGGTTGGGATTGGAGCCCGAGATTGTCGATAGACCTTTAGTAGTGACGAACCCGATTGGTGGTTCGACTAGCCTTAGCATGGTTTGTCGTAATGTGGTCCTATCGAGTCATGGATGCATGTTTGTTTGTGATTGCTTTGTTTTGGGCTTTACTGGGTTTGGCATTATCTTGGGAGTAGATTGGCTCCAAAGATACGGGGTGGTGGTAGACTGTGAGGGCTTGTTGGTGACAGCTAGAGCGGATGATGGGCGGAGGATAGTGTTTGGTGGTCTACCCAGTAAGGGGGTATTGGCTAGTTTTCTAAACTCCCTCGACATTTCGCATAGTGAGTTGTCAGGTTTGCCCGTGGTTGGCCAGTATCCGGATGTTTTCGAAGAAGTGACCGGACTTCCACCACACCGAGAGATTGAGTTTCGTATTGATTTGGTAAAGGATGCCAGGCCTATAGTGATGCCACTTCGTCGTATGGCACCAAGAGAGCAGCGAGAGCTCGAGGTGCAAGTCAGCGATCTTTTGAAGAAGGGATTTATCAGAAGGAGTGTTTCTGAATGGGGAGCACCAGTTGTGTTTGCTACCAAGGCGGATGGTTCCCTTCGTTTGTGTGTAGACTACCGCGAGTTGAATAAAGTGACGAGGAAGAACAAGTATCCTCTACCGTGGATAGATGATTTGTTCGATCAGTTGAGTGGCGCGAGAGTATTTTCTCAGTTGGATCTCGCGACAGGTTTTCATCAGCTTAGAGTGGAAGCTGAGAGTATAGCTAAAACGGCATTTCGGACGCCGTCTGGATTTTATGAGTGGTTGGTCATACCATTCGGGCTGACCAATGCCCCAGCATATTTTGTGGATCTTATGAATAGGGTATTCAGAGATCAGTTGAATAAGTTTGTCCTTGTGTTCGTTGATGATATTTTGGTATATTCGAGGACAGAGGAAGAACACAAGGAACATTTAAGAGTAGTGATGGAGGTGTTGAGAAAACACCAATTGAAAGCAAAGTTTTCTAAGTGTCACTTCTGGAAAAGGGAAGTGAGGTTCTTGGGCCATGTTGTATCAGAGAATGGTATTGCCGTGGACCCGGCAAAGGTGGCTACGGTACAAGATTGGCCTACGCCCAAGAATGCAACAGATGTAAGAAGTTTCTTGGGATTAGCTGGATATTATCGTAAGTTTATCCAAGGTTTCTCCATGATAGCAGCACCATGGACCCAGTTGACCAAGAAGAATCAAGCTTTTGTCTGGGATGAAAGGTGCGAGAATGCATTCAAAAGTCTAAAGGACAAGTTGACAAGCGCACCAGTGTTAGTCATTCCTAAGGGGGATGAAGAGATGACGGTATACACGGACGCCTGTGGTACCGGACTGGGTGCTGTATTGATGCAAGGCGGTAGGGTTATAGCTTACGCAAGTCGGCAATTGAAACCGCACGAGAGAAGATACCCTACCCATGATTTAGAATTGGCAGCGATCGTGTTCGCGTTAAAGATGTGGAGACACTATCTCTTGGGAGAAAGATTTGCGTTGTTTACAGATCATAAGTCGTTAAAGTATCTCTTCTCTCAGAAAGATCTGAATCTCCGTCAGCAGAGGTGGTTAGAATTCTTGGCTTCCTATGATTTTGACATAGCATATACACTGGGAAAGGGTAATGCGGTGGCTGATGCATTGAGTAGGAGACATGCCAGCCTAGGGGCTATGTTTCTATAATGGAAGCAACTGGAGTATATCGCGGGGTTTGATTTCAGACCAAAGTGCGAGTTGAATCCAGAAATGTTAGCAAGTTTGACGATCAGACCCACTTTGATTGAGCGGATCGGCTCTAGTCAGAGGGACGATCCTAACCTATTGGAAATCATCTCCAAGTTAGAGATGTGTGTCGATGAGGAGATGAACAAGTATGGGCTTGATCGAGATGGATGGCTTAGAAAGAATGGAAAGCTTGTTGTACCCAATGTCAATGGATTGAGGGATGAAGTGCTTAGAGAATGTCATCACTCAAAACTGACTATACACCCCGGTGGTAATAAGATGTATCGAGACATGAGACAGACTTACTACTGGGAAGGGATGAAAAGAGACGTTGGGAAGTTTATATCCAAGTGCATGAATTGCCAGCTAGTTAAAGCTGAGCAAAAGAAGCCTAGTGGGTTATTACAGCCCTTAGAAATTCCCGAATGGAAATGGGAGCAAGTCTCGATGGATTTCATTGATGGTTTGCCAAGGACTAGATCGGGACATGATAGCATTTGGGTAGTTGTGGATCGACTGACTAAAAGTGCAAGATTTATACCAGTCAAATCGACCAGGACAGCAGCCAAGTTGGCAGAATTGTATATGAAGTGGGTAGTGAGATTTCATGGAGTACCCAAAAGCATTGTGAGCGACCGAGACCCGTTGTTCACTAGTGGGTTTTGGAAGAGCTTACAAGAGGCTCTAGGGTCAGAGTTACATCTCGGTACCGCATATCATCCTCAGACTGACGGTCAGACGGAGAGGGTGAACCATATTTTGGAAGATCTCTTGAGAGCATGTATATTGGATTTTGGTGGATCATGGGATGACCATTTGCATCTAGTAGAGTTTGCATATAATAATAGCTACCCATCCAGTATCGGTATGGCTCCGTTTGAAGCTTTGTATGGAAGACCATGCAACTCACCATCATGTTGGATAGAGACTGGCGAGAAGTTTATGCTTGGACCAGATGTGGTGAGGGAAACTTCAGATAAAATCAAGACCATTCAACAACGAATGAAGGCTGCCCAAGATAGGCAGAAGAGTTATGCTGATAAGAGGAGAAGAGACTTAAAATTCTCCGTTGGTGACTTGGTGTTTGTCAAGATTTCTCCGTTAAAGAGCGTAATACGATTTGGCAGGAGAGGCAAGTTGGCACCAAGATTTGTTGGCCCATTCCCTGTTCTTGAACTAGTCGGGAATTTGGCATACAGAATTGACTTACCGGAGAAGATGGCGGGAGTTCACGACGTATTTCATGTTTCCCAACTAAGGAAGTTCGTTCACGACTCAGATATGACTATTTCACCTGATCAGTTAGAGGACTTCGAAGTAGAACCCGAGGCGGTTGGGAACCGCAAGCCGGCCCGTATTGTCGAGCACGACATGAAGAAACTTCGAAGGAAGGCGGTGAAGCTAGTCAAGGTTCAGTGGGGCGAGGACGAGAATGATTGTACTTGGGAGACAGAGGAGAACATTAGGAAGACACACCCAGAACTCTTTACCTGGTAAGATTTTGACTTCGATTTAGTTTTCCGCATGCTAGGATAGGCTTGTTTGCTTGTTTTGCATGTTTGATTGTTGTATGTGGTTGTTAGGCATGCGGGAT
Organism: Allium sativum; assembly: GCA_030737875.1. Classification (NCBI taxonomy): domain Eukaryota; kingdom Viridiplantae; phylum Streptophyta; class Magnoliopsida; order Asparagales; family Amaryllidaceae; genus Allium; species Allium sativum. The sequence goes on along the minus strand of CM060915.1, from coordinate 200,094,843 downwards.
CCTTTGTATGTGTGGGGTTAAGGAATTTCGGGGACGAAATTTCTTAAGGGGGGAGAGTGTAACGACCCGTATTCTACGCATCATAGGACCGTAGGATATTTATTTCTTTCACATACGAAGTCGTATGGTCACGTAACTTTGGGAGAGGACTATTGGGGTCATTTCCCATGTTCATGATTTTTCCCGATTTTTAAATGACCATTTTACCCCTAGTTGGCACTGTTTTGGCCATAACTTTTGACTGGAAAGGAATTTTGACCTGAAACTACTTCCATTGGCTCCGGATGATGGTTTCTCTTTCCGTAGAGTGGTCACATTAGCCAAACGGACTCACCGTTTGGGAGATATGGCTGAAACAAGTTTCAGATGGTGAAAAACAGCTTAATTGGGCTTAACCGGGTGATTAACAGCTAGGCCCAAAGGGGAATTTCGGGATTAGGAGTTTAAAAGGGCTGTTAGGGTTTGGGGAATACCTTTTTCTCATTTTTCAGCCGTCACTTTCCATCCCTCTTGACCTAGCCATGGCCTCCACTCTCTAAATCTCTCTAAAACACCCAAAATCACTTCCTAATCAAGGATTAAGGCTTAGAGGCATCAAATCAAGGAGGATTAGCATAAGGACCGAGGTAGAGCTGCTGTTATATATTGGAATTCGTGCAAATCAGAGGTTCACTTCAGATCTGAAAGTTTTATTGTGGCAAAGGTGAGTGATTAGCATTGTTTTGACACTAATTACAGTTAATCAGGGTGATTAGTGATAATTAGTAAATCCTTACACTATAAAATTCTGGAAAAATATTCTAAAATTCTGAAATGTTATTTTAAACCTCTAACAGAAGTTTGGTTCGATTTGATTAAGTCTTGCTAAGTATATCACTTGATTTGCTTAAACATGCTTAAGGGAAAATTTGGGGTTTTGACCATGTTTGATCCACTTTACATGCTATGATTTGTGTTATGGTGTTTGTGGTCGATACTATATGTTGCTATGACTGTATGAGATGTTTTGTGATTGTTTAGAAGTGTAAGTTTGGTCAAAAACGCCGTCGAATGGCGAAAAATAGCCGCTGGAACGAAGTGCAGGAAATAGTCCGGATCGGTTCGCCCCTATCCCTGCGATCTGAACTAATTGAAGCTCGCGCCTCGTCTTTCACGAACCGACCCGCCTCACGAACTGATGAGAAGTCACGATCCGACTGGGGCGCCACGAATCGACGTGTCACGAACCGATGCAGTGCCGTGTCCAAACTAAAGTACCTCGATCCGAATCGCTCCAGCTTGGTGGACCACGAACCGATCAGAAGGTGCGATCCAAGATGAGGCGCGACGATCCAGACGAGGTAGCACGACCCGAACCCAATGGGTTGCCAGCGCCACGAGCTGTTGAGGCGCGATCCGTATGGCGCGACACGATCCGATGGAGCTGGAGCACCACGAGCTAGCAGGAACTCGACCCGATCCGATTGGGGAGGCGTGCCACGAACCGAACCATCCAAGGGAGCACGATCCGAGGAGAAGACTGAATGAAGACCGATCCGGAGGTGAAGACTATAACCCGAGATGCAAAGGTAGTCCAAATGGAAGTTAGAGCTCAGGATCCCGGAACCAGTTGGGAACCAATGAGTTCACTTCATGAGTTGGGCTTTGCTGCGGGACGAGTGCAAAGGAGTTGTCGATGTCTATGACTTTGGATCACTATGTATGGGAGGTATGTGAACGGATTCAGGGCCAAAGTGGCCTAGGTACGACTAAAGGGCTATAAACCAATGAAGTGGGGTCATTTGTAAAGATTTGGTCATGACTCCATGTGGTAAGCTTGGTTGTAGCAGTAGTTGTACAAGTTGAACTCCGTCACTACTTCAATGGGTCTAGTGATTGACAGTGGTGGACATCGTATACTTTACGCACTGAGTGAGAGACGTGAGGATGGTTGCTATGCTTGATTGTTTGACATATACACACCCCACCCCCGTATTCCTACACCATGTGTTGTTGGCATCCTAGAGTATTGTACGGTATGTAGTACTGACTCTTTGGTTGCAGGTCCAGGTTCAGGTATGGTTTAGTATACCTGTTATTATTCTGTTTAGATGCTTATCGCTCATACCAGGCTTTATGTCTGACCTAGAGTTTTATGTCTCCTCTTATTACTCTGGGTGCTCACACGAGCAGACTAGAGACAGGTTAGCTGGTGATGCACGGGTAGATGATCCGGAGACGAGCAGGAGGCTTCCACGTAATATACATATGATATTCTCCCTGTGTTGTTGAAGATCACTGCTTGGGCATTGGTGGTGCATCTTCTACTTTAGCTTTCTTTTGTTTAGAGACAGTAAATTTGGAAAATTGTAATAAGCTGTATTTGGATTTCCGCTGCTCTGATGATTGATGTTGATTTTAGTTATCAGCTTATGCACTGTCTCACCTGTTTTATGTCAAGTATGTTATTATTATATTTTATTCCATGCGCTGTGAGGCATTCTACAGGATTTTCATTAGTTAATTTCCTCCTTTTCTTTCTTCTGACGACCGTCCCGTGCTAGTCGGGCATGTGTACAGTGCACTTTCGGAGGAAATGCAGGCTGGTGCGGGACGGGCCGTCACAGCGTATTTTTCTGAGCCTTCTGCTATTTTTGGTGGAGTGGAACCCAATGTGAGATTTCTAATTTATAAACAATATGGAAAACGACGATGTATAAATTATATAGTCGATGTATGGGTTATATAAGCGTTGTACACCTCTTGTATAAGCGTTGTATAAGTTGTACGTTCGATGTATAAGTTGTATATGCGTTGTAAAAATTATATATGTGTTGAAATAGAAGTGAATTGCTATATATAAATATATATATATATATATATACACATACGCCCCTCGTCCACAAACCATGGACGATATTTATTGATTGTGATTGGTGTGAAAATTGATTGGTAGCGAATGGTTGTTTGGAATTGTTTGTGGTTGATATTGATTGATTGTGGTTGAAAAATACCCGTTTGTGGTTGAGAAATATTTGGTTGAAACCACATAGGATTAGTTTGTGGAAATGAAATAAATATACACATGCCGCCTGCGTGCGAACTAGATGCATGATCCCCATTGTCAAAAACCGCGAGGTTTTAAGGTAGAGCGAGGAGTCGTACTAGGGACGGTCCCGGTTTTAACTACCCTGCCGTTATGCTGCCGAAATTTTGAATAATATTCATGTGTTTGAATTATTTTCATTTGCTGAAACTATATTTATTCGTTGATTAGAAATTCATGTGTTGAATGGTCTTCGTGTTTTAAATATAAAAATCACATTTTTATCTATGTATATAAACTATAGAAAACCTTCATGTGTTGAATCGATATTCATTCGTTGAATTGAAATTCATGTGTTGAATGGTATTCATATTTTGAAATAAATTGTTTCATAATAAAAATCACCTTTTATCAACTATATGGACTATGTAAAATAATCTCGTTTTAAAAGAAATTGTTTTATAATAAAAATCCTATTTTTATCACCTATATAAACTATATAAAATAATAGTGTTTTGAAATGAATTGTTTTACAATAAAAATCACATTTTTATTATATACATGAATTGTTGAAATGTGAAGTGTTAAAAATAGCCACTCGTTCAAATAAATATATATGAGTTGAAATATTCATTAATTAGCTAATGATATGATTTTTGCCTATACATGCAACGTTAGAATGAATGGTGTTTTTAAACCAAATGGAATCAAATATGAAGTTGAATGGAAAATGATAAGTGATAAGAACTATATATATGTACATGCATATTTATTGAACAGGTTATAGCAAAGGGGCTAGAGAAGAGGAATAAAATTTTGTGCCCGACAAATAGGTACACATTTACTGTTTTGTTTGGGTGATGATTTTATGAGCCTGTTGGCTAGCCGCTTGGCTTTTTCTTTTTCTTTTTGACATGAGACGCCCGTGTGGCTATTTGAGAATTTTCCCAGCCCCTCCCGTACAAAGGAGGTTATGGCGAAATTTTCCAAAATTTAAAGGCGTTAGTGAAATATGTGAAGTGAAAACGATATTGAAATTGTTGAATGAACTATATTTATATAAATATATAAATATAAATAAAATTAAAACGAAACGTGGTCGTGTAGTTCGTGTTTTGAAACCGTGATTTCAAACAACTAGTGCGGGAAATCCGACCATTGGATTTTCCCGAAACCGCAACCGTTGGGTTCGCCTTGGAAATATCTTTCCAACGGCACCAACTTTGTAAAAATCCAACGGTTGGATTGTCTGGAATGTTTAATTCAAATCTGAAGAAAAACAGCGCCAGAATCGATTATATATATATATATATAATTATATTTAATCGAATAACGACGCTGCAGTTCGTATTTCGAAATCGAAATTTCAAACGATTATACCGGGAGATCCGACCGTCAGATTTTCCCGAAACTGGAACCGTTGGATTCGTTTTGAAAAGATCTTTCTAATGATGTAAATTTTGTGAAGATCCAGCGGTTAGATTTTCTGATATGTGTAAATCAAATCTGAAGAAAAACAGCGCCACGGTCGCGTTATGGCCTGAAGCGTCGTTTTGAATAATTGGCTATTTTAAAATAAATAAAAATAGCGATAAATCGTTATAAAATATTATAAACAATATGGATGTGATTTAGAAATTAACTGAAGGTTGGCTAAGTCGGATAGTTTCCTGGGTGTTGATCTGATGTTGGTTTCGGCCTTCGGGGTTAATATTTGGGAAATTGTTCTCTTACTGATTGACGGTTAGTGACTAATGAATTGAAATGATGCGTGTATATGTTAGTGTTGCACTTGTTTATTATATACGCGAGTTGCTCAGAAAGACTGGGTTTATCCCATTCTAAATAACTGAATCGACGATAAGAAATCGAAGATGAAGACGGTGGTCGAAGACCGGAGATCTTCACCTCGTTTGGATGGTAACCGAGGTCCTGATTGGGAGGCATCCCGAAATATGGATAATGAATGGTGATCGTCCCGACGTACGTGGTGATTGATGGGTTTGCGAGGTATTTAGTGCCTCCGGTTTCGTTCAGGCCCAGAACGGACTTGTAAATGTACTGTGTGTCTGACATTGGATTTTATTCTGTGTAGATTGATCTCTATTAAATATACATCTGTTTGGCGGCGGAGAATTTATTCTTTTGCTTAACGCCCTTCCCTGAAACGCATGAGCTCAGAGGTTGTATATCGATGGACATCAGTCGCATGGCATGAATTGCCTGTGTGGCATGCTAAGATGCAGTGATCAGGGCTTCTGTTGAAAAGCAAAGTCTTGTGGTGATGATCAAAGCACCGCCTGTGTGGCGTAGCTTTGTGTATAACGTGAAATCACGAGCCTCACACCCCGGTATGAACCGGAAACGGGAGAAGGACCTCAGGGAGGGCATGCGTTTCCTTCTAGCTAGGGTGGTGTCAGTGACCTAACATCCTTGACATTTATATACTTTTCACCTGTGTGGTTGTTGCTGTTGCGAGGCGCCTCGGTTAGATCGGACGATCCGGGTCCGATGGAGTCATTCGTTGGCTCGTTTACGCCCCAAAGGGCGGGGAAACGTATTGTTCAGGCATTTTAATCCACATCGGTGGACCGGCCCTGACGATCCAAGGGTCACTTGAGCTCTGATCCTGAGACATGGGCTAGATTGTCTCGAATTTGGTAAGGACTATCTTTTGCCTTGGTTCATGACGGAAATCCAATTTCTAATTACGTGACTGTGCGGTTTTGATTGTATATATATATGGCGACATGATATATGGTACCCATGCCGCCTAGGATTGATAGTTATGATTCGAAGTTGTTTTTGAAACATATAAACACTAGTAATAATATCAAATGCTTTTGTTTTATTCGTATCAATCATATTTTGGCCGTTATAAGGTAAAAACTCTATCCTTCGGTTTGCGTTGCATTGTGTGATGGGAACTGAGTCTTATAATGGCTTCATTTTTATAAAAAGCATTGCGATGGTTAAAAGAATGATTTGTTTTAAAGCACTGGCAATCCAATGGAGTAAACCCGTTCCACGAAAGTGGCGTGGTCCTATGATTAGCCAAATTATATATGTGTTGAGTAGATTTCTCATACCAGTCCCATGACTGACTCGTAGTTTGTTCCACTTTCAAACTCGGGTGCCCCTTTTTCTACACGGGCAGCCTTGTATTCAGGTTTAGCTGGTTCTTCCTGGATAGCTGGAGCTGAAGATGGATTCTATAATTTATCTCTTTTTATGCTGTTCAGCTCCTATTATACATATTTTGTTTGTTTTCCGCTGTAGACATTTATGTATAGCTGAACTGTATTTGTACTAAGTAAGATCCTGTATACTGTGTAACTTTGATGATTACTTTTATCCAGTATATTCTATTGTTCATTATCTGGTGTATTTATTTATTTCTGTTCTGCTATTATCTGTGTCTGTGTTATATTCCAAAGATTACCCTTGTCTCCGTCAGTACGGGATTTGGGGTTGTCACAACGTGGTATCAGAGCTTTGGTTAAGCTTAGTGCTGGAATATAACATTTGAACGAACTCGTCGGAAATAGAACCAGTAGTGTTCTAGGACGGGTAACTCTATACAGATAGGATCAGCAATATCCTAGTATGAGTAAAGCAGAATGAAATTACACCTCGATAGACACATTTACATTTGAAGTATGTGTTTCTTTATTTTAAAAATACCTTTTCTGTGACCTGACACTTGATCTGCTAATTGCAGAAGTACTAGAAAAATGAGTGCCAGGAACAGAAGGAATAAAGAACCCGATCTAGAGGCTCTATTAAAGAGATATCGAAATCTGAACGGAGCACAGTTCTCGGGCAATGAATCTATAATTCAAACTCAAGCTTGGATGAGTTCTGTCGAAAGAATATTTGAGCGTATCCAGCTGAGGGATGACCAGAAACGGTTAGTAGCATCTTGGGCGCTCAAAGAAGAAGCTTTAATCTGGTGGGAAACAATCATCAAAGATAATCCAGAAGGTGATATCACCTGGGACAGATTCAAAGTGATTTTCCTAGAAAGATTTACTCCTCCTGAAGCGACGGAGCGATTATATGATGAATTTTCTTATAATACAAGGTGATATGACCATCCCCGAATATCATAAGAAATTCAACGAACTTGCTCACTTTGCTCCTCATCTGATTCAAGATCCAAAGAGGAAAAATATGAGATTTATTCATGGCCTGCAAAGGAGATATCAGAATTGTGTACTGAGGAATGTAAAACTTCCTTTCTCTGAAATGATTTATATGGCCTATCAGTACGAAGATCTCCATAAGAAAGGGATGTTACGTAACGAAGAAGAAGTCGGTTCTAGTAACAAAGAAGAGTCGAAAACTGATATTCCTGAAGCCAGTACGAGGTCAGAGGTCAATAAGAAGCCCAGTGCCAAGAGGAAAAGGGCCAGGGCTGAGAAAGAACCTGTAACGACCGCCATATGCAATAACTGCCATAAGCCAGGGCATTTTCAGGGGAATTGCAAACCCTCGAAAAAGCGAACAAAGAGTGGATCTAAATCCAAGGAGAGATTTCAAGAGAATAGAAAATGTGGTGGATATCATCAGACGGGTCATCTTTTAAAAGCCTGCCCGCTATTCAGAAAACCTGGAACAGTACATGTAAATGAAGTGGCAGAGGTGCCTGCATCTTCGTCTTCTCAAGAGAGGCCGGATGTTTTAGAAGACACGCTAACTGTCAAATATATTCCATTTAAAGTACGGTTTGACACAGGCGCGTCACGAAGCTTCATTGCAAAGGATGCAGCTAAGAAACTGGATTTGAATTTGAAAAAGCTGAAGGAACCAATGACTGTCCAGAATCCAGTTGGGGGTTCCATTGATCTCAGTTGGATTTGTGGAGTGCCGGTTTCTTTCTCTCGTTATCGGTTTCCTACCATCGCAGTCGTCATGAATTTTAAAGAGTTTGATCTTATTTTGGGGTTAGACTGGTTGACCAAATATGAAGCTAAAGTTAAATGCGCCGACAGAGTCGTAAAGGCGAAGATTAAATCAGGTGATTATATAACCATTCCCTGTGAGGGTCAGAATGCTAATAGAAAAGGCTTCTGGGTTGCTTTGAATGTTTCTCCAGCCCAAATAGAAAATGTCCCTGAAGTCACAGAGAATATTCCCGACCTAGTGAAAGATATTCCTATCTTCAAGAACTATGCGGATGTGTTCGAAGAAGTTGTTCGCTTACCTCCGCAGAGAGAAATAGATTTCAAGATCGCTTTGATTCCCAATGCAAGGCCGGTAGTTCACGCTATTCGAAGAATGTCCTTGAAAGAAAAAGAAGAACTTGACAATCAAACACGACAGCTAGTATGGAAGGGTCTGATCAGGCCTAGTTTCTCTGATTGGGGAGCAGCAGTGGTGTTTGTCCCAAAATCTGACGGTACTGTACGTCTATGTGTGGATTATCGAGATCTGAACAAACAGACAATAAAGAACAAATATCCATTGTCGCGGATTGATGATTTGTTGGATCGATTAAATGGCGCACAAGTATTTTCACGAATGGACCTAGCTACAGGTTTCCATCAACTTCGAATTGCCGAAGAGTGTGTTCCAATGACAGCATTCAGAGGTCCCGACTTATTCTACGAGTGGTTAGTAATGCCGTTCGGCTTATGTAACGCTCCTGCTTACTTCGTCGATCTGATGAATAGAGTGTTCAGAGGAGTTTTGAATAAATTTGTTCTGGTTTTTATTGATGATATTCTAATCTTCTCTAAATCAAAGGCCGAACATGAAAAGCATCTGGAACAGGTTCTAGAAATTCTGAGACGGAATGTATTAAAAGCCAAATTTTCCAAATGTATCTTCTGGCAAGATGAAGTGAAATTTCTGGGCCACGTCGTATCGAAAGAAGGAATCGCTGTGGATCCAAGTAAGATCACGGTTATTCAAAATTGGAAACAGCCCAGCACCCCCACTGAAGTCCGCAGTTTTCTCGGATTGGCTAGCTATTACCGGAAGTTCGTTAAAAACTTTTCGAGGATATCTGGCCACTTAACGAAGCTTACAAAGAAGCACTCTAAATTCAAATGGACTCCAGAAAGTGAGGAGGCTTTTGAAGAGCTAAAGTAGAGATTAACAACTGCTCCAGTGTTAACCATCATCGATGGCAACCAGGATTTGAAAGTCTGGACTGATGCTTCTAGAGAAGGCTTTGGCGCAGTGTTAATGCAAAGGGGTCAAGTGATTGCTTATGCTAGCCGTCAACTGAAGCCGCACGAGAAGAACTACGTAACTCATGATCTTGAGTTATTGGCTATTGTGTTCGCTTTGAAAATCTGGAGACACTATCTTCTGGGTGAGAGATTTGAACTGTTTACAGATCACCAGTCATTAAAGTATCTGTTCACCCAGAAAGACTTGAATCTGAGGCAGCAACGTTGGCTAGAGTTCCTTGCAGCATATGACTTTGAAATTATATACACTCCAGGGAAAGCAAATGTCGTGGCAGATGCGTTAAGCCGAAAGAATGAAATGATCGCCAGTTTTATTATCACGACTTCACTGATAGATAAAATATCTGCTCTTCAGGAGAATGATCTCTTCATTCAGAAGATCAGAGAGATAATTCAACAAGGCGAACCCTCGAGTTTTCAAGTAGATAATGATGGGATTTTAAGGCTCAAAGGTCGAATCTGTGTCCCTAACATTCCTGAGCTTCGAAAGGAAGTACTGGATGAATGCCACAAGTCAAAACTTAGTATCCATCCGGGAGTAAGCAAAATGTATAATGACATCAAACGCACTTTCTGGTGGAAGTCAATGAAAAGGGACATTTCTTTATATGTTAGCCGATGCCCTACTTGCCAACTAGTCAAGAGCGACCAACAGAAACTGGCTGGATTGTTACAACCGCTAGAAGTTCCTGGTTGGAAGTGGGAACATATTTCTATGGATTTCATTGATGGTCTGCCTAGGACCAGAAAAGGAAATGACAGTATTTGGGTGATCGTAGATCGCTTCACGAAGACCGCCCATTTCATACCTGTCAGATCAAACAGAACTGCTCAGAGTCTGGCGCAGATATACTTCAGGGAAATAGTTAGACTACATGGAGTGCCGCTCAGTATAGTCAGTGATAGAGATACAATATTCACTAGCAAATTCTGGGAAGCATTTCAAGTCGAGCTGGGAACGAAGTTGAACTTGAGCACCGCTTATCATCCTCAGACAGACGGTCAGACTGAGAGGGTGAATCGTATTTTAGAAGATCTATTGCGGGCTTGTGTTATAGATTTTGGTGGATCATGGGAAGACCATCTGCATTTGGCTGAATTCTCATATAACAACAGCTACCAGGCGAGTCTGACAATGTCGCCATTTGAAGCATTGTATGGTAGATTGTGCCGATCTCCTGCTTGTTGGGTCGAACCCGGTAATAGACTTGTGTTGGGTCCAGATATGATCCGAGAAGCTACCGACAAAGTCGATTTTGTTAAGAAGCGATTACTCGCTGCTCAAAGCCGACAAAAGAGC